>JACBWV010000610.1:142605356-142711096 GCA_013435795.1 Chlamydomonas sp. ICE-L
TCCAATTTGTTGCGCTCCCGTGCACTCAAGCCGTCCAGACTCACTCCACCCAACCACCACCACCACCAGTGCACACAAACACACAACCTGCGATGACATATCCATCAGCAGGACTCACCATGATTTTACCCAGACTGTCTTTGCCAGAATCAGTCCTGTTCAGGGTCTTGGCTTTACGCTCCAATTTGTTGCGCTCCCGTGCACTCAACCTGTCCAGACTCACTCCACCCAACCACCACCACCACCAGTGCACACAAACACACAATCCTTCATGACATATCCATCAGCAGGACTCACCATTATTTTATTCAAGCTGTCTTTGCCAGAATCAGTCCTGTTCAGCTTCTTGGCTTTACGCTGTAACTTGTTGCGCTCCCGTGCACTCAAGCCGTCCAGACTCACTCCACCCAACCACCACCACCACCACCACCACCAGTACACACAAACACACAACCTGCGATGACATATCCATCAGCAGGACTCACCATGATTTTACCCAGACTGTCTTTGCCAGAATCAGTCCTGTTTAGGGTCTTGGCTTTACGCTCCAATTTGTTGCGCTCCCGTGCACTCAAGCCGTCCAGACTCACTCCACCCAACCACCACCACCACCAGTGCACACAAACACACAACCTGCGATGACATATCCATCAGCAGGACTCACCATCATTTTACCCAGACTGTCTTTGCCAGAATCAGTCCTGTTCAGGGTCTTGGCTTTACGCTCCAATTTGTTGCGCTCCCGTGCACTCAAGCCGTCCAGACTCACTCCACCCAACCACCACCACCACCAGTGCACACAAACACACAACCTGCGATGACATATCCATCAGCAGGACTCACCATGATTTTACCCAGACTGTCTTTGCCAGAATCAGTCCTGTTCAGGGTCTTGGCTTTACGCTCCAATTTGTTGCGCTCCCGTGCACTCAACCTGTCCAGACTCACTCCACCCAACCACCACCACCACCAGTGCACACAAACACACAATCCTTCATGACATATCCATCAGCAGGACTCACCATTATTTTATTCAAGCTGTCTTTGCCAGAATCAGTCCTGTTCAGCTTCTTGGCTTTACGCTGTAACTTGTTGCGCTCCCGTGCACTCAAGCCGTCCAGACTCACTCCACCCAACCACCACCACCACCACCACCACCAGTACACACAAACACACAACCTGCGATGACATATCCATCAGCAGGACTCACCATGATTTTACCCAGACTGTCTTTGCCAGAATCAGTCCTGTATAGGGTCTTGGCTTTACGCTCCAATTTGTTGCGCTCCCGTGCACTCAAGCCGTCCAGACTCACTCCACCCAACCACCACCACCACCAGTGCACACAAACACACAACCTGCGATGACATATCCATCAGCAGGACTCACCATCATTTTACCCAGACTGTCTTTGCCAGAATCAGTCCTGTTCAGGGTCTTGGCTTTACGCTCCAATTTGTTGCGCTCCCGTGCACTCAAGCCGTCCAGACTCACTCCACCCAACCACCACCACCACCAGTGCACACAAACACACAACCTGCGATGACATATCCATCAGCAGGACTCACCATGATTTTACCCAGACTGTCTTTGCCAGAATCAGTCCTGTTTAGGGTCTTGGCTTTACGCTCCAATTTGTTGCGCTCCCGTGCACTCAAGCCGTCCAGACTCACTCCACCCAACCACCACCACCACCAGTGCACACAAACACACAACCTGCGATGACATATCCATCAGCAGGACTCACCATCATTTTACCCAGACTGTCTTTGCCAGAATCAGTCCTGTTCAGGGTCTTGGCTTTACGCTCCAATTTATTGCGCTCCCGTGCACTCAAGCCGTCCAGACTCACTCCACCCAACCACCACCACCACCAGTGCACACAAACACACAACCTGCGATGACATATCCATCAGCAGGACTCACCATGATTTTACCCAGACTGTCTTTGCCAGAATCAGTCCTGTTCAGGGTCTTGGCTTTACGCTCCAATTTGTTGCGCTCCCGTGCACTCAAGCCGTCCAGACTCACTCCACCCAACCACCACCACCACCAGTGCACACAAACACACAACCTGCGATGACATATCCATCAGCAGGACTCACCATGATTTTACCCAGACTGTCTTTGCCAGAATCAGTCCTGTTCAGGGTCTTGGCTTTACGCTTCAATTTGTTGCGCTCCCGTGCACTCAACCCGTCCAGACTGACGAGCAGCTCCGTGGCGTTCTGCTTTGGACCGCCTGTGAGAGGAAAGCCAGGCAGGATATGTTTGGAACGCAATTGATGAAATATGATGTACAATGATGATAGAATGAGTTGACAGAGAATGTATAATTCAGTGCAGTCAGCACAATGGCCTGCACTCCTGTGCACTCAACCCCTCAGACTCACAAGCAGCTCGGTGGAGTTCTGCTTAGGAACGCCTGTGGGAGAGAAGCCAAGCAAGACGATACAAGAACACAAATTAGGCCAAGCAATGGATTACAAATGCTATGAAGCTCAGTGGCTTGCTACTTTTCACCCCGTGCACGAGGTGAGCCGAGCAGGATGCGTAAAGAACACAAACGAGGCCAAGTAATGGACGGCAAATGATATCAAAGCTAAGTGGCTTGCGGCTTTGCCCCACTTGCACGGGGGGGAGCCAATCAGGATGAGTAAGTGACACGAACAAGGCCAAGCAATGGATGACGGAACTGAGTCACACAAATGGCAGATGGTATATTAAGCTGCCTTAAGTAGAACGAAACGCAAGCAGCTCAGTGGCTTGCTGCTTTGCACCACTTGCGCGAGGGGAGCCAGGCAGGATGAGTAAGTGACACGAACAAGGCCAAACAATGGATGAGTAAAGAACTGGAATAAGGCCAAGCAATGGATGGCAAATGATATAAAAACTCAGTGGCTTACTGCTTTGCACCACTTGCACGAGGTGAGCCGAGCAGGATGAGTACAGAACACGAAGAGGCCAAGCAATGAATGAGTAAAGAACTCAAATAAGGCCAAGCAATGGATGGCAAATGATATAAAAGCTCAGTGGCTTACTGCTTTGCACCACTTGCACGAGGTGAGCCGAGCAGGATGAGTACAGAACACGAAGAGGCCAAGCAATGAATGAGTAAAGAACTCAAATAAGGCCAAGCAATGGATGGCAAATGATATAAAAGCTCAGTGGCTTACTGCTTTGCACCACTTGCACGAGGTGAGCCGAGCAGGATGAGTACAGAACACGAAGAGGCCAAGCAATGAATGAGTAAAGAACTCAAATAAGGCCAAGCAATAGATGGCAAATGATATAAAAGCTCAGTGGCTTGCTGCTTTGCACCACTTGCACGGGGGGGAGCCGAGCAGGATGAGTAAGTGACACGAACAAGGCCAAGCCATGGATGACGGAACAGGAGTCACACAAATGGCAGATGGTATATTAAGCTGCCTTAAGTAGAACGAAACGCAAGCAGCTCAGTGGCTTGCTGCTTTGCACCACTTGCGCGAGGGGAGCCAGGCAGGATGAGTAAGTGACACGAACAAGGCCAAGCAATGGATGACGGAACAGGAGTCACACAAATGGCAGATGGTATATTAAGCTGCCTTAAGTAGAACAAAAACGCAAGCAGCTCAGTGGCTTGCTGCTTTGCACCATTTGCACGGGGGGGAGCCGATCAGGATGAGTAAGTGACACGAACAAGGCCAAGCAGTGGATGACGGAACTGAGTCACACAAATGGCAGATGGTATATTAGGCTGCCTTAAGTAGAACGAAACACAAGCAGCTCAGTGGCTTGCTGCTTTGCACCACTTGCACGGGGGGGAGCCAGGCAGGATGAGGAAAGAACAAAAATGAGGTTGAGCAATGGATGAGTACAGAACACGAAGAGGCCAAGCAATGGATGACGGAACAGGAGTCACACTAATGGCAACTGATATTATTACAGCAATTCAGGGGATGAACTGGACAAAACGTTTCCGCGAGAACTCGTACTTCTTACTTCGTCCAGAATTTTGGCCTGGAAATCCAAGAATTGTCGACAATTTGGCCTGGAATTTTCGACAATTTTCAAGTACGAAACGTTAGTCCAGTTCATCCCCTGAATTGCTATAAGCTGCTGTGTGGTTAGCTCCAGTGCAAGCTAACGGGCTGCCCCCCTCAACCTTACACCTCGTAATAAGGCATACAATTTATGCATAGTATTTGTTTATTGTAGGCATGCTAAGTTGGTGGTTGGCCCCGTTGCAAGGAACCGGGCTGGCCCCCTCAACCTTACACCTCGTAATAAGGCGTATTATTTATGCATAGTATTTGTTTATTGTAGGCATGCTAAGTTGGTGGTTGGCCCCGTTGCAAGGACCCGGGCTGGCCCCCTCAACCTTACACCTCGTAATAAGGCGTATTATTAATGTATTTACTCTGTAAGATGGGTACTTACCAGATGCTTGGGACCCTGGCCCAAGATTGTTTTTCTCAAGCTCCAGTTCCTCTAGATCCTCATCCTTAAACAGGTCTTCTGTATTGATCAGGTGGTCCAGGCCTGAAAAGTGGAGAAGAGGCAGGGTGGGCGGGTGGGTGGGTGGGGTGAGGGTGGGAGGGTGGATGTTGAGGGTGGGTGGGTCAGGGTGTGGGTGGGAGGCTGGGTGGGTGGGGGTGGGTGGGTAGTACTCAAGCTCCAGGTCCTCCAGATCCTCATCATTGGACATGTCTTCGGTATTGATCAGGTGGTCCAGGCCTGAAAAGTGGAGAAGAGGCAGGGTGGGCGGGTGGGTGGGTGGGGTGAGGGTGGGAGGGTGGATGTGAGGGTGGGTGGGTCAGGGTGTGGGGTGGGAGGCTGGGTGGTTGTGGGGTGGGTGGGTGGTTCTCAAGCACCAGGTCCTCCAGATCCTCATCCTTGAACTGGTCTTCGGTATTGATCAGGTGGTCCAGGCCTGGGGGAGAAGAGGCGGGTGGGTGGGTGGTGGTGGTGGGGTATGTGTGTGTTGGGTGAGTGGGTGAGGGATGTGTGTATGTGTTGTGGGGGGTGGTGGGGGGAGTATTGATCAGGTGGTCAAAGCCTGAAAGGTGGAGAAGAGGCAGGGTGGTGGGGGTGTATGTGTAGGGGGTAAGGGTGGGTGGGTGGGTGGGGGGGGGGCTGGGTGGGTTGGGTTGGGTTGGGTTGGGTTGGGTTGGGTTGGGTTGGGTTGGGTTGGGTTGGGTTGGGTTGGGTTGGGTTGGGAGGCAGCAAGCTCCAGTTCCTCCAGATTCTCATCCTTAAACAGGGCTTCAGTATTGATCAGATGGTCAAGGCCTGGAAGGTGGAGAAGAGGCAGGTGGGTGGTGGTGGGAGGGGTATGTGGGTGTTTTGTGTGTGGGGAGGTGTGTGGGTGTGTGGGTGGGTGTGTGGTGGGGGGGGGTGGTATGATCAGATGTTCAGGCCTGGGGAAGGTGGAGAAGAGGCAGGGGGGGTGGTGTGGAGGGGTATGTGGGGGTGTTAGGTGGCTGTGGGGAGGTGTGTGTTTTGTGGGGTGGGGGGGTGGGGTGGGGTGGGGTGGTGGGGTGGTTGGGGGAGGTATTGATCCAGATGGTCAAGGCCTGGGTGGGGTGGGGTGGGGGCGGGGAGCGTGGCTTGGGGGGGTGGGAGGGGGGGGGGGGGGGGGGGGGGGGGGGAGGCCATCCTTCTCCCCCAGGGGGGATGAGGGGGCGGGGTGGCGCGGGGGGGGGGGTGGGGGTAGCGTGTGGGGGGGTGGTTCGACGAGCGGTGGGCCTGGGGAGGGAGGAGGGGGAGGAAAGGAAGGGGAAGGGGGAGATAAGACGGAGTAAGGGGCTAGGAGGGGGGTAGTCGTGGTAGGGGGTTGGGGGGGGGGGGGCAGGGCGGGGGGGGGGGGACTTGGGGGGGGGGGGTAGGTGGGTGGGGGGGGCGGGGGGAGGGGGGCTGGGGGCACGTTTCTTTTCCATTGCCCGTTTCTAATCTGTACTTGATCCTTCTTGGTCGCTTGGGTGTGGGGGGGTGCCCCCAAGGGGGGGGGGGGGGTGGGGGGGGGGGGAGTGGTAGGGGTGGGGTGTGGGGGGGCGGTGGGGGGAAGACAGGCGGACGGGCGTGGGTGTTGTGGGGGCGGAGGGGTGGTTAAGTATGGGTGGGGGGGGTATGTGGGGGTGGTTGGTGCTGGTGGGGGAGGGGGTAGTGAGTGGTTTGTGTGTGGGGGGGGGGTGGAGGGGGGGGGATTTGATAGGTGGTCCAGGCCTGGAAGAAAAGGTGGAAGAGAGAGGCAGGGGGGGGCGGGGGGGGGGGGGGGGGGGGGGGGGGGGGGGGGGGGGGGGGGTTATGTGTGGGGTGGGGGGGGGGGCGGGGGGGGGGGGGGGAAGGTGTGGGGGGGGAGATGTAAGGCAGCAGCGAGGCATATGAGTGAGGGGAGGTTTTGAATGGGGGGGGCGGGGGGGGGGGAGTGTGTGGGGGGGGGGGGGGGGGGGGGGGAGGGTGGGGGGGGAGATGTAAGGCAAGCAGGAGGCATATGAGTGAGGGTGAGGTTGAATGTATGGTTTCTTTCCTTTTAACAAATTGATGCGGGAGGTGGAATATGGAAAGTTATCAGGCTCCTACCATAGCGTTTATTTTCAGCAACGAGCAGAAGCTTCTATGCAGCTCCCTCAGCCAGACACTAGGTCAAGGACCAACATGCCAACAGAACAGGAAAGCTGGTTGTGTTAGTTTCAAGCTGCGATACGATGCAACAGGTATGGCTGACTAGCCAGACAGGGGAGCTGCCTAGAAGCTGCAGCTTGTAGCTGAAAAGCTGGTTGTGTTAGCTTCAAGCTGCATTCAGTTGCAACAGGTATGGCTGACTAGCCAGGCAGGGGAGCTGGCTAGAAGCTGCTTCTTGTAGCTGAAAAGAAAAGTCATCAGGCTCCTACGAGTCTGCAAATGTGTTACTGGTATGAGCACGCATAATAATCTCTTCATATAAATCTCGCGACAAGATGACCCCCCCCCCCACCACCACCCCACCCACCCACCCACCCACCCACCCCCACCCCACCACCACCCACCCACCCCACCCACCCACCCACCCACCCTAAAGCTGTAAGACACTGGTTCCTGTCCTTCAAACAAACTGGATGCGGGATGTGGGATATGGTAAGTCACCAGGCTCCAACGTTTCTGCAGACGTCTTACTGGTATGAGGAGGCATTTGGATCTCTTATTCTGAAACCCACAAAAGTGTATAATTCCCACCCACCCCACCCCACTCCACCCCACCCTTCAAAGCTATGCATAGGGCCATTAAGCTAACCGACTTCTTTTTGCGACGCTTCGCCATTCGGTCCCTGCATGGCGACGCATGGCTCCGGCTGAACTAATCAGAAATGCCCCCCCTAACCCCCCGGGCTCCGCGCTTTGGGCTCTATGAAGATGGAGTCGGAGTACGCCGCGATGTGCAAGAGGTTCTCCGACTTCTTCAGTGACATTGTCCCTGACAGGATGGTGGACGTCAGGGCTGCCATCATAAGCAACGGGCTAGCTCCCTCAACCTCACGCCTTGTCATAAGGTGCATAATTTATTAATGTATTTATTCATTTATTTCACTTACCCAACCGCTTTTTCAGTTGGCCCTTCTGCTTCTCCAACCGCTGCTTGGGCGTTAGAGAGGGGTCCTCGACAATATCGTATTCCTGCGATCAAAGAAATGAATGAGATGAATCACTTTACGCACCACCCCATGTCCGTGCAATTACCAACACCAAAACCACCGCCAGTCCACGGACAGCAACCGCAGCAAAGCACACAGCAAACAGCCAACGCAACAGCAACAGCCACAGCAAACTAGCAACAGCATAACCGACAGGACAAGAACGGCACACACGAAGCAACACCCTCACCATGTGCCTCAATACCCAACACCAGAACCAAACAAACACCGACGCAAACAGCAAAAAAACACTTACAAGAACACCGACAGAACCAGCAAACACAAACAGGCAAACCCCATCACACCTTCCCTTCAAGACCAACCACCGCACAGACAGTCACACGCATTACAACAGCAACTCATACCAGCCCTCAATACAACACCAAACACAACAGCACACCGGCAAACACTGACACAAACACCGGACAGTACCGCATACCCAAACAGCAACACCATCACCATTCCCTCAATACCAACATCAGCACAGACAGTAACAGCAACACAAACAGCAACACCATCACCATCCCCTCAATCACATCGCCAAGACATTTAATCAGCAACACAAACAACGCAACACCATCACCAGTTCTCCATACCAACACCAGCACAACCACACACCGACGCACCGCAACACTTACTCAAACACCGACAGTAACAGCAACACAAACAGCAACACCATCACCATTCCCTCAATACCAATACCAACACCGACAGCAACAGCAACAGCAACACTTAAACAAATACCGACAGTAACAGCAACACAAACAGCAACACCAGCGCAGTCCTCAATACCCCCAACATCAGCCACAGCAGGAAACCCGCACCCAACCAGCAACACCAGCATACCATGTCCTCGATGGACCAAACCAGCAACCAACCCAAACACCGACAGCAACAGCAACAATTACTCAAACACCGACAGTAACAGCGACAAAACAGCGAAAACACATCACCATTACCTCCATCCCACATCAGCACAGACAGTAAACAGAACACAAACATAGCAACCACCAATCACCGTTTCCCTCATACCCACACACAGCACCAACACCCAACACCGACAGCACACACTTACTCGATACTGACAGGACCGCGACACAAACAGCAACACCATCACCATTCCTCAATACCAACACCAGCACCAACACCAACACCGACAGCAACAGCAACACTTACACAAACACCGACAGCAACAGCAACCAAACCGTAACCACCAGCACACGCCTGCCCTAAATACCCACATTCAGCAAAAACAGCAACACAAACAGAACACCATTCACCCATTTCCTTCAATTACCAAACATGCACAGCAGTAACAAGCCCAACACAAAACAGCAACACCCATCACCCTTTCCTCAATCCCAACACCAGCACCAAACACCAACACCAACAGACCAGCAAACCCTTACTCAAACCCGAAGTAAACCGCAAACACAAACAGCAACACCACACATTCCTCAATACCACCAACAACACGACAGCAACAGCAACAGCAAACAACTGAAACAAAGACCGAAGAGTACAGAACCACAAAAAACAGCAACACCATCGCCCTCCTCAATACCCAACATCAGAACAGACCGAACAGCCACACAAAACAGCAACACCAGACCCGTGCCTCGATACAAACGCACCAACTACCAACACGACAGGCAACAGCACCAATTACTCAAAACGCCAGCAAAGCGACACAAACAGAACACAACACCATGCCCGCAAGTGAACAAACAGTAGCACAGACAGTAAACAGCAACACAAACAGCAAACACAATCACATTTCCCTTCAATACCAGACAACAGCACCACCACCAACTACCGACGCAACACGGTCTAGACACGACAGGAGCGACAGAAAACAGCAACACCATCACCAGGCCCGCAATACCACACCAGCACCAACACCAAACTGGACAGCATAAGCAACATGACAAACACCGACAGCAACAGGCAACACAACAGCAAAACTTTTTCCCAATCACCTTCCCTCACTACCAACATCAAGCACAAAACAGCAAACAAACAGCAACACATAAAACATTCGGCAATACCAATCAGCACAGACTAGTGGGACAGTAACGCAACACAAACAGCAAACACCTCACCATGTCCCGCAACACCAACACCAGCACCAACACCAACAAACACCGCCACAACCGCCAACACTGACTCAAAAACCGACTTGTAAAGCACCACAAACAGCAACACATCACCAGTTCCCTACCCAACACCAACACCGACCGCAACAGCACACAGCACCACTACACAAATACCGACAGTAACAGCAACACAACACAGCATCACTTCGCCATTCCCTCAATACCAACATCGGCACAGGGACAGTACAAACAACACAAACAGCAAACAATCACCATTTCTCGATACAACCCACCCGCACCACAACAAACAACACCGGACCGCAACAGCAAAACTTACTCAAAACACCGACAGTTACATAAACCGCGACACAAACAGCAAAACCCAATCACATTCCCTCATGACCAACATCAGCACCCCAGACATTAACAGCAACACCCAACAGCAACACCACCACCATTTCCCTCAAGACCAACACAAGCACACACCAACACCAAACCACCGGACAGCAACACTTACTCAAGACACGACAGGACAGCCGACACAAACAGCAAAACACAGCACCCATGCCCTCAAGACCAACACCAGCAACAACCACCAAACACCGATCAGCAACAGCAAACACGGACACAAAACACCGACAGCAACAGCACACCAACAGCAACACCAGACCCGGCCCCGCAAGACCAAACAGCAGCACAAAACAGCACACACAAAATAAAGGCAACACCAGCACCATGCCCGGCAGACTAACAGCAGCACAGAACGGACAGCAACGCAAACAGAAACACCAGCACTCATTTCCCTCCAATATCCAAACACCAAGCCCCAACAACACCAACACCGATCCAAGCAACCAGCAAAAAACACTTGACTCAAACCACCGGACAGGAACAGTAAAACAAAAAAAGCAAAAAACACCAGCACCATTCCCGTGCAATACCAACAACCAACACGACAGAACAGCAACAGAATCACTTAAAACAAAATACTTGCACAGTAACCGACAACAAAACAGAACAAATCGCCTTTCCCTCAATACCAACATCAGCACAGACAGTAACAGCAACACAAACAGCAACACCATCACCATTTCCCTCGATACCAACACCAGCACCAACACCAACACCGACAGCAACAGCAAACCAATTACTCAAACACCGACAGTAACAGCGACACAAACAGCAACACCATCACCATTCCCTCAATACCAACATCAGCACAGACAGTAACAGCAACACAAACAGCAACACCATCACCATTTCCCTCAATACCAACACCAGCACCAACACCAACACCGACAGCAACACTTACTCAGACACCGACAGTAACAGCGACACAAACAGCAACACCATCACCATTCCCTCAATACCAACACCAGCACCAACACCAACACCGACAGCAACAGCAACACTGACACAAACACCGACAGCAACAGCAACACAAACAGCAACACCATCACCATTCCCTCAATACCAACATCAGCACAAAACAGCAACACAAACAGCAACACCATCACCATTCCTTCAATACCAACATCAGCACAGACAGTAACAGCAACACAAACAGCAACACCATCACCATTTCCCTCAATACCAACACCAGCACCAACACCAACACCGACAGCAACAGCAACACTTACTCAAACACCGACAGTAACAGCAACACAAACAGCAACACCATCACCATTCCCTCAATACCAACACCAACACCGACAGCAACAGCAACAGCAACACTTAAACAAATACCGACAGTAACAGCAACACAAACAGCAACACCATCGCCATTCCCTCAATACCAACATCAGCACAGACAGTAACAGCAACACAAACAGCAACACCATCACCATTTCCCTCGATACCAACACCAGCACCAACACCAACACCGACAGCAACAGCAACAATTACTCAAACACCGACAGTAACAGCGACACAAACAGCAACACCATCACCACTCCCTCAATACCAACATCAGCACAGACAGTAACAGCAACACAAAACCGCAAAAACACCATCATCCACGCATACCAACACCAGCAAACCAACACCAACACCAACAGCAACGACAACACGTACTCACAACCGAAGAACAGCGACACACAAACAGCCAACATCACCATTACCCCTCCAACCCAACACCACACCGACGCACAACAACAGCAACACTTAAAACATCCGACATAACACAACCGCAAAAGAAACAACCATCTCCATTCCCCTAAATACCAACCCTCCCACACAACATTAACAGCGCCACAACGAATCAACACCATCACCCATTTCCCTCGTACCAACCCGCATAACACACACCGACAGCAACCATCAACAATTAACTCAAACCGACAAGTAACCGACACGAAACATCACAGGGACACGCTCAACCATTTCCCTCATACCAAACATCAGCACAACATTACCCGCACACAAACGCACCATCACCAATTTCCCCTCAAATACCAACCCAGCACCAACAACCACACCTCCGCAAAAAACCCTTAACTCATAAACAACCGACATTAACAGCGGCCAACAACGCACCACCATCACCATTCCGACTCAATCCAACACCATCACCAACACCACCACCGACATCAACGCAACATGACACAACACCGACACCCATCCAACACAAACAGCAACCCATCACCATTCCCTCCATACCTAACAGCAGCATCAAACAAAGCCACCACAAACACAACACCATCACATTCCTTACATCCCAACATCAGCACAGACGTAACACACACACACGCACACCATCACCATTTTCCCTCAACCCACAACCAGACAACAACACCAACACACCGACAGCAACAGCACACGTCTCCAAACACCGCCCGTAACAGAACAACAACAGCACACCATCAACCACTCCCTCAATAACCAACAACGAACTACCAAGCACCGACCAAAACAGCAACAGCAAACACTGGACCAAACACCGACAGCCACAGCAACACAACATACACCCCATCACATTCAAAACCTCGCATCCACATCCAACAGACATTAACTCAACACAAACAGCAACACCATCAACCATTCCCTCAATAACGCAACATCAGCACAGACGTAAACAGCACACAACATCACACCATCACCATTTCACCATCAATACTCAACGACACAACACCGAACAGCAAAGGAACAGCAACCCAACGGACACACCATCACCCTTTCACCGTAACAACACCAAACACCAACCCCACACAAAACCACACCCATTTACCCTCAACACCAACGCACCATCATTCCGAATGGCTCAACAAAACCACCACCAATTACACCTCCCCACCAACCACTTCATGCCACACTATAACCTATACCAAAGCAACCACCGCCACACAACAAGCAACAAAGAGAACCCCACACGCCACAACGCAGCAACGCCACCCATCACCACACCCCCCACTATCTACTGACTAATACTATACTACTATACTATCTTACTATACTATCCTATACTATACCATATAGCCATAACCGAGGCCCTACCAGAGGGACCATCCCATACCCTATCGCCATACCCATACCTAGTACCATACCATACCCTACCATAAGGCCATAACTATACTATACCATAGACCGATAACCATACCATACCATAAACTATACTATAACTGTACCATACCAATAAAACCATGAGCCTAATCCCATACCATACCATAAGCCATACCCTACCCTTACTATAACTATACTAGACGTATACTATAACCAATACCATACCTACCATAACCATAACATACGCATACCATACATACCATACCATACAGAACCATACCATAACATACAACAATACCACCAATACACCATACCATAACCATACCATACCATACCCATACCATATCCATCTAATACTATACTTTACCATACCATACATGAAGCCCATACCATACCATACCATACGCATACCATAAAGCCATAAAACTCCTATACTATACTATCTATACTATACTATACTATAGCTATACATACTATACTATACTATACTATACTAACTATACTATACTATACTATACATACTATACATACGATACATATACGATACAATACTATACAATACTATACCATACCATGCCATACCATGCCATACCATACCATACCATACCATACCATACCATACCATACCATACCATACCATACCATACCATACCACAATACACCATACCATACCATACCATACCATACCATACCATACCATACCACAATACACCATACCATACCATGCCATACCATACCACACTATACTAAGCAATTCAGTTCAAATAAAAATAAAAATGGCGTTGCATGTGGGAAGTAGCTTTCTTTGCGAAAATGGCTTTAACAGGTCTTATGCAAAAGTTAATACTATACTACGCAATACAACTCCATACTAGACTAGACTATAGTAGACTTTACCACATCATACTAGACTATAATAGACTAAACCACACCACACTAGACTACTATATTTCAACACAACAACTCAACACAGGACATAACACAGGACACAACACAACATATTCCAAAACAATTGGACGACACAGAAAAGCACAACACATTCTCAACACAACTCTCCCCCCACCACCACCTACACACCCACACCCACACCCACACCCACACACACACACACACAATCCCTCCTAAATGGCCCCAGCACCCATAACCAAATACCTAGACCAAATACCCAAAACAAAACAACCAAACCAAACAACAGCTAGCATAACTGTCCGCCACTGGTCACATGCACGGCCTTTGCTACCACACGCACACACACCACCACCCCAACCGAAAAAAGAAAAGGAAATAAAGCCAATCTCCAAAATACAATATCCAAAACAGACCAAATCAAACCAAATTAAACCAAACCGAACAACAGCTAGCATACCTGTCCGACACTGGCAAGGAGTGGAGGCCCCTGTGTCCAATATATGCTGCACTTTCAACGCCTGATAGTCTATATCATTTGGAGCCTCAAAAGTACTGGTATCCCCTCCGGCCACATACTCGGCCTCCGCATCCACACACAAACTCACACACACCAACCCCACCCTAACCGGGAAAAAAAATAAAAAAATATAAAACACAATACCCAAAACACTATGTCCAAAACCAACCAAACCAAACCAAACCAAATTAAACCTAACCAAACAACGGCTAGCATACCTGTCCGCCACTGGCAAGGAGGGGAGTCCCTCTGTCCAATATCTGCTGCAATTTAAACGCCTGGAAGTCCATATTATTTGGAGCATCCAAGGTGCTAGTATCGCCTGCTGCTGCATGTGCAGCCTCCAGGTCATCTATGCTTGCATGTGGGAATGCCTGGGCTAGGTAACCGATGGTTTCGCCTGCTGCTATCCGGGTCTCCCAATTTTTATGGTACAAGTAGCCATGCACCTGAAGCATGGATTGGTCAGGGGGGATTTGGATCATGGAGGCTTGTTTTGTGCAGGCGGAGAGCGGTCAGGATTTGATAATAGACAATTAGCCATGTGCCTGAAGCATGGGTTTGTAAGGAGGGAGTTGGATCTTAGTGGGGTGCGGGTGCATGTGGGGGTTGGAGTAGGGGCAGGTGTGGAGTGGGTGCAGGGGGGTGATTTGGATGAGTAGGATGTTCTGCAAGTGTACTGATGGTGATCAAAATGGTGCCCAGATGGACTCCAAATGTGCCTGCAACATGACCAGTACCGGTACCTTTTTCAGCACTGAGGGCAATTGAGCCGGGTGTGACTTCACCACATCCGATATTTGCTTCGCGGCGGCCTTCCTCGTCGCATCACTGCTCCCACCTGCGATAATCAATTCGGGGTCGGTCATGCTCGTGATCCCGAATACCGGCATCGAGATTCAAATCAGCGTTGCGTTCACCCACTTTCTAGCAAATTCAGAAGCTTTTGGAGGCGAGACATGGCGGAGCACCATGAACGACGGGGGCACACTATAGCTTTCGTGTTGCTATTACCAAGAGGTTTGCAATTCCTAGCTAGGGCTCATATCCCTAGCTAGGGCTCATATCCCTAACGACCCAGGGGCTAACGACCCGACTGGAGCTGGCGACCCGACTGGAGGTTTTTTTCCTTTTTTTTATTTGAACAGCTTACCTACAGTCAATCGATGCCGGAACAAATTATTGGGAGGTCGTATTCAACCTCTAGATCATCTGTGGCGCAACTGTGTAACACAAAGGTGTAACAACTGGCAACGTTCGACGACCCAGCAGACAATACATACATACATACATACCCATACCCGGATTTCCTCCAGAAATCCGGGTCCATCCGGGACCTTTGTTTTTTGCCTGAGGGCCCGTGAGAAATACCAACCAACTGATGGCGATGTGCGCGTTCATAGCAACTTGACTCGCAACGTCCATTCATTCCATTGATTAAGCTATTCAACACATACTTATCGCCCGGAGTCTCTATTTGATTTGTCAGTAGTTGTGCCGACAGTTGCGATTAACTACTCCTAGGATTTGCAGGCCCTCCTGGCCGCGCAAATCAGCGTCAACATGTTCTATCATATCACTCTGACGAAAGATCTAGACATCCACCCCAAATACTTCGGGAAGAACTTAAGAGAGCATGTTATGCAAAAGCTGCACGACGAGGTTTGTAATTCTAGCCGCAAACTGTAGAAAGCCTTGGTATGAAGTCAGCCAACAGCATTGTTTTCCTTGGAGCTCCTGTGATACCATGTCTGTCAGTGCCCCTGACAGCTTGCACGTGTGAGGGCAGCATCTAAGGATGGCGTGTGCAGCGCTAAGTACTAGTTGAGGGATTGCTCATAGGATTTCAATGCCCACACCTGCTATTTTGTATAATCACATGACTGTTTCATGCTGCATGCACACCACTAATTGTCCTCACCCTCTCCCCTTGTCCCCATGTCCCTTTCCTCAAACCACCTCAACCTCACCGTCTCCTCAAACCTCCTCTACCTCACCCTCTCCTCAAAGCTCCTCAAGCTCACCCTCTCCTCAAACATCCTCAAGCTCACCCTCTCCTCAAACATCCTCAACCTCACCCTCTCCTCAAACCTCCACAACCTCACCCTCTCCTCAAACCTCCTCAACCTCACCTTCTCCTCAAACCTCCTCAATCTCACCCTCTCCTCAAAGCTCCTCAACCTCACCCTCTCCCCAAACCTCCATAACCTCACCCTCTCCTCAAACCTCCTCAACCTCACTCTCTACACCCGCTCCTCAGCCTCTCACCCTCTCGCCCTCTTTACTATCCTCACCCTGATGTCAGAGCCACGGGTCAGATCGTCTGGTTAAGCCAGCGGGGCATTAGCATTAATCGTTCCCAGGGTGCACACCGTGCAGCCCAACTATCTAAGTGTACCGGCACCCCTTTTGCTAATGCAAAAGATCAGACGACCTCCATGCATCTCACTCAGGAGCTTTGCAGGATTCAATCAATAGACTGTTGTGTGCATCCATCACTCCATTCCCAGATGCTGCTGTCAGTCCCCACCCTCTGATCATTAAACTGTCGCGTGTATCCATCCCTCCATTGCCAGGTGCTGCTGTCATTCAATATACTAGGGACCGGCATCATATGATGTTGACCAAAGGCGAGTATGGTATCATATGATATCATATGATATCATACAAACTACATCATATGACCTTGTATATAAATGGTACCTATTGCCTAGACAGACTACCGGCATCATATGATATCATATTGCCGCTCCCTAAATATACCCCATTGCCAGTCTCTGTGCTGTCAAGCAGTACTCCGAGCTCAGGCGCTGTATCGGTCTGCGAAATCAAAACCCTCAGTCACCATTCCCCGGTGCAAGCAAACTGGAAGGTTCCTTCAACCTCATGCCCCATGGCAACGCGTGCCTATTTTCAGTTTCCCCATTGCCATTTATCATTGCAGGTGGAGAACACTTGCAACGGGAAGTATGGCTACGTGGTCACTGTCACCGCCACCCATGACATTAGCCGGGTAGGTACCTAAATTTGCATGCTATGGTGACTACGGCTAGCTCCGGCATACGCTGTGGTGTCCTTGACTTCACGTCCTCAGAGTGACTTCATTACTCGGATGTAACAATTTCAGTTTCAATTTGCATGCTATGGTGACTTTCCCCAGCTGCGGCGTACAGCAGGGTCCCCTTAACACCACGCCCCTCCAGGCGTTATCTTTTTTTTATTTGCATGCATATGCGTACATGCATGTGTATGTGTACATGTATGTGTTTGCTGTTGATGAGACTGCTACCTGCTGTGTGTGCCAGTATCCCTTGCGCAGCAGCCAGTATCTCTTGTGCAGCAGCCAGTATCCCTTGTGCAGCAGCCAGTTTAGGCCAGGTCTTTCCAACTTGAGCACCTCAGGACTCACTATACTTAGTTTGGCTCACTTGCACTGCCCACCGTGTTTGTCCTGCCTATTCAAATGCTTGTGTATGTGCCTAGGCATGTGAATGTATTGTTTGGCTTACTTGCACTGCCCACCGTGTTTGTCCTGCCGATTCAAATGCTTGTGTATGTGCCTAGGCATGTGTATGTATTGTTCTGCCTATTCAAATGCTTGTGTACGTGCCTATGCATGTGTATGTATTGTTTGGCTTACTTGCACTGCCCACCGTGTTTGTCCTGCCTATTCAAACGCTTGTGTACGTGCCTAGGCATGTGTATGTATTGTTTGGCTTACTTGCACTGCCCACCGTGTTTGTCCTGCCTATTCAAATGCTTGTGTACGTGCCTAGGCATGTGAATGTATTGTTTGGCTTACTTGCACTGCCCACCGTGTTGGTCCTGCCTATTCAAATGCTTGTGTACGTGCCTAGGCATGTGAATGTATTGTTTGGCTTACTTGCACTGCCCACCGTGTTGGTCCTGCCTATTCAAATGCTTGTGTACGTGCCTAGGCATGTGTATGTATTGTTTGGCTTACTTGCACTGCTTACCGTGTTGGTCCTGCCGGTTCAAATGCTTGTGTACGTGCCTAGGCATGTGTAGGTATTGTTTGGCTCACTTGCACTGCTTACCGTGTTTGTCCTGCCGATCTAAATGCTTGTGTATGTGCCTGGGTATGTTTATGTATTGTTCTGCCTTTTCAACTGTATGTGTATGCGTGCATGTCTGTGTACGTGCCAGCGCCTGAGTATGCATGTGTATGTGTATGTATATGTATTGCTCTGCATATTCAAATGTATTTGTTTGTGCCTGTGCCTGTGTATGCATATTCATGCGTACGTATCTGTGTGTGCCTGTGTATGTGTATGTATTGTTCTGCCTATTTAGATGTATGTGTATGCGTATGTATGTTTGTGTATTGTTCTGCCTATTCACATATATGTGTAAATCAGTATATGTCTGTATGTGCCTGCGTATGCATGTGTATGTGTTCTGGCTATTCAGATGCATGTGTACGTATTGTTCTGACTATTCAGATGCATACATTGAGCGACTCAGTGCGACCCCAGTGCGATGCGCTGAGCCCGGGGGGGGGGTCGGGGGCATTTCTGACTAGTTTAACCAGACCCATGTGTTGCCATAGAGCAACAGGATCGCAACAGAATGGTGACGCGTCACAAAAAACAATGGTGGTTCAATAGGCACACCAATTATTATGTCCCTTACACCAATAGGCACACCAATTATTATGTCCCTTACACCAATTCGGCTACCCCCAACAATAGTGGTTGGGGGTAGCCGAATAGGTGTAAGGGACATAGCTCAGGTGTGTGAACATTGTGGGGGACATTTCTGGCTAGTTTAATCAGACCTGTGCGCCGCGACAGCATGGTGGCGCGTCGCACGCACAAAAAAATGGCAAGCCCAGTTCACAACTTCCAGGGGGTCTTTCAACCATCCTCGCATAATCAACAGAGTGTATATAGATGTATATGAATCATATACATTTTTGGCAGAGCCCCCTCTTCAAGGGGGCGGGAGCCCCCATGTTTACCCATTTGTCCGTTTTACCGGGAAAAAACTTGAAGCCTGACACGTCAAGCAACGGTCGCGTAACTAGCTGGCTTCAGTCAGCTCCATCGTTGCCACCTTTCGTTCCGTTGCCAACACACTCTGCCAATTTTCCGCGCCGCTTGCGACGCTGCACAGGACTTGTCTCTATATGAGTAGTTACTAGTCGATTAACATCATTACAAAGAATGAACGCGTAACCCTGGTCGTTAATGACCTGTCTGAAAATATAATGGAATATAGTGCAATGGAATGGAATTTGGTATACTGCCATGTATTGCAGTGCAATTCAATGTATTTTCATATACTGTACTGTACTGTACATTGCATTACACTGCTATGCATGACATTGCACCAAATTATGTTATGTTCTATGCGATGTATCATAATATAATGCAATGCATTGTTACAGGGCATGGTGCGACAAGATAGGACAGGATACGCCACATTCAAGGTTAAATATAATGCAATGTGTTGTTGCAGGGCATGGTGCGACAAGATGGGACTGGGTACGCCACATTCAAGGTTAAATATAGCGCCGCTGTGTGTCGGCCGTACAAGGGAGAGGTCCTGGACTGCGTGGTGACATCGGTGAATAAGGTAAGTGGATCATGATAGTGGCAACATCAGTCATATCCAGGTACCATATTTCAAACTTTATTGGTTAGAGGCTCGACAGGGACTTGGCAATTGATAGTGGCACCTTTGAAGCAATGCTTAGATACAGCACCTATCCCATGGACAGTATCAGCTAATGGGTGGCCATATTTCAAACTTGGTTGGGCTCCAGAATCAAGGGGGACGTGTGAATTGATGGTGGCACCTTTGAAGCAATGCTTAGATACAGCACCTATCCCATGGACAGTATCAGCTGATGGGTGGCCATATTTCAAACTTGATTTGGCTTTGGACTCAGGGGGGACTTGTGAATTAATGGTCCAATTGCACCCATCACTAGGACAGTGCCAGCTAATGGGTGACCATATTTCAAACTTGATTCGGCTCTGGAATCGAGGGTGTGGGGGGGGGGGGGGGGGGGGGGTAATTGATGGCGGCATATTTGAAACAAGGCTTAGGCACAGCGCCTATCACATGAACAGTGCCAGCTTATGGGTGACCATATTTCAAACTTGACTCGAGGGGGACTTGTGAATTGATGGTAGGATAGCACCCATCTCTATGACAGTGCCAGCAAATGGGTGACCATATTTCAAACTTGCTTCGGCTCTGGAATTGGGGGTAGGGGGGGGGGGGGGGGTGAATTGGGGGTAGGGGGGGGGTGAATTGGGGGAAGGGGGGGGGGGGGGGGGGGGGGGGGGGGTGAATTGGGGGTAGGGGGGGGGGGGGGGGGAGGGGGGTGAAATTGGGGTAGGGGGGGGGGGGTGAATTGGGGGGTAGAGGGGGGGGGGGGGGGGGGGGGGGGGGGGGGGGAATTGATGGTGGCATCTTTGAAACAAGGCTTAGGCACAACACCTATGACATGGAATGTGTTAGCTGATGAATGACCATATTTCAAACTTGATTCGGATCCCGACTAAAGGGGGACTTGTTAATTGATGGTGGCATCGTTGAAGCAAGGCGTAGATACAGCATCTATCACATGGACATTATCAGCTAATGGGTGACAATATTTCCAACTTGGTTAGGCTCCAGAATCAAGGGGGACTTGAGAATTGATGGTGGCATCGTTGAAGCAATGCTTAGATACAGCACCTATCACATGGACATTATCAGCTAATGGGTGGCCAAATTGTAAACTTGGTTGGGCTCCGGAATCAAGGGGGACGTGTGAATTGATGATGGCATCGTTGAAGCAAGGCGTAGATACAGCACCTATCACATGGACATTATCAGCTAATGGGTGACCATATTTCAAACTTGATTCGGCTCCGGACTCGAGAGGGTCGTGTGAATTGATGGTGGCATCTTAGGAGCAAGGCTTGTCTGACACTATTCAGGTCATGTGTGCTGTTTCTGAGGGATGGCCGTGTTTCAAACTTGATTTGGCTCCGGGCTAGATGGGGACTTCTGAATTGATTGTAGCACCCTTGAAGCAAGGCTTAGCTGACACTATTCAGGTCATAGGTGCTGAATCTGAGGGTGGCCATATTTCAAACTTGATTCCGCTGAGGACTCGAGGGGGACTTATGAACTGGTTGTAGCACTTCTGAAGCAAGGCTTGGCTCACACTATTCAGGTCTTAGGTGCTTGAGGCCATCTAACCCATTTTTTTGTTCCGTTGCATTCCGTGATTCCCCTTTTTTGCCGGGAGAAGAGGTCGCAGCCTCACCAACTCAACCCAACCTGTTTTGACGATCTTGAGGCCATCTTACCCAATGCTTTATCTCTGCAAAGGATGGAGGGAGGGTGAAGAGGAAGTAGAGGAGGGTAGGAGGCAGAAAAGGCCCAGTGTCATCGACCCGACCCAACCCGTTCCGTTCCGGCAATCTTTGGGCCATCTATCCCAATGTTTTGTCCCCTAGGACTCCGCGACGCCCCCTTTTTTTGCTGGGAGAAGAGGTCGCAGCCTCACCAACCCAACCCAACCTGTTCCGACGATCTTGAGGCCATCTAACCCAATGTTTTGTCTCTGCAAAGGATGGAGGGAGGGTGAAGAGGAAGTAGAGGAGGGTAGGAGGCAGATCAGGCCCAGTGTCATCGACCCAACCTAACCCGTTCCGTTCCAACGATCTTGGGCCCATCTATCCCAATGTTAGGTTCCTTAGCACTCCGCGATGCCCCCTTTTTGCCGGGAGAAGAGGTCGCAGCCTCACCAACTCAACCCAACATGTCCCGACGATCTTGGGGCCATCTATCCCAATTTTTTTGTTCCTCAGCATTCCGGGATTCCCCCTTTTTTGCCGTGAGAAGAGGTAGCAGCCTCACCATCTCAACCCAACCTGTTCCGACGATCTTGGGGCCATCTATCCCAATGTTTTGGTTCCTTAGCACTCCGCGATGCCCCCTGTTTTGCCGGGAGAAGAGGTCGCAGCCTCACCAACTCAACCCAACATGTCCCGACGATCTTGGGGCCATCTATCCCAATGTTTTGGTTCCTCAGCATTCCGGGATTCCCCCTTTTTTGCCGTGAGAAGAGGTAGCAGCCTCACCAACTCAACACAACCTGTTCCGACGATCTTGGGGCCATCTATCCCAATGTTTTGGTTCCTTAGCACTCCGCGATGCCCCCTGTTTTGCCGGGAGAAGAGGTAGCAGCCTCACCAATTCAACCCTACCTGTTCCGACGGTCTTGAGGCCATCTAACCCAATGTTTTGTCTCTGCAAAGGATGGAGGGAGGGTGAAAAGGAAGTAGAGGAGGGTAGGAGGCAGAAAAGAGGAAGGGGATAGGAAGGAGGACACTTTTTGTTTTAGTAGAGGTCGCGGCCTCACCGACCCGTCCCGACCCATTCCGACGATCTTGGGGCCATTTATCAAAACAAAATGTTCCATTGCACTCCGTGATTCCCTCTTTTTCAAGGGGAAGAGGTGACCTGACCTGAACGCCCTGACCTGACCTGAAATGACCTGACCTGACCTGACCTAACCCGACCCGTTCCGTTCCGTTGATCTAGGGGCCATCTAACCCAATGTTTTGTTTCTCTGCAGATGGGCTTCTTCGCAGAGGCAGGCCCCCTCCAAATCTTCGTCTCCAACCATGTGAGTTCTCGGGGGTTTGGGTTTTTATGGTTTAGGGTCCGGATACTATTTGCCGCCGCCCACGTTTGAGCCCTCGACCTCTCGTCGACTCAGCTAAGAGATATGGTTTTATGGTTTGCGTTCCGTATAAAGGTGCTTCAAAGGGGTTTGGGGGTCCAAGTGAAGGGACTTATCACTCCGTTTTGTTTGCTGTTGTTTCATTAAGTTGATTCTTATTACTAATTTTGATCTGTATAATCATCAAGGTAAAAGGACTTTCCACTCCGGTTTGTATGCTGTTGTTTCATTAAGTTGATTCTTATTACTAATTTTGATCTGTATAATCATCAAGGTAAAAGGACTTTCCACTCCGGTTTGTATGCTGTTGTTTCATTAAGTTGATTCTTATTACTAATTTTGATCTGTATAATCATCAAGGTAAAAGGACTTTCCACTCCGGTTTTTATGCTGTTGTTTCATTAAGTTGATTCTTATTACTAATTTTGATCTGTATAATCATCAAGGTAAAAGGACTTTCCACTCCGGTTTGTATGCTGTTGTTTCATTAAGTTGATTCTTATTGCTAATTTTGATCTGTATAAGCATCAGCATCTACAAGTCTCTTCAATAAGCCCCTCTTAGTATCTACAAGTCAATTAATATCTCTTCAATTAGTATCTACAAGTTTCTTCAATGATCCCCTCGTAAGTATCCCCGAGTTGATCCTGATTGTGCAAGGTGGTAATGCTAATATATGCTTATCACCCCCTGGGGTGGTAACATACATGGGGTGGTAACATACCCCATGTATTTAGCAACCCCTGGGGTGGTAACATACATGCCTACAAGCCCGGCATGTACTTGTCAGATGCGCCTTTTCCCCCCTTGTAAAAACATAATATTCCCTTACAATGCACTGATGCTAGTGCGTGTTCAATAAGCAGCCCCCCGCCCTTGTCCACTCCACCCCCCGAACCGACCCAAACCAACACTACCCAACACTTGCATGCTGCTCCCATTTGAATTTGGAACAGCTGACCTCTGAGGAGTTTGATTACAACAATAAGCAGCCCCCTGCCCTTCTCCACTTCACCCCCCAAAACAACCCAAACCAACACTACCCAACATTACCCAACACTACCCAACCCTTGTATGCTGCTCCCATTTGAATTTGAAACAGCTGATCCTTGAGTAGTTTGAAACCCCCATTTGAATTTGAAACCCCCGTTTGAATTTGAAACAGCTGATCCCTGAGGAGTTTGATTACAACTCCATTGGAGAGCCTTGCTACATCACCAGCGATGAGGCGATTCGCATCCAAGAGGGCACAGAAGTGCGCTTGCGTATTGTAGGAACAAAGATGGACCAGACAGAGATTGTGAGTCACTCGCTGTTATGTTGATTATATTACCAGGAGCCCCTAATGTT
The DNA here is from genome assembly GCA_013435795.1 of Chlamydomonas sp. ICE-L. NCBI lineage: Eukaryota > Viridiplantae > Chlorophyta > Chlorophyceae > Chlamydomonadales > Chlamydomonadaceae > Chlamydomonas > Chlamydomonas sp. ICE-L. The sequence continues at coordinate 142,630,089 of JACBWV010000610.1, forward strand.
ACCCATTTGTCCGTCCGACCATCCATCTGACCGTGATGAAGCCCGACACGTCAGCCAACGGCCTCGTAACTAACTCGGTTCCGTTGCCACCTGTCGCTCCCTCGCGATCACTCTCCGCCATGTTTTAGCGTTGCAGGCAAGTCATTACCGGGTAACTGTATTGAGTACGCAAAACGAGCAGATACATACTTGCCGCAATTATAATTACCCCCCCCCCCCCCCCCCCCCCCCCCCCCCCCCTCCACACACACACACACACACCATTCTATCAGTCCACCCCGATACCCCCCACAGATTGTGAGTCACTCGCTGTTTCGTTGATTATATTGTCAGGTAACTGTATTGCATATGCAAAACGAGCAGATGGATACTTGCCGCAATTTATAATTACCCCCCCCCACACACACACACACACACACACACCAGGCCACCAGTCCACCCCGATACCCCCCACAGATTGTGAGTCACTTGCTGTTTCGTTGATCATATCAACTGTATTGAGTATGCAAAACAAGCAGATGGATACTTCATAATTACCGCCCCACAATTTATTATTACACACACCCTCACACCCGTCCACCCCGATACCCATACCCCGATACACGCACACCGATACCCATACCCACACCCGGATACCCATACCCCGATACCCATACCCCGATACACACACACCGACCCACCCACCCACCCCGATACCCACACACCGATACCCACGCCCCGATACCCATACCCCGATACACACACACCGACCCACCCCGATAAATGATGTATATGTGCTACAGTTCAGGGGGTAGCCAATTAGGCCTAAGGGACTTGCCCAACCTCAGATAATCTAGATAATGATAGATTATCCCGAGGGGCTGTTGACCAGCACTCCTACAGGAACAAGGGGGTATCGAATTCCAGGTCAGGGTCATGGACGCCGACATCGGGATAATAATGATAATTCTAGATTATCCCTAGGGGCTGTTAATAACCACACACTAGGAACGGGGGGGTTGACAAATTTCAGGTCGAGGTCATGGACGCCAACGTCAGATAATCAAGATAATGATATATTATGCCCAAGGGGCTGTTAACAAGCACCAGGAATTTTTCAAATCTTAAAGTTTTTTTTTTCTAGCTTCATGGTTTTAGGCCTCCTCCAGGGACAGCGCTTTTATAGCTTTTTAGGGCCATTTGGGGCCTTTATATGGTGTGGGTGTGTGTGGGGGGGGGGGGGGGGGGGTAAATCCCTAACAAGCCCCATAAAGCCTGGTCCCCCAACAAGTCGTAAGGGTTCGGCGAAGGACCTGAGATCGAGTAGTTTTAGGGTTTATGGTGCTTGTTAGGGATTTAAAACCCTAAACCCTAAGCTTTAAACCCTGGACCTGAGATCAAGTAGTACAAGATAATTGAATTGGGATCAATAAAGAAGGGTTTGTTTGGGATCAATGAAGAGGGGTTGGTTTGGGATCAATAAAGAGGGGTTGTTTTTATCGGGCCTTTCTATCTCCCAGCTTTACACTTTGCCGGCGTGCTGAATTGAGAATACGTAAATAAATAGATGAAAACAATAATTAAAGAGTTTGTTGAATTGTGAACAAATGAATAATACGCCTGATTACGAGGCGTATTGTAAATAAATAAATTGAATTGTGAATAAAGAAATAGGAAGCCTTATTTCAAGGCTAGAGGTTGATGGGGCCAGCTCGTTTGCTTGCACTAGGGCCAACCACCAATGTTAGATTGTAAGTCATTCACAGCTGCATGAAGTACAAGTCCTAGGCAGCGTCACAAGCGACGCGTAAAATTGGCGGAAAGTGTTGGCTGTCAGAACGACAGGTGGTAACGGAATGAAGCGGGCCGAAGCCAGGTAGTTACAAGGCAGTTGGCTGATATGTTAGGCTTCGTCTCGGTCGCACGTCGGTCTGTCACACAAACAGACAACAGAGTGACGCTGGGGGACTCCCGCCCCCCTAGAAGGGGGGGCTCCGCCAAAAAGGGCAGGGGTTGTGAGGGCCTGGGATGGGCCCCACTGTTTCATTTTGGGGCTACTTGTGGCAGCTTCCCCCCAGCTCCAATAGCTTGCCACCTGGCCAAACCCAATGCTTGCAGCTGCTTGGCAATGCCTGTCATATCAGCTTTCAGATGCACAAGCTAGCTTCCGGTTTGGCCCAAGGACAGGGAAATGGAGCTGTTTAGAAGCTGCTACGCATAGCCCAAACAAGTTCTGTGCAGCGTCGCATGTCGAAGAGCGTTCGCGACGGAGAGACAGGTGGCAACGGAAGCGAGTTAGTTACGAGACCAAGTGGTTGGCTCACATGTCAGGCTTCAATTTTTTGGTCGGTCGGTCGGTTGGTCGGTCGGTCAATCGGTCGGTCGGTCGGACAACAGGGTAACACTGGGGGCTCCCGCCCCCTTGAAGAGGGGGCTCCGCCAAAAAGAAAGAGAGGGATGGTGGGATAGCTAGGACCAGTATTGCAATCCAGTCCTGCGTCGCAGACGCAATGTCAAAGGGTCCGTTGCGTCCTGAGGCACAACATGGGGAGGGTCCGTTGCGTTGCAGGCACAGCTTCAGTGGGTCTGTTGGCTGTAAATTGGTTGTGTGTCAAGACGCAGAGCTGGGGGGTCCTCCTGAACAACCCCCACTGGGAAGCATGGGCTATCTGCCAACCATGTCTTGAGGTGACCTGACTTCTATATCAATTATAGAATAGCCATTCAAAGGATGATTTGTATTGAGTATCATACTTTGTAGTTAGTACCCTGAATCTCCCTACTACCATGAATCTCTTACAGCACCTTCTGACCGTCACTGTGCCCACCTCTCCCACAACACCTCCTGACCATCACTACACACACCTCTCCCACAACACCTCCTGACCGTCACTGCGCACATCTCTCCCACAGCACCTCCTGACCGTCACTACACACACCTGTACCACAACACCTCCTGACCGTCACTACACACATCTCTCCCACAGCACCTCCTGACCGTCATAACACACACCTCTACCACAACACCTCCTGACTGTCACTACGCACACCAGTCCCACAACACCTGACTGTCACTACGTACACCTCTCCCACAACACCTCCTGACCATCACTACACACACCTCTACCACAACACCTACTGACCGTCACTGCGCAAATCTCTCTACCACGACACCTCCTGACCATCACTCGAACATCTCTCCCACAGCACCTCATGACCGTCACAACACACACCTCTACCACAACACCTCCTGACTGTCACTACGCACACTAGTCCCACAACACCTCCTGACTGTCACTACGCACACCAGTCCCACAACACCTGACTGTCACTACGCACACCTCTCCCACAACACCTCCAGACCGTCACTACACACACCTCTACCACAACACCTACTGACCGTCACTGCGCACATCTCTCTACCACGACACCTCCTGACCATCACTACTCACACCTCTACCACAACACCTCCTGACCATCACTACACGCATCTCCCACAGCAACTACTGACCGTCACTACGCACATCTCTCCCACAACACCTCTTGACCATTACTACGCACCTCTACCACAAAACCTCCTGACCGTCACTTCACACACCTCTCCCACAACACCTCCTGACCATCGCTACAGACATCTCTCCCACAATACCTCCTGACCATCACTACACACATCTCTCACACAACACCTCTGACGTCCTCCACCTGCCTATCCAAAATTTTCCATAACACCTCTTGTCTATCACTACACACCCCTATCACACAACACTTCTGACGTCCCCCACCTGCCTATCCAAACCTCTCCCACAACATTTCTGGCCTGTACCCATATATCCACACCTTCCCCTCAACACTCCTGGCATGTGCCCATCTACCCAAACCTCTCCCACAACACCTCCTGACCATCCCTACACACATCTCTCTCACAACAGTTTTGCATCGGCACTATCAAGGAGGACTTCCTTGGAGTCATCAGGGGGGCGTTCTAGTGCGACAGCAGTCAGGCATATTTTCTTCTTTTCAGCAACGAGCAGCAGCTTCTAGGCAGCTCCCTGAGCTAGCCACTGGGCTAAGCCCCAAGATTTCGACGGTTCTGTACAGCGGATTCTGTCAGCTTCCAGATTTACTATGTTGCATTAGCTACGGCTGAATAGCTAGTCAGAGGAGCCGCCTAGAAGATGCTGCTTTTAGCCGAAAAGAAAAACACAGCGGTTGAGTTGTGCAGCGAGGATTGGATTGTTGCATCGTTTTATTGGCCCATTCTGGGCTGCTCAACGTCTTTCAATATGAAGTCCCCCCGTGCTATACCCACGGAAACTGGGGGTCGTGCTCAGCGGATTAGACAGTTGACAGGCGTGTCCAGGTCTGAGAAGCGGCGAGTAGTTGGGCTACAAGCTATACATATAATATTCTGCGATTCCACATTCAGAACCTTTATGAATGGAAATGGCACTAAGTCTTTTTGGAGCAACCTAGCCGACTATCTTTCTACTTGTAGAAGAGCAAGACAGGAAGCCCTGGACCGCTTAGTGGCACCGTAATTTATCATCCCTTTTTTTCTTCTTCTTGTGACTTCTCATTTGTTAGCTTCTTACCTCCGCCACTGTAAGTGGTTGAGATCTGGGTCCGGCTCTAAGGGGTTTAATACCTACGCCACCAAAACGGTGGTTGGGAGTTTGGTTTGTTTGTCCTCGACACACCCCTGATGTAATGGGGTTTTTTGCTTTGTGGGTGCTTTTTCTTTTTGTTTAAAGCACAGAGTCTCATACACCCTCGCGGTGTCAAGTAGACTTTAACATGTAATGTAATGTAATGTAATATATATACTGCCTTATTACGAGGCTTGGGGTTGAGGGGGCCAGTCCGTTTGCTTGCACTGAGGCCAGCCACCAACCTAACAGCTATGCCCATATTATAGCATACTTTTGCTAGCTCCGGGGTTTGGGCTAATCATACGTATGGCTTTCAGTTTCGTAGACGTGGATATAATATACGTCGTACTTTCTTACTATAAGCCTTTAAACAGAGGTATTCTAATATTATACCATACTTTAGGCTGCGTCGTACTACCAACAGAACGTTTAGCCCATGGAAATGGAGTGGTGGTGGGCCACTCAACTGATGGGAGAGACGCAACCAGCATCCTGAACCTGGGTCTGGAACGCAACGGCCCCTCCCATGTTGCGTCCTGCGATGCAGGACCACTCGGGGAAAGGCCCGTTTTGCGCAGGTTTGCGTCAAGGTTCCCAATCGGTTGCGCAGTTGCGCCTATCAGGTTAATGGCTAATGACCTGGCAGGCGCTCCGCGCCATGGACCGTCGACGCTGCGTTGCTGTATGACATCATGTGATGCCGGCAGTCTGACTAGGCTTAAGTTACAATTTATAGACAATATCATATGCTGCAATTTGTATGATATCATACTCGCCTTTGGTCAACATCATTACATCACATGATATGCCGGTCCCTAGTTATTGTAAGGAACGTCATCTCAAGGTACTCCCCCCCCCCCCACCACCCACCCCACCACCACCACCACCACCACCACCACACACACACACACACGGGCAATCACCCCCACCCCTCAAAATATGTGTTTCAGACGTGAAGCGTAACGTTTTGAACAACCCTGGTGCTGGCAGTATTCATTCGCTGACCAGCGATCCCTCTGACACCATATACCGGTATGTGTTTGGGTACTTCTATTGGTAGTTGAAGAGGAAAAGTACAAGACACCTTTTTTGAAACTTTTCGAACGCTGGCTCTTGGGTGTGATTGTTTCCAGGCCTGAAGCTTTCAATCGATAGAGTAGTTACACAGTGAAGACTGAAGAGTAGATAGCTTATCATCGCAACTCGTGCGGCTATATAGAAAAGGAAGTCTTCAGGAAGATTCCGAAGACACGTGCAGGCCATAGCTAGCCTATGGCTTGGCGGCAGGCAACCCGGGTCCTGGAGCCACAGGACCACGCGTGCGCTATGCCAACTCAGTGTCCGACTCAACGGACAATAACAGAAGCCTGACTACCCCATATATTTCTTGTATCGATGTAATTGCCCATCCTCAAACGCCCCCCCCCCCCCCCCCCCCCCCCCCCCCCCCCCCCCACACACACACACACACACACACACACACACACACACACACACACCACACACACACACATATATGATGCATCCCATTGTTTAAACCATGCCTATGCTAAGAAGGCAGCACTATTACGACACACATACTCTCATATGGACATGTATATATGCATATTTATCAGTTTATTTAGGTGGTTCCCATGAATACCCATCTATTCTAGGCAGCTCCAAATGATGCTTCTGTTGACACTATCATAAGCCTTCCTAAAGTCAACAAACGCACTATACGGTACGGTATACAGTTTTTTTTCGTGGCAGGAGCCCTCGACCTGGAGGCCTGAATATGCAGGGCATTCGAGGAGGAAGTTGTTATGATATGATATGTAGGTGTATCATACCCAACTGCCTGGACCGGCCAACCAGCCAGGACGGCTTCCTGCCAGGTCCAGGAGCTGGGTTGCTGCCAGGCAGTGCCGGGGCATAGAACCTTACCTACGCCCTGCTATACACGCAGACGACTACAAGGGTAATCGACGCAACATGTAATGCTATTCTAATACCCAATAACAGGTTTGGATTCATCACGTTCCTGCGTACACTCTCACTACACGAGTCTCGTAGCGCTCGACAGCTCTCATAACACGAGCCGAGCACCATTCTTGCAGGCGTGTGCGCATTCCACCCTGAAGACCCCCAAGATTTGTGCGCACTCCAAATCTTGAAGACTAGATCCCTGTGCGATCTCTTATTGCTCACAGCTCTCATCACACGAGCCGAGCCCCATTCTTGCAGGCGTGTGCGCATTCCACCCTGAAGACCCCCAAGATTTGTGCGCACTCCAAATCTTGAAGACTAGATCCCTGTGCGATCTCTTATTGCTCACAGCTCTCATCACACGAGCCGAGCCCCAGTCTTGCAGGCTTGTGCGCATTCCAACCTGAAGACCCCCAAGATTTGTGCGTACTCCAAATTTTGAAGAACAGGTCCCTGTGCGATCTCTTATCGCTTCTTCCCGTAGTCTCACTACCAAGACTCTCCTCCCCTTCCTTCGCCTCTCTCTCCCTCCCCCACCTTCCATCCCCCCCCCCCCCCCCCCCCCTTCCCCTGGATTTGCCCCCTCCTGCCCGCTGGATTTGCCCCCCCCCCCCCCCCCCCCCCCCCCCCCCTCCCGCTGGATTTGCCCGCTTCATTTGTCCGCTGGATCCACCCCCCGCGGACGCGCCAACTGGATTCCTGTGGTGTATCACGCGGATATAACTATTAGATTCCCCAATCGGACAATCGGACAACACGTTTTCCTCATACACCACAATCCTAACTAACACGCCGTCATCCGTCCATGTGGATTCCTCACGAGACACAGCTGAGGACCTACATTTGGAAGCATCACCCTTCTGATTTGACTATTCCTGCTAAATTTCGATTTGTAGATAAGTCGAAGGCCACCTGCCACAACTGTGGTGGTGTCGGTCACTTCAAAAGCAAATGTACTAGTGATCCTCGACCACGAGCCATCTCCTCACTTGCTAGATATCGGGTTGTAGATATGTCGAAAACCACTAGGTGCGGTCGTAGGTCACCTGATTCCGCCCGTTCTACAGCACGCACACCCCGTCCTGCCTTGCAACTTCCCACACCCGCGCAGGTTACCTCTGTACCTGCGCTGGTCTCCCCTGTCTCTCATGCTGCTCCTGACTTGCACCTCCCCACACACGCGCAGGTTACCTCTGTACCTGCGCTGGTCTCCCCTATCTCCCATGCTGCTGCTGTCTTGCATCTCCCCACACCCGCGCAGGTTACCTCTGTCCCTGCGCTAGTCTCCCCTATCTCTCATGCTGCTGCTGACTTGCACCTCCCCACACCCACGCAGGATACCACTGTACCTGCGCTGCCCCCCCCTGCAGTACATGCATTCTCCCTCATCCCTAGCATCATTCTGCCTAGGCGCAGTGCCCCCACACTAGCACTTCTCATTAACCCGCGTTTCCGATGCCACAGGACCCACCGCCTGTGACGCATTGGTATTGGTTGATGACCTCGGTAATTTTGGGGTAAAGGGGGGGTATTTTGCATTCTGCACCTTGGCGCCTGGCTCACTTATGATTCGGTTGCTTGACTGCCTCACCCCTCCATGCACCCGAGGGAATTGCTAGCGATATCTACGTTCCTGCTCCCTAGGGCTCATTCCTGATGGCGATGTACTGCCCTAGTACCTTCCTCGAGGGCCCTGCCCTTTCATCTTGCACATCAAACCACCTCTTCTAGTCGAGCATTATTCTCTGCTCCTTTCCACACCCCGCCCCCACCTGCTGTACCTCCCAGTTCCTTTCCTTATAATTATTGCGTTACGCTCAAAGATGTCCAGACATTCCGTCGCTGCGACTTCCGTCACTGTGACTTCCGGTAAACCACCTGGAGCCGAGCCGATTACCTTTCTGACAAGTTCTAAAGCCATACTTCGCATTACCTTAGCTTTTGTGAGAAGGGAAATCTGGGACAAATCTGGGACAACCTGCCCTTGAGATTTCTCGTGGGGTACTGATAGGACATGGGGGGAATGGTACATGAATGACTTGCATGAATGTATGCATTGGCCCATGTACCCACTCATGCATGATGTCAAGATCAACACATGCACTAAGGTGCAGATCTGTGTGTTCATTACTCATGGGGACTGATAGAACATGGGGGGGATGGTCCATGAGTAACTTGCATGAATGTATGTACTGCCCCATGTACCCTCTCATGCATGATGTCAAGATCTTATAACCTGATCTGATGAGCAGATTATGATGTGCATGATTGATGCACTGATCTGCATGTTGTACATATTTGCTGATCTGTATGTACATTTGACATGCATTGATCAATCACAATGTATGTACATGCTGTGCAGAAAATGAGCAGATCTTTATGACTCACATGCACTTCATCACTACATTTTCAGCGTCATTCTCAACGTCATGCATAAATTGACTGTAAGGACAGAATGGGAGAATACATACTGATCTGCATCAGGATCTGTATGACTTGTAGTACCACTGATTGTATGTGCACTTGACATGCTCTGATTAAATTGTATGAGCACTTATGTACTTACACATGTACAGCTGTCCGTCCGAGCACCACGATCTGTATGATGCTACCTTTCTCTGCGTTTAGTGTACATGCATTGATGTTGTTATATATGCACTGATGTACTGATGTACATATGTACATGCACTGATGCCCATACACTGACGTATGTGCACAGATGTACTTGCACTGTCGTACGTACAAAGTAATTGTCTAGTCCCTACCGCCTTACAATCATAGTCCCAGCATTTGTGACGACTTAGCAATGAACAATCTAGGATTTAATTCTTGTTCTGCCCCATGTACTGCCACATGTACTGACCCACGTGCAGTTCAAGTTTCTACCCGTTAGATGTCTTCATGCTGACAACAAGATGCCTGCTTGATTCTAATTTAGTTTTTCAGTACTGAGCCTTCACTCCCAAATTATGGGGGGACTAGCACAGACATCTTGTCTACTAAGACTCCTTAGGAATAAATCCTGTACTGCTCCATGTACAGCCTCCAAGATAACCATTCTCTGCCCTCGGGAACATTGGTACCTCTTGCTCTCTCTTTTCTGCTGACCATGATTGATTATAGCCCCTAGAGTACTAGGAATGGGGTAAATAGTTATGCCAACCACATGCATCATCCGTCCCTCCCCGTGCGATACCCACAGGAGCATACTTCATGGTTCGCTTTTGACCTGTGCTTTTGATATGCGCCTAGTTATGCGCACACCTTCGTACTTGACGTGATATGATTTGCATGTATATGCATATACCATGCATTACTTGCTCTCATGTGACTCAGCACCAGGGTTATTAGTCTGGTTTGATACCATTTAGAGTTTAACATTCAGAAAAGTTCCAATGTCCACAATTTTTTGTGGAATTGCGACAGGTGCCACTCCCTCCAATTGTATAATTTAAGATAAGACATGAGTGACTCTGTCCAGCCGAGCCTACATGAGGAGCTGATGAAAACATGGAGCTGCCTTTCCTTCAGTTTGTTACATTAGGAATTAGATTTGAGTAGGGTTTCTTATTCCTTTGCTTTCCTCAGGAACCGTACCTTGCCCAAACACACTTGTTTGGGCGAGGCTCTGTGTTACATATACAGACCAATCTAATGATTGCCTGTATCCTGAAGGGTTTTTGAAACTTTCCTCTTCAGGTAGTACCCTTGTGGCTAATATTAATTTCTTTTGTCCTAGATTGGATTTCTATAGACTTCCCCTACCTAATTTTAAATCCTGGGAATTTTTGGTTTTAATCCCAGAATACCCAGGATTGGGGGGAATGTTATGATATGATATGTAGGTGTATCATACCCAACTGCCTGGACCGGCCAACCGGCCAGGACGGCTTCCTGCCAGGTCCAGGAGCTGGGTTGCTGCCAGGCAGTGCCGGGCCATAGAACCTTACCTACGCCCTGATATACACGCAGACGACTACAAGGGTAATCGACGCAACATGTAATGCTATTCTAATACCCAATAACAGAAGTCCACTACTTCCTCCACCATGTAAGATATATATAGAGAGGGCCGCAGCAACACTATGGCCCGCTTTCTGTGCTCGGCCGGTCAATATACCCAATGTAATTGTAAAAAATGCAATGTGGGAAGCCCACAACCAGACATCCAGAGGTTCCCCGCTGGTGCACAAGCATCCGAACGCCTGACCGAGAGCCGCAGAAGGATGTCACTGCACAGTTTCCCCTCTCATGCCTTACCCCTCTCATTACACGCCGCGAGTACCGGCGCCAGCCAGAGCACGGTACGTACGGCTGACTTCACTACGTCACGCTGTCACCACGGCGGTGGCTAAACTTCGAAGTGTAGGATGCCTCGTCACTACCCCTTACGGTTGTACACATACGGCCGGTACGTGTTGAGAGAGAGATGCAAGCTAAAGTCGCAGAAGGACGGTGGTGGGCAAATCGAATCACGATCAAAAGGCCGAGACCACCAAGCTCGGTCAGGATTCGGTTGGGATTTGAAGGGGCGCTACCTAAAGATCGGATGAAAGTCCGTTGGATCGCCTTGATATGAGTGGAATACAGAGTAATTTTTACCATCTTAATCCATCGTAGGATTAAGATGGTAAAAATTGACAAGTTAGAAAGTATCATTAAAATAATACCGAAATTCGAACCTTTAAAAAACGAATTATTACTAAAGTCTAAGTCTTGCGACAAAGAACTGGGATTTAAAACAAAATTATTACTTTTTTGGACAAGTAGAGTAGAAATGCCATCCGTTGAATTTGCTTGAATTCTAGACTCTTTCTGACCCAAGACCCCATTTATTTCAAGAGGGCTCTGCTCATAAAAGCCCTTTTTTGGGGGGGGTATTTATAAAAGAGGGTGGCCCCTTGATAGTTAGTCCCGATAAATCCTGGGATGGATATGTAGTGGTGGAGTGGGGTGAAGGGTGGGGTTAGGTGAGCGGTGCATCTGAGTCCTCAGACCTATCGCCTCGTTTTTTGCACACGCAAGCCAATTCAGGGGATCGATACGATCTTCTAAGTTGCTGCTCTATCATGAGCCTCTCCTCTGCTAGAGCGCTAGCCAGGGTTGGTCAAGGGTATGTCAACATACAGGTATGCGTTTTGAGAAGTATACCTGTTTTTAGAATCCACGTTCCATGAGCCAAAATCTACACTTTGCAGCGTGAATTAGTAATTGACCTGCCCACCCCCACCCCTCAAAATCTGTGTTTCAGACGTGAAGCGTAACGTTTTGAACAACCCTGGTGCTAGCAGTATTTGTTTGCTGTCCAGCGATCCCTCTGACACCATATACCGGTATGTGTTTGGGTACTTCTATTGGTAGTTGAAGAGGAAAAGTACAAGACACCTTCTTTTTTGAAACTTTTCGAACGCTGGCTCTTGGGTGTGATTGTTTCCAGGCCTGAAGCCTGACTACCAGGGTAGTCCAAGACGCACGTCCTTGCGTCCCAGGACGCAACATGGGGAGGGCCGTTGCGTCCCAGGACGCAACATTGGCAGGGTCGGTTGCGTCCCGGACGCAGCCTCATAGATTGGTTGCGTCCGGGACGCAGGTTTTGGACGTTGGTTGCGTCTCACTTCATTACCCTGCGTTCTCATGCGCCCCAATGAGCCCCAATGCGCCCCAGTGCGTCTGATGCGTCCGACTCGAGAGTGTCTCAGTGGGTGGTGCAGGACGCAAAGGACTCTTTCAGCCACATAATTTGAATGGACTCGAACCTAAAAATCCCCCACATGCCCCCAGGCCCTGAGTGGATGAGCAGGGTTCAAACAGCACCCTAGTCTAAAGCCTAGAATTTTTTGATGTGATCGATTTATTCTGATCTCCAAAAACATTCAAACCGTCAAAATGCAATCTTGCGGCACGCCCAATGCTCCGACCAAGCAGCGAAGGCTGGATGGATTTCTTGTTGCCAAGCCCGCTGCTGCTGCTGCTGCTGCTGCCGCCGCTACTGTTGCAGCCACCACACACTGTCCAGAAATATTATGTAGAAGACTCAATGAGATGGAATGGGCCGCAGTGGGACGCATCAAGCATGGAGAAAAAATGAGACGCAGTGGGCCGCAGTGGGACGCATCAAGCATGGAGAAAAATTGTGACGCAGTGGGACGCAGTGGGACGCATCAAGCTGCTGTTGCTGTGTGAGGGGGAAAGAGGAAATTTTGGGACGCAACCTTCAAACTTTACTGCGTCCCAGGACGCAACCTACGAAATTGGCTGCGTCCCTGGACGCAACCTACCCATTTGGGTGCGTCCCAGGAAGCAACTTCTGGGGTGCGTTTGGACAACCCTGCTGACTACCCCATATATTCCTTGTATCGATATAATTGCCCATCCTCAAACGCCCCCCCCCCCCCCCCCCCCCCCCCCCCCCCCCCCCCCACACACACACACACACACACACACACACACACACACACACACACACACACACACACACCACACACACACATATATGATGCATCCCATTGTTTAAACCATGCCTATGCTAAGAAGGCAGCACTATTACGACACACATACTCTCATATGGACATGTATATATGCATATTTATCAGTTTATTTAGGTGGTTCCCATGAATACCCATCTATTCTAGGCAGCTCCAAATGATTCTTCTGTTGACACTATCATAAGCCTTCCTAAAGTCAACAAACGCACTATACGGTACGGCATACAGTTTGTTTTCGTGGCATGGGCCCTCGACCTGGAGGCCTGAATATGCAGGGCATTCGAGGAGGAAGTCCACTACCTCCTCCACCATGTAAGATATATATAGAGAGGGCCGCTGCAACACTATGGCCCGCTTTCTGTGCTCGGCCGGTCAATATACCCAAAGTAATTGTAAACAAATGCAACGTGGGAAGCCCACAACTAGACACCCGGAGACGCCTTGATATGATATCATTCCCGACGGTGCTCTCATTCGCCTCTGCCCTCGAACTAGTCCCCTGACTCACGCTAAATTGTGTCACGTTCGCATCCTACAGGTTTCTTCGAGGCTCGATGCGCATGAGGAAGCAATAGAAGGACCGGGAATGCAGGTTATCGTTGCCACCTGCTGCCGGTAGTGGTGGAGTGGGGTGAAGGGTGGGGTTAGCATCTGAGTCCTCAGACCTATCGCCTCCTTTTTTGCACACGCAAGCCAATTCAGGGGATCGATACGATCTTCTAAGTTGCTGCTCTATCGTGAGCCTCTCCTCTGCTAGAGCGCTAGCCAGGGTTGGTCAAGGGTATGTCAACATACAGGTATGATACAGGTATACGTTTCGATAAGGAACTGTTTTCAGAATCCACGTTTCATGAACCCAACTCTACGTTTGCAGCGTGAATGAGTGACTGACCCAACCAAATATGAATACTGTATCAGACGTGAAGTGTAACATTTTGAACAACCCTGGTGCTAACAGTATTTGTTTGCTGTCCAGCGATCCCTCTGACACCATATACCGGTAAACCGACCAGGAAAACCCCAATACCGGAGAACCGACCGGTTTGTTCCACCATGATTTGTTTGCTGTCCAGCGAAGCATCTTTGTATTGTACAGGTTGTTACAGTCCAGAGGAACGCCACGTAGGCTTAAGGGACTTGCCCAACCATGATAGGAGGGGATTACAACGAACAGGCACTGATGAAGTGAGCCTCAAACAATAGTTTTACCAACGGGGGGCTGGAGTTCCTGATATAGTGATGATTTAATCCTACGATTATGATATATTGACAGGATTTTAATACCAGGAAGTGAGACCCTATACATAAACTAGCGCCACCTACGATTAAGAAAGAAAGGCGGAATAATATGTTGTTAACACCGAAGATGGCAAGCAGCCTTAATTTCAATCGTAGATGTATTACGCAGTACCGTAGAGACTGAAGAGAAGATAGCTAATAGACGCAACGAGTGCGCTCATATAGAAGATGGAAGTGTACTGCAAGATCCTGCAGTCACGTGCAGGCCACAGCTAGCCTGCGGCCTGGCGGCAGTCAACTCGGGACCTGGAAGGACCAGGTACCGGTACGCATTATGCCGACTCAGCGACCGACGTATGTCGGATAATAACACTTAAGGGCTGAATTCATGCATCCAAGTTCAAGTTCAAGATGCCCAAAAGCTGGAAGGCTCGTAATGAGTTACACGGGCCACCTGTGACAGTATCTTAGTAGCGGGAATAAGATCGTACCGGAGGGTTCCTACCCATACTAACCCTGCCAGGCAGTGCATGAAAGGACTCATTGTATAATTAAATGATCACTGTAGCACGAACTCAGGTCCCCCGTCAGTCAAACGATTGTTTGGGGTTCAGTTCATCAGTGCTTTTCTTGTTAAGCCCTTCCTATACGGTTGGGCAAGTCCCTTAAGCCTATTTGGCCTACCCCTGGACTGTAAAATACATACATACATCATAACACGTGACACCTCATGAGTCTATTCATCCACTGTCCCATATCACTGTTGTAAGCGGTGGTATGATCGGGTGGGTAAAACAAACATTTTCCTGGCAATAATGTTTGTACTGCCGAAGACGGCGAGCAGCCAAATTGCTGGCTGGAGCTATGTTCCCAAGTTCAAGTGCAAGAACGGGTGGGTTCGAACTCACCCATAATAGTTGGCAACACGATATGTTGTATGCTGTCCCACCAAAGTCTACACCTGGGTATATGGCTGCCATATACCTAATGTTTATGCCCAATTCCTTAAAAAATCACTGATGCTCTGGTATGACCTTCCATCTGACCAGATGGTAAAATCGTTCACACCACTGCTTCCAACAATCACCACTGGTGGGATAGGATGTGATTTCTTATCAATCGCCAATTTAGAGGTCTTGTCCACCATATTCGCCTCCGCTACCAGAAGCTGTTTACAGATATTTATAGGCATGTCCATGAGGATACCGACTTAACCGTATGGAATGTGGAATTCTGCGACTCCACATTCAGAACCTTTATGAATGGAAATGGCACTAAGTCTTTTTGGAGCAACCTAGCCGACTATCTTTCTACTTGTAGAAGAGCAAGACAGGAAGCCCTGGACTGCTAAGTGGCACCGTAATTTATCATCCCTTTTTTTCTTCTTGTGACTTCTCATTTGTTAGCTTCTTACCTCCGCCACTGTAAGTGGTTGAGATCTGGGTCCGGCTCTAAGGGGTTTAATACCTACGCCACCAAAACGGTGGTTGGGAGTTTGGTTTGTTTGTCCTCCACACACCCCTGATGTAATGGGGTTTTTTGCTTTGTGGGTGCTTTTTCTTTTTGTTTAAAGCACAGAGTCTCATACACCCTCGCGGTGTCAAGTAGACTTTAACATGTAATGTAATGTAATGTAATGTAATGTAATATGAGTTCGACAATTGGTTGGTATGACAGGTATAGCTGTGCCAGAGATGACTTCGTGTTGTTGTTGTTGTTGTCCTTGTTGTTGCTCCTGTTGTTTTTGTTGTTGTTGTTGTTGTTGTTGTTAGATCTTTTTAATGAGGAGGTCCTACGGTGACTACTGCTAGCTCCGGCTTACGCTGCGGTGTCCTTCATTTCACGTCCTGTGAGTGACTGCATTACACGGATGAAACAATTTCAATTTCAATTTCAATTTCACCCCAGGAGGTGGGTCTATCGACACAAACTAGCAGCACCGAGGATTCAGTTCGAATGGTGTGGCCACTCCTACAAAAGAGTAGGCGCCCTGAGGGTCGAGGGAGATACCGACCCACAACCAAACGAACGGACCATGCCAAGATAACTGCACAGTGTGCATGGCACTAGTATCCAACTACAGCTAAAATACAGCTCTCTACTCCAATTAACCACTGTCCTGTACCACAACTCGTGGGACAGGACGTGATGAGTTCTTATCCAACAGCAGTTTAGAGACATGATCCACCAAATCCATGCCAGATAGGACGGTTCCAAAGCCAACTACGGTACAGAGTGTATACAGTACTAACAGCAACAACCTCATGGTTCCAACAAGCCAATGTCCCGAATCACAACTGGTATGACAAGACGTGAGTTCTTATCCAGCGGCAGTTTAGAGATAGGATCCACCAGATCCCTGCCAGATAGGACGGTGCCAAAGCCAACTGCAGAGTGTGTATGGTACCACATGTCACACGTCACAACTCCAATAATCCACTGTCCTGTATCACAGCTGGTGTGACAGGACGTGATTTTTTATCCAGCGGCAGTTTAGAGACATGATCCACCAAATCCATGCCAGATAGGACTCATGACTCCAACAAGCCAGTGTCCCGTATCACAACTGGTGTGACAGGACGTGGGTTCTTATCCAGCGGCAGTTTAGAGACATGATACGCCAAATCCATGCCAGATAGGACTCATGACTCCAATAATCCACTGTCCCTAATCACAGCTGGTGTGACAGGACGTGATTTTTTATCCAGCGGCAGTTTAGAGACATGATCCACCGAATCCCTACCAGATAGGACTCACGACTCCAATAATCCACTGTCCCGTATCACAACTGGTGTGACAGGACGTGAGTTTTTATCCAGCGGCAGTTTAGAGACATGATCCACCAAATCCATGCCAGATAGGACTCATGACTCCAACAAGCCAGTGTCCCGTATCACAACTGGTGTGACAGGACGTGGGTTCTTATCCAGCAGCAGTTTAGAGACATGATACGCCAAATCCATGCCAGATAGGACTCACGACTCCAATAATCCACTGTCCCGTATCACAACTGGTGTGACAGGACGTGAGTTCTTATCCAGCTGCATTCGTGAGATCCTGTCCACCAAATCCATGCCAGATAGGACGGAGCCAAAGGCAACTGCAGAGATTATACAACAACATCAGATATGGGACGGGAATAGGACAGATATAGGACAGAAAAAGGACAGATATAGGACAGAAATAGGACAGAAATAGGACAGATATAGGACAGATAGGACGGATATAGGACAGATATAGGACAGAAATAGGACAGATATAGGACAGAAATAGGACAGAAATAGGACAGAAATAGGACAGAAATAGGACAGATATAGGACAGATAGGACGGAGCCTAAGGCAACTGCAGAGAGTATACAACAACATCAGACATGGGACGGATATAGGACAGAAATAGGGCAGAAATAGGACAGATAGAGGACAGATATAGGACGGAGCCAAAGGCAACTGCAGAGAGTATACAACAGCAGCAGCATCAGATATCAGGTGGAAATATAACGTGTGTGTGTGTGTGTGTGGGGGTGGGGGGGGGGGGGGACTGGGAATCGGAAGACAGTGAGCAACCCAGAGTACACAACAACAACAACAGCAGCAGCAGATATCTAGTGCAAATATAACGGGGGGGCTTGGAATTGTTAGACAGTTAATTTGGAATTGAAAGACAGTGAGCAGCTCAGAGTTTAGCCCACTCTGGGATAGGACGGAGCCAGAGGCAGCTGCAGAGAGTATGCAACACAAGCAGCAACAGATATCAGGTGGACATATAACGGGGGGGGGGGGGGGGGGGGGGGGGGGGGGGCTGGAAACGGAAGACAGTGGGTATCCCAGAGTTTAGTCCACTCTGGAATAGGACGGAGCCAGAGGCAGCTGCAGAGAGTATGCAACACAAGCAGCAACAGATATCAGGTGGACATATAACGGGGGGGGGGACTGGAAACGGAAGACAGTGAGCATCCCAGAGTTTAGCTCACTCTGGGATAGGACGGAGCCAGAGGCAGCTGCAGAGAGTATGCAACACAAGCAGCAACAGATATCAGGTGGAAATATAACGGGGGGGGGACTGGAAACGGAAGACAGTGAGCATCCCAGAGTTTAGCCCACTCTGGAATAGGACGGAGCCAGAGGCAGCTACAGAGAGTATGCAACACAAGCAGCAACAGATATCAGGTGGAAATATAACGGGGGGGGGGGACTGGAAACGGAAGACAGTGAGCAGCTCAGAGTTTAGCCCACTCTGGGATAGGACGGAGCCAGAGGCAGCTGCAGAGAGTATGCAACACAAGCAGCAACAGATATCAGGTGGACATATAACGGGGGGGGGGGGGGGGCTGGAAACGGAAGACAGTGAGCATCCCAGAGTTTAGTCCACTCTGGAATAGGACGGAGCCAGAGGCAGCTGCAGAGAGTATGCAACAAAAGCAGAGATAAGACGGATTTAGGACAGAAATAGGACGGATATTGGACAGAAATAGGACGGATATTGGACAGAAAGAGGACGGATATTGGACAGAAAGAGGACGGATATTGGACAGAAAGAGGACGGGTATTGGACAGAAATAGGACGGATATTGGACAGAAAGAGAACGGATTTTGGACAGAAATAGGACGGATATTGGACAGAAAGAGGACGGGTATTGGACAGAAATAGGACGGATATTGGACAGAAAGAGGACGGATATTGGACAGAAATAGGACGGATATTGGACAGAAATAGGACGGATATTGGACAGAAAGAGGACGGATATTGGACAGAAATAGGACAGATATAGGACAGAAATAGGACGGAGCCAAAGCAAACAACAGCAGCATCAGATATCAGGTGGAAATATACCGGGGGGGGGGGGGGGGGGGGGGGGGGGGGACTTGGGATCGGAAGACAGTGAGCAGCCCAGAGTTTAACACAACTTGAGATAGGACGGAGCCAAGAGCAATTGCAGAGAGTATGCAACAAAAGCAGCAACAGATATCAGGTGGAAATATAAAGGGGAAGGGGGCTTGGAATCAGAAGACAGCGAGCAGCCCAGGCTAAACAACCATGTCACAACCCAATCCAATCCAATCCATCAGGTGTAAATTCAACAGTGTAAACATACTGTGTGTCAACGATGCAACAACCACGTTACAATCCAATCTAGCAGGTGGAAGTTCAACAGTGTAAAAATACTGTGTGTCAACGATGCAACAACCACGTTACAATCCAATCCAATCCATCAGGTGTAAATTCATCAGGTGTAAAAATACTGTGTGTCAACTGTGTAACTACCATGTAACAATCCAATCCAATCCATTAGGAGGAAATTCAACAGTGTAAAAATAATGTGTGTCAACGGTGCAACAACCACATTACTACACAATCCAATCTAGCAGGTTGAAGTTCAACACTGTAAACAGACTGTGTGTCCACTGTGTAACTACCATGTAACAATACAATCCAATCCATATAGAGTAAATTCAACAGAGCAACATTAATGTGTGTCAACTGTGCAATAAACACATTACAATCCGATCCAATCCAATATAGCAGGTGTTAGTTCATCAGTGTAACATCACTGTGTCAAATGTGCAACAACCACATTACAATCCAATCCAATCCAATCTAGCAGGTGTTAGTTCATCAGTGTAGCATCACTGTGTGTCAAATGTGCAACAACCACGTTACGATCCAATCCAATCCAATCTAGCAGTTGGAAGTTTAGCACTGTCGACAGACTGTGTGTCAACTGTGTACCAGAAATGAGCCGTAAAAATGATATTTGGCGGTGCCTCCCCTTCTGGGAGGCGGCAGCCCCCAGTGTTACCCATTTGTCCGTCCGACCATCCATCTGACTGTGATGAAGCCCGACACGTCAGCCAACGGCCTCGTAACTAACTCGCTTCCGTTGCCACCTGTCGCATCTGTCGCGATCACTCTCCGCCAATTTTTAGCGTCGCAGGCGACGCTGCATCGAGCTTGTCCACGGTATGGAAACTAGGGAGACATGAATTATCCTGGCCCCTCATTCTTCTACCTTGATTTATTTACTTATTGATAGACTGGTGTGTTGGTTGATTGATTGACTGAGTGAGAAAGTGATTGATTGATTCATTGATTGAGTGAGTGATTGAGTGAGTGATTGAGTGAGAAACTGATTGATTGATTGATTGACTGATTAATTAATTTACTAGGTCATTGATTAACTGTCTGATTGATTGACCGATTAATTGACTGATTGACTAACTGATTGGCTGATTGACAGACTGATTGACAGACTGATTGACTGATTAATTAATTGAATTCGTCATTGATTGACTGACTGACAGACTGACTCATTTACTGATTGATTGACTAATTAATTAATTGACTCAGTAATTGATTGCCAGGCTGGCTGATTGATTGACTGATTAATTAATTAATTGACCGAGTCATTGATTGACTGATTAATTTATTGACTAAGTCATTGATTGATTGACTGATTAATTAATTGACTCAGCCATTGATTGACTGGCGAATTGACTGACTGATTGACTGATTAATTAATTGACTGAGTCATTGATTGACTGATTGATTGATTGATTGACTGATTAATTGATTGACTAAGTCATTGATTGATTGACTGATTGATTGACTGATTAATCAATTGACTCAGCCATTGATTGACTGATTGACTGACTGATTGACTGATTGATTGACTGATTGACTGATTAATTAATTGACTCAGCGATTGATTCACTGACGGACTGACTGATTGATTGATTGACTACTATAATAATTGATAAGTCATTGATGGCTTGCATCAGATGTGAGGGTACCAGCGTGAGCTTACCAGTGATGATCGAGTGTTTTTTTAGCTAGGCCTTAAGTTAATTGCTTTGAGCTTTTAGGGGCGATTTGGTGCAAATTTTTTTTTTTTTGTTTTTAATCTTTTTTTTTTAGCGTTGTGTAGGCCTCCTCAGGGACAGGTTATCTTGTAGCAGGGGCGATGGTGAAAATTTTTTTTTTTTGTTTTAACTTTTTATAGCGATATTCTCAAAAACTAGCGATCGCTATATATAGCGGAAAAATATATCACTGAGCTATCCTTGAACTGCGAGCATTCCAGTTACAAGATACTCAAACTTACTATGCTTCCCATCCAGATTTGGCGCAGCTACAGTTAATATGAAGAACCTGCATTCAAGAGATGCTCTTGGTCAGGGGGGAAAGGAAATGATACACAGGACAGGTGGGGTTTATAAGAGATGGATAGATAGGCTGGCAGGTTGGCAGGCAAGCTGGTGGGCAGGCCAGCTGGGAGGCAGGCAGGCAAGCAAGCTGGCTGGCTGGCAAGCAGGCTGGCAGGCAGGCAGGTGGGCAGGCCAGCTGGGAGGCAGGCAGGCAAGCAAGCTGGCTGGCAGGCAAGCAGGCTGGCAGGCAGGCAGGTGGGCAGGCCAGCTGGGAGGCAGGCAGGCAAGCAAGCTGGCTGGCTGGCAGGCAAGCAGGCTGGCAGGCAGGCAGGTGGGCAGGCCAGCTGGGAGGCAGGCAGGCAAGCAAGCTGGCTGGCAGGCAGGCAGGTGGGCAGGCCAGCTGGGAGGCAGGCAGGCAAGCAAACTGGCTGGCTGGCAGGCAAGCAGGCTGGCAGGCAGGCAGGTGGGCCAGCTGGGAGGCAGGCTGGCAGGCAAGCAGGCTGGCAGGCAAGCAGGCAGGCTGGCAGGCTGGCAAGCAGGATGGCTGGCAGGCAGGCAAGAAGGCAGGTGGGCAGGTCAGCTGGGAGGCAGGCAGGCAAGCAGGCTGGCAGACAGGCAAGCAGGCTAGCAGGCAGGCAGGCAAGACGGCAGGTAGGCAGGCCAGCTGGGAGGCATGCACGCATGCAGATACATTGACTACCAGGCACATAGCCCCTTTCAGTGATATACAATGGTCTAGTGGTAGACCAGATCGCTTGAGGATGAAGAGTCGGGGGTTCGACTCCCCTTTCGGTCGCTCTTGGCGTTGCAGGTCGTTATCAACCGCGATGGTAGCTTGTCCAGTTGAGGCAGGAGACCGCTCCCCACCCGCGTACAACGGGCTCCCTTAACACCACGCCTCACCAGGCGTCTAACACCACGCCTCACCAGTACTTCAATCCCTAACAGCCCACCTCCTTACCTTTCAACCTCCTGAACTTCAACCCTTTCACTCATCACCAGGCATTACCAGGCATATACAGGCTATGCACACAGCCCACCTCCTTACCTTTCAACCTCCTGAACATCAACCCTTTCACTCCTCCAACCCTTGTACTCCAACCCTTTTACCTTCCAACTTCCTTACCCTACAACCTCCTCACCCTACAACCCTTTTACTCTCCAACTTTTACTCCCCAACCCTCACCAGGCGTCATCATTACATCAATCTCTAACAGCCCACCTCCTTACCTTTCAACCTCCTGAACTTCAACCCTTTCACTCATTAACAGGCATTACCAGGCATATACAGGCTATGCACACAGCCCACATCCCTGAAGCTGGGGACTTACTGAGATCGAACGGCCCTCCCGTCCATAGCCATGGACACGGTCCCTCGCCCATGTCTGACGTAGTTGCTCTCAGCAAACATAGTGGGGCCGAAGATAGTGGCTCCTCCAGTTCCGTCACCCTGTATGTAAGCATGTGAATATTTTGTTAGGTGCACGTAGCATTCGCCATGGACATGGTCCCTCGCCCGTGTCTGACATAGTTGCTCTCAGCAAACATGGTGGGGCCGAAGATGGTGGCTCCTCCAGATCCGTCACCCTGTATGTAAGCATGTACTAAGCATGTACTAAGCATGCAATAAGCATAGCATTCGCCATTGTCGTGGTCCCTCGCCCGTGTCTGACGTAGTTGCTCTCAGCAAACATGGTGGGGCCGAAGATGGTGGCTCCTCCAGTTCCGTCACCCTGTATGTAAGCATGTGTATATTTTGTGAGGTGCACGTAGCATTCGCCATAGACACGGTCCCTTGCCCATGTCGGACGTAGTTGCTCTAGGCAAACATGGTGGGGCCGAAGATGGTGGCTTCTCCAGTTCCGTCCCCATGTATGTAAGCATGCAATAAGCATGTAATTAGCATGTCATACGCATGTCCTAAGAATGAACTAAGCATGTACTAAGCATGTGATAAGCATGTGATAAGCATGTAATAAGCATGCAATAAGCATAGCATTCGCCATTGTCGTGGTCCCTCGCCCGTGTCTGACGTAGTTGCTCTCAGCAAACATGGTGGGGCAGAAGATGGTGGCTCCTCCAATTCCGTCACCCTGTATGTAAGCATGTACTAAGCATGTGATAAGCATGGAAGCATAGCATTCGCCATTGTCGCGGTCCCTCGCCCGTGTGTGACGTAGGTGCTCTTGGCGAACATGGTGGCTCCTCCAGTTCCATCACCCTGGGTAATTTCCAATGTTTATTTGTTCGGCTAGGCATGGCAGCTTCCCGCCAGCCCCATTAGCCAGCCACTGGTTCGAAACCAAAGCTCGCAGCTGCGTTGTAATGCCTGCCATGTCAGCTTTTGGTCACACTAGCTAGTTTCAGGTTTGGGCCAAGGACAGGGAAAGGGAGCTGCCTAGAATCTGCTACGCATAGCCGAGAAAAGAAACAGTGGTCATTTCAGTTGAACATCTCAAATAGATGGATATAACATCTAAAAGCTAACTTCTTAGATGGAACATCTGAAATATAACATCTCAAGTAAATGGATATGACATCTAAAAAAAAACATTTCATATGTAACATCTCAAATAGATGGATATAACACCTAAAAGCTAACTTTTTAAATGGAACATCTGAAATATAACATCTCAAGTAAATGGATATCAAATCTCAAATATAACATCTCAAATAGATGGACATAACATTTAACATATAACTTCTTAAATGGAACATCTGAAATATAACATCTCAAGTAAATGGATATCAAATCTCAAATATAACATCTCAAATAGATGGACATAACATTTAACATATAACTTCTTAAATGGAACATCTGAAATATAACATCTCAAGTAAATGGATATCACATCTCAAACATAACATCTCAAATGGAACATTTCATATAGAAAATCTCATATAGAACATCTCAAATAGATAGATGGAACATATTGTGCGAGCTATGTGGTAGGTTGAACACCCAATACATATGTAGGGATATCTGTAGTCAGGTCTTATGAAATAAGCTCTCACCCCCATCCCCACCCACACGCCCCCACCTACTCACATCCACACCCATCGGCACCCCCACAAAACCACCCCCATCTACAAACCCACACCCACGACCCTAACCCTACCTACAACCCCACCTTTCTGCACAGATCAGCAGATGCCCCACCTTTGTAACCTCACCTCTCATAACGGCTACACTGGGAAATAACCCCCCACCCTCACCCACACAACCCCATCTACCCCCACCCCCACCCACACAACCCCACCCCCTTTGACAGCTCAGCAGATGCCCCACCTTGGTGACGTCACCTCCCATGATGGCGACACTGGGATATAACCCCCCACCCTCACCCACACAACCCCATCTACCCCCACCCCCACCCACACACCCCCACCCCCTTTGACAGCTCAGCAGATGCCCCACCTTGGTGACGTCGCCTCCCATGATGGCGACACTGGGAAATAACCCCCCACCCTCACCCACACAACCCCATCTACCCCCACCCCCTTTGACAGCTCAGCAGATGCCCCACCTTGGTGACTTCACCTCCCATGATGGCGACACTGGGAAATAACCCCCCACCCTCACCCACACAACCCCATCTACCTCCACCCACACACCCCCACCCCCACACCCCCACCCCCTTTGACAGCTCAGCAGATGCCCCACCTTGGTGACGTCACCTCCCATGATGGCGACACTGGGAAATAACCCCCCACCCTCACCCACACAACCCCATCTACCCCCACCCCCACCCACACACCCCCACCCCCTTTGACAGCTCAGCAGATGCCCCACCTTGGTGACGTCACCTCCCATGATGACGACACTGGGAAATAACCCCCCACCCTCACCCACACAACCCCATCTACCTCCACCCACACACCCCCACCCCCTTTGACAGCTCAGCAGATGCCCCACCTTGGTGACGTCACCTCCCATGATGGCGACACTGGGAAATAACCCCCCACCCTCACCCACACAACCCCATCTACCCCCACCCCCACCCCACCCACACCGGCCCCCCCCCCTTTGACAGCTCAGCAGATGCCCCACCTTGGTGACGTCACCTTCCATGATGACAACTCTGGGAAATCACCCCCCACCCTCACCGCACACACACCCCCATCTACCCCCACACCCCCCCCACACCCACACAACCCCCCCTTTACATCTCCTTCATCTTGCCCCACCTTTGTGTCCTTCACCCGACGCGGGCTCGCCGATTCTCTGTCTTCTTGTCCATCCCCCCCCACCCCTCCCCCCCCCCCCCGAGACCCCCTCTCCCCCCCCAGCCCACATCCCAACCCCTCCCCGAGACCCCCCCGCCCCTTGGTTCCCTCTCCTCCTCTTCCCGCACCCCGCCCTTATTTCCTGTCCCCAGAGAGGAGGAATCCCCTTCCTCTTCTCTTTTCCCATCCCCCACCCCTCCCCCCACCCCCCAGCCCCCGGTCCCTCTCCCCCCTCATCACACTTCCCGTCTCCCCCACCCGCCCCCCACCACCACCCCCCACCCCCACCCAACAACCCCATCTACACCCCCCCACATAAAACCCCACCCCCATCTACACCCACACCCACACACAACCCCACCCCCTTGGACAGCTCAGCATATGCCCCACCTTGGTTACATCACCTCCCATGACGGCGAAACTGGGCAGCACCTCGTGGATAGGGCAGCCACG
The DNA here is from genome assembly GCA_013435795.1 of Chlamydomonas sp. ICE-L. Lineage (NCBI taxonomy): Eukaryota > Viridiplantae > Chlorophyta > Chlorophyceae > Chlamydomonadales > Chlamydomonadaceae > Chlamydomonas > Chlamydomonas sp. ICE-L. The sequence goes on from JACBWV010000610.1 coordinate 142,656,232, forward strand.
ATATCCAAATCCTAGCTCATGGCTTGCTGCCAGTTGAAGGGTGACGAGGTTGGAGGGGAAGGAGGTTGGAGGGGTAGGAGGAAGAATGTAGAGGGTAAATGGGTTGGAGAGTAAAAGTTTGAGGTTGGAGGGGAAGGAGGTTGGAGGGGAAGGAGGGGAAATTTGGAGTGCCAAATTGTGGAGGTAAAATGTGAAGTAGTTGGAGAGTACTGAATTATATAAAATAAGATTAAGTAAATGTTACGCCTCATGGTGAGGCAAAAGGTTGAGGGGGGCAGTGGATACGGCAGCCACGATAGCCAAAGCCCAGCTCATGGCTTGCTGCCAGTTGAAGGGTGAGGAGGTTGGAGGGTAAGGAGGTTGGAAGGAAAAAGGGTTGGAGGGGAAGGAGCGAAAAGGTGGATAGGGCAGCAACGATATCCAAAGCCTAGCTCATGGCTTGCTGCCAGTTCAAGGGTGAGGAGGTTGGAGGGTAAAGAGGTTGGAGGGAAAAAGGGTTAGATGGGAAGGAGGTTGGAGGGTAAAGAGGTTGGAGGGGAAAAGGGTTAGAGGGCAAGGAGGTTGGAGGGGAAGGAGGACAAATGTGGAGGTTTAAAGGGTTGGAGGTAAACGTTAGGGGGTAAAAGGGTTGACGGGTAAGGAGGTTGGAGGGGAAGGAGGGGAAATTTGGAGGGTAAAAGAGTTGAAGCTTGAGGAGGTTGGAGGGTAAAGAGGTCGGAGGGGAAAAGGGTTGGAGGGGAAGGAGGTTGGAGGGGAAGGAGGTTGGAGGGGAAGGAGGAAAATGTGGATGGTAAAAGGGTTTGAGGTAAACGTTAGGGGGTAAAAGGGTTGGAGGTAAACGTTAGGGGGTAAAAGGGTTGACGGGTAAGGAGGGGAAATTTTGGGGGTAGGGGGTAGGGGGTAGGGGGAAGGGGGCAGAGGGTAAAAGGGTCGGAGAGTAAAATTTGGAGGGTAGAAGGGTTGAAGGGTAATGAGGTTGGAGGGGAAGGTGGGGAAATTTGGAGGGTAAAAGGGTTGGAGGGTTAGGAGGTTGGAGGGGAAAGAGGGGAAATTTGGAGGGTAAAAGGGTTGGGGAGTAAAAGTTGGAGAGTAAAAGGGTTGTAGGGTGAGGAGGTTTAGGGTAAGGAAGTTGGAAGGTAAAAGGGTTGCAGTACAAGGGTTGGAGGAGTGAAAGGGTTGAAGTTCAAGAGGTTGAAAGGTAAGGAGGTGGGCTGTTAGAAATTGAAAAAGGGAATGATAACGCCTGGTGGGGCGTGGTGTTAAGGGAGCCCGTCGTACGTAATTTTGACACGTCTGTCTTTCTTGGATTCCATGGAGCCCCACCACACAAACCACTGCCGTGCTCCCAATGCCAATGTATATATTGTTCACCGACCCATCCGTCTGTCCATCTATCCAACATCCCATCTACCCCTCAGTCAGTGACCTACCTAGCCCAGCAAAATTTTGACACGTCTGTCTTGCTTGTTTTCCATGGAGCCCCACCACAATGCGACCCGCTGGCTCATTCCCGATGTCAATGTCTAGGTATACCTTATCTGTCACTGGGTGGCCACCCACGATCCTGCAGGTCAATAAAGGGAGTGAGTGAGTGAGTGAGTGAGTGGGTGGGTGGGTGGGTGAGTGAGTGAGTAAGTGAGTGAGTGAGTGAGTGAGTGAGTGAGTGAGTGAGTGTGTGAGTGAGTGCGTGAGTGAGTGTGAGTGAGTGTGAGTGAGTGAGCGTGAGTGAGTGAGTGAGTGTGAGTGAGTTGCCCTCAGGCCAATGGTCCCTAGCTGACGCTTCCAGGTGTTGAATTTCAACAGACATGGCTGTAGAAATAGACTAGAACAGACGATACTGATCTGAGAGTTTAGAGGCTTGATGAGTTAGATTTGTTTAGTTGTTTTGCATGACTGTTCCCTCATGCCTTGTTTTGCTTGTTCTTCTTCCTGGCCAACCCCAAGGGCCTGGACTTAGTTGTAGAGTGCGTTACGGAACATTGCCCTTTAAATAGATTAATACTGCTTGCACACTTGTGCCTAGACATTGGAATTAATTGAGCTCTAGAACGGGTCTGGGGCGGCGCCTCAGGTCAAAGCGTCGTGATGCCCTATGACCAGACACCCGAGCATAGTTTTGCATCCTATTGACTGCGGACACTTTGACTGTTATTTTAGCTACATTGACTTTTTCTTTTTCTTTGCTTGAGCCTATGTATCGCGGCTGGACCGCTGTTAAACAGTGTAAACCGATTATCTGAGTGAGTGAGTAAGTGAGTGAGTGTGAGTGAGTGAGTGAGTGAGTGAGTGAGTGAGTGAGAGTGAGTGAGTAAATGAGTGAGTAAGTGAGTGGTCGAATGGGTCGTGATGCCCTATGACTGGACACCCAAGCATAGTTTTGCGCCTTATTTATTGCGAACAATTAAGGTTTGCTAATGTAAATAACCAGAAGAAAAAACTAAAAATAGACATATGACTGATACGTTAGCTGCATTGAATGTGTTTTATTGCCTGAGTCTAAGTATCGCAGCAGGAACGCTGTTAAAGAGTGTAAACCATTTCATCTGAGTGAGTGAGTGATACCCGCTCATCGAAACAGGTTCACAGATGGTGAGTGTGAGTGAGTGAGTGAGTGAGTGAGTGAGTGAGTGAGTGAGTGAGCGAGTGAGTGAGTGAGTGAGTGAGTGATTTAGTGAGTGAGTGCGTGTGTGTGAGTGCGTGAGTGAGTGATACAGGTTCACAGATACAGGTTATTGGCCCGGGGGTACACTGTGAAGGTGTTAAATAGCTTAATGTCCGTCCTGTGTGTGTCAATTGTTTTGGTATAATCGGTAATACCCGGCCACTCAGGACAAACGAGTTCGGGGTTCGGGTTCGAATCCCTACGGGTGCGCCTTAGTGTTCGCGGTCGCTGTCAACCGCCATGGTAGCACTATCCAGGTAAAGTACTAGCCTGTTCTCTACCCCCGTAAGACAGGGCTGCCATAATCCCACGCCCCACCAGGTTTAATTATTACTTGGCTTGTTTAGGATATGGGGCATAGACACCATGAAGACGTAGAGGTACTTGGAGGGGGAGGCTGTCATGCATTGGGACCGGCATATCATATAATGTTGACCAAAGGCGAGTTTGACATCATATGATATCAAACAAACTGCATCATTTGATATTGTACATGAATGGTAACTTAAGCCTAGCCAGATTGCCGGCATAATATGATATCAAATGATGAGATGATATCATATTGCCGTTCCCTAGTCTTACACCTACCAAAGCGCACAGTCACCAAAGTGTGTAGTCATGGCAAAGATAAATAAAAATAAAATAAAATAAAATAAAAATAAATAGTATTTAGTGTCAGATTTCAAAGTGTGCAGTCATGGCAAAGATAAATAAGAATAAAATGTAATAAAATAAGATAAAATAAAAATAAATAGTGTTTAGTATCAGATTCCAAAGTGTGTATTCATGGCAAAGATAAATAATATAAATAGTATTTGGCAGGTGTGATGTAAGCCCTTCCATCGCATACTTACGAGCCGGTTCCCTTAACCCCATGTCCTTAGAAGTGTCAATGTGACATGTCTTGGAAGTTAAGATGTATGTAGATGTATGTAGTATTTGGTATCAGATTCTCCTACGCATGGAAGTACCTTTTTAGGGAACAGATTTAAGTTCATTTGCTTACCTAGGACATGGGGCATAGACGCAATAAAGAAGTACAGGTGCGTGGAGGGGGGGGGGGGGGGGGGGGGGGGGGGGGGGGGGGGCTGTCGTACACCTACCAAAGCGCACTGTCACCAAAGTGTGCTGTCCCGGCGAAAATAAATGATCAAAAAAGTATTTAGTATCAGATTCTCTGCCGCATGCACGTGATGTGTTAGGGAACAGATTCAAGTTCAGTGGCTGGCCTAGCATCAAGCTAAAATGAATTATCTAAATAAATAAATAAATAAATAAATAAATAAATAAATAAATAAATAAATAAATAAATATCATGCCTCATTACGAGGCGTCAGGTTGAAGGGGCCAGCCCGTTTGCTTTCACTGGGGCCAACCACCATTTGTGTAATTCGTATTTGGTCTCAGGTTTGGTGGTTGGCCCCAGTGCAAGCAAATGGGCTGGCCCCCTCAACCTTCCGCCTCGTAATAAGTGTCAGCGTGAACTACTAGGACACGAGTGCCTTACTGGTATCTGATCAGATACCAATAAGGCACTCGTGTCCTAGTAGTTCACGCTGACAATAAGGCACACTATTATGTATTTGTTTTATCTAATCTCGGGTCCTCCGACGTATGCTTGTCGATTTGTTTGGGAGTAGGTCATAAAGTGCTTGTTTATCCATCCCCTCTTGACAGTCTACACTTGCCTTGATTATTCGAGGTTGGGCAAGTCCCTTTAGCCTACACAAACACCCACATGTACTTTCACACCAATGCCTGTGTCAATGTCTATGTCCTGTCACACCCAACCCCATGCACCCACCCATCTGCCTATTCACACTCAGGCCCACACCAATATGTGTATCCTTTGATACAAAACCCTATGCGCCACCCACATGCCTATTCACTCCCATGTCCATGCCAATGGCAATGTCCTTCCACACCCAACCCCATGCACCCACCCATCTGCCTATTCACACTCAGGCCCACACCAATATGTGTATCCTTTGATACAAAACCCTATGCGCCACCCACATGCCTATTCACTCCCATGTCCATGCCAATGGCAATGTCCTTCCACACCCAACCCCATGCACCCACCCATCTGCCTATTCACACCCAGGCCCACACCAATATGTGTATCCTTTGATACAAAACCCTATGCGCCACCCACATGCCTATTCACTCCCATGTCCATGCCAATGGCAATGTCCTTCCACACCCAACCCCATGCACCCACCCATCTGCCTATTCACACTCAGGCCCACACCAATATGTGTATCCTTTGATACAAAACCCTATGCGCCACCCACATGCCTATTCACTCCCATGTCCACACCTTTATGTGTATCCTTCGATACAAAACCCTATGCGCCACCCACATGCCTATTCACACTCAGGCCCACACCAATATGTGTATCCTTAGATACAAAACCCTATGCGCCACCCACATGCCTATTCACTCCCATGTCCACACCAATATGTGTATCCTTAGATACAAAACCCTATGCGCCACCCACATGCCTATTCACACCCAGGCCCACACCAATATGTGTATCCTTTGATACAAAACCCTATGCGCCACCCACATGCCTATTCACTCCCATGTCCATGCCAAAGGCAATGTCCTTCCACACCCAACCCCATGCACCCACACACATGACCATTAACAACCATTCCCATGCGAATGTTCATGCCCTTTCACACCCAAACTTGTGCGCCCACACGCATGCCTGCTCACTCCTGTGCCCATGCCAATGTCCATGTTCTTACACACCCAACCCCATGGACGGGACCCACACATGCGCCCCAGGCTTAGTCCCGACACGAACTACTCACGTCCAACCCCATCCAATAGTTGCAGCCAGTCCGACGGAGAGAATGTAGAATCTTCGATCCCGAACTAGCTCTCTAAAAGCTGCTGTGTTGGCCGAAACTGATCTTGTTCCGATGCCCCCAATATTCTCCAGCGCATTTCGAGAGAGGGCAGAGCGCGCGCTAACTCGCGCCAAGGTTGACGCAAATGTAGGTAGCATGCGGAAGCTCGCAGGAGAGTGGGACAATTTGGGATGGTCAAGGCTTTTGCATGCTGCTTGCGCTAGAGGGAAATAGGCCGCAGATCATGTAATTGTCGCGATGCTAGTTGGTCAGGACAGCGTTGGATAAGACGCGTGAACTGAAGAAGGATGGAAGGTGCCTGATGGAATGACGGGGAACTTGATATGATCAGGGTTGCATGGTGCGTCTGCTGCGAGTGTTCTCGCTCAGGCCTGTGATGTTATCGATCAGCAAGGGGGTGAATTAGGGGGTCCTCAAGCGGGGGGGGGGGGGGGGGCTTGGATCAGCAGTACATCGCCCTCCCGTCAATATATCCATCACAGATTAGAGCAGCGCGATTCCCAAACCGACGATTCTCGCCCTCAAACTGAATCCCTCCACCATGTCTGCTCTCTTGAACAAAAACGCTTTCTCCGCCCGGGTCGCCGGTCGCCAGACCCAAGCCTTCGCACAAACCAGGCCTGTCGTTAAGCGATCTGTGGTCAGGTGCCAGGCCAAGTCAACTGACCAGGCTGACGCTGATACGACTATCAGCAGGCGCTCCGCCATGCAGGCTGCTTCCGTTGCTGCTGTCGCAACCCTGATTCCCGCCCTTCCGTAAGTGGGCTCGACCTCTGCCACAAGATGTCGGGGGGGGGGGGAATCTGTCGAATAGCCCTTGATTGTATTTGGATACATGGTAGACACACCTCAACTATATTACATGTACACACCTCTACCAAATTACATGTACACCCCACTCCCTTGCCATCATGCCCCCCCCCACCCCCCCACCCCCACCCCCACCCACACCCCATCATGCGCCTCTCCCCCTCCCAACCTACCCACCCCTATCATGCACCTCTCCCAACACACTCCCCACTACGGCACCCTTTCCCACACCCACTCCCACACCCATCCCATCCAACCCAGCCCCACACCCACTGCCCACCCCCCACACCAGCCCCACACCCACACCATCCCCCACACCCACGCCCCACCACCCACGCCCCACACCCACAAATCCCCTCCCTCCTTCCCACCGCCCGTCGCCCCAGCCCCTTCCCCCCCCCCCCCGCCCGCAGTCATAGCCCCTTCACCCCCCGACCCTAGGTCTCCCCGCTTCCCGACGTCCCTCCCACCCCCCCTATTTCCCCCAGCCTATTCCCCGCCCCTCCTCCCCCCGCCGGCCTGAGATCCCCCCCCCCTTGCCCTCGCCCCCCTTCCCCAAGCCCCCTTGCCTCCCCGTACACCCCCCCGCCCCCACCCCCCTTCGCTCCCCGCCCTCAAGCAAAAAGGTCCCCCCCCCCACCCCCTTGCCCCCCGACCTCCACCCCCCAGCCCCCTGCCCCCCCCCCTTCCCACGCCCCCCTCCTGTCCCCCTCGCTCAAGGTTCCCCCCCCCCCGTCCCCCCCCTTCCGTCACCCCCCCTCCCCCCCCCTCCACCCGGCCCCTATTCCCCCCCCCCTCCCCCCACATAAGCCCCGTACCCACACCCACCCCCCGCCCCACACCATCCCCACACCCATCCCCACACCCATTCCCACACCCACTCTCACACCCACTCCCACACCCATCCCCACAACCACACCCATTCCCACACCCACTACGACACCCATTCCCACATCCACCACCACACCCATTCCCACAACCACTAACACACCCACTAACACACCCCTACCCACGCCCACACCCATCCTTACAACACCCCTCCCCCACCCCCATTCCCCCCCCCCATTCCCACCCCTCTCACACCAAACCCCCTCCCACCCAGCCCCTCCCCCACCCCCCCCCCATCCCACACCCACTACGACACCCATTCCCACATCCACTACCACACCCATTCCCACAACCACCACAGCACCCATTCCCACACTCATCCCCACACTGACTACCACAACCATCCCGCACCCATTCCCACTCCCACACCCATTCCCACACCCAATACCACTCACATCCCCCCCCCTCCCCCCCGCCCCCATCCCCCCCCCCATTCACTACACCCCCCCATTTCCGCCCCCCATCCATCCCCCCCCCCCCCACACACACGCACTCACCATACACACTCAAACTCCCCCACACACTCATGTGCAGGGCAATGGCCAAGGTCCAAGCCGCAGACGCTACTGTCACCCAGAAAGTGTTCTTTGATCTCTCTGTGGGCGGCAAGCCCCCCCCCCACCACCACCACCACCACGACCACCACCGACCGTCCACCACCACCGACCGACCACCACCTCACACACGCCTCTGCAGGGCAATGGCCAAGGTCCAAGCTGCAGCCCCCCACCCCACCCCACCCCACACACACAAACACACACAGCCCCCCCCTACCCCACCCCACACACACACACATGTGCAGGGCGATGGCCAAGGTCCAAGCTGCAGCCCCCCCACCCACCCACCCACCCACACACACACCCACACACACACACACGCACGCATACACTCAGCCCCCCCCTACCCCACCCCACACACACACACCTGTGCAGGGCAATGGCCAAGGTCCAAGCCGCAGACGCTGCTGTGACACAGAAGGTGTACTTTGATCTCTCTGTGGGTGGTGAGCCTGCTGGTCGCATTGTGATGGGACTCTTTGGTGATGCGGTGCCCAGAACTGTGGCCAACTTTGCTGCTCTTGCCACTGGCGAGAAGGGCTATGGCTACAAGGGGGTCTCATTCCACCGAGTGATCAAGGTATCATACGATATCATTTCAGATTGTATTTCATCATGATGATTATATATTTTATATAGTTTGAGGGTACCTATGACATATCATACATGATAATATCTTTTCAGATCGCATTTGATCATGATGATTACATGTTGTATATATTTTGAGGGTTTGTGTGACATATCAAACATGATTATGTGAGAGGGGCTTTGGTTACGAGGGGGTCTTATCAGGGTATTTCCAAATTGGCCAGCGCTTTAGCGCACTTGAAAATTAAAAAACTGCGCTTTGCTGTGCAAAAAGCGCAAAAATTGCTTGCTGCGCCCACAGGGGGTTGCAAAAAACTGCGTGACACACGCAGTGGGGCTCAAAAAGGCAGCGCGCCAGCGCGCAAAAGCGCGCGCTTGGAAGTACCCTGGGTCTCATTCCACCGAGTGATCACGGTACAGAATCATGCAAAATATTATCATATCATATTTAATTATATATTTACACGTCTTAATCATACAAGTATGCATGTTATGATATATCATGTACAAAACCAGATCGCAAGCATTGTCTCATTCCACCAAGTGATCAAGGTACTACAGAACCATGTGATCGAAGTACATCCATGAATCTAAATAAATAAATAAATCTTAACTTCCAAGATATGTCACTATGATACTTCTAAGGACGTGGGTTTAAGGGAACCGGCTCGTAAGCATGCGATGGACGGGCTTACATCACACCTAGAGTCCAATTACCATGCCGGTCGACGACCCTCCTGGTGGGCCCAGGTGACCTCGATGGGGTCGAACCAGCAACCTGATATGACCCGCACCTGCTTCCGTTCAATCCGGGATCGCTCGACGATAGAGCCATCCTGTTCCGAACGGGGATTGAATCTATGATACATGAATAGGGTTGGGCCGGCGCATGAACGTATAATCATACGTTCATATAATCATACGTAGTCATACGTATGATTTTTTATCAAAACGTATAATCACACGGAAGTACTAACGTACGAGTAGTGTACGTTGAAAAGTACAGCTCGCTTCCCGTGGCGGGCCTGCTGGTCGCATTGTGATGGGACTCTTTGGTGATGCGGTGCCCAGAACTGTGGCCAACTTTGCTGCTCTTGCCACTGGCGAGAAGGGCTATGGCTACAAGGGGGTCTCATTCCACCGAGTGATCAAGGTATCATACGATATCATTTCAGATCGTATTTCATCATGATGATTATATATTTTATATAGTTTGAGGGTACCTATGACATATCATACATGATAATATCTTTTCAGATCGCATTTGATCATGATGATTACATGTTGTATATATTTTTAGGGTTCGTGTGACATATCAAACATGATTATGGGAGAAGGGCTTTGGTTACAAGGGGATCTCCTCAGGGTACTTCCATTGACCAAATTGGCCAGCGCTTTAGCGCACTTGAAAATTAAAAAACTGCGCTTTGCTGTGCAAAAAGCGCAAAAATTGCTTGCTGCGCCCACAGGGGGTCGCAAAAAACTGCGTGACACACGCAGTGGGGCTCAAAAAGGCAGCGCGCAAAAGCGCGTGCTTGGAAGTACCCTGGGTCTCATTCCACCGAGTGATCACGGTACAGAATCATGCAAAATATTATCATATCATATTTAATTATATATTTACACGTCTTAATCATACAAGTATGCATGTTATGATATATCATGTACAAAACCAGATCGCAAGCATTGTCTCATTCCACCAAGTGATCAAGGTACTACAGAACCATGTGATCGAAGTACATCCATGAATCTAAATAAATAAATAAATCTTAACTTCCAAGATATGTCACTATGATACTTCTAAGGACGTGGGTTTAAGGGAACCGGCTCGTAAGCATGCGATGGACGGGCTTACATCACACCTAGAGTCCAATTACTATGCCGGTCGACGACCCTCCTGGTGGGCCCAGGTGACCTCGATGGGGTCGAACCAGCAACCTGATATGACCCCGCACCTGCTTCCGTTCGATCCGGGATCGCTCGTCGATAGAGCCATCCCGTTCCGATCGGGGATTGAATTAATGATACATGAATAGGGTTGGGCCGGCGTATGAACGTATAATCATACGTTCATATAATCATACGTATAGTCATACGTATGATTTTTTATCGAAACGTATAATCATACGTATGTACAAACGTATGAGTAGTGTACGTTGCAAAGTACAGCTCGCTTCCCGGCATTTAAATTTCTCGGTTTTCATTCAATATTTAATTTAGATAGCTCATTGGAAAGCTACTAACCTCCTCTGTCACATTATGCAATCAAATTAACCTTTCAATTGTAAAATTTTGTTTAAATTTGGACCAAAGTTTCATTTAGATGGCCAGATATCAGGCACATATATCAGAGTGTCACCTAGCCTTCCATTCCATTTAGCTCCCATGAGGGCACGGTGAATTGATGGTGCAGGCCTAGTGCAATGTGAACATGGGCACTATTGCAATATAGTTATACAGTTATATTATTATACACGTATACACATATATACAGAAAGCTGAGGGCCAACCTCTTCTTTGAAAGGGGGGAAAAGATGATCTACATAGCTGCCAATGCTGACCTTGCCGACTAAGTCTATGTTGATGAGGAGGTAGCCTTGGATGCCATGGGCCTTGAGGACTGAACCAGTAGCTGACTTAGGGAGCTGTCTAGAAAGATGACTTGAGCCTAGTGCATGGTTATATAGACAGTATGTCAATTATTATTGGCAGTGAATGGCTCCCTTAGATTGGCACCGCGCTTCTTGATCGACGCGCTTCTGGCCGTGACATGTTTTGAGATTTGGACAATCTAAACTTGTCCGATTATATTTTTGAGAGTTGATATGTGATGCCAATGAAATTAGCTACGCGGCAATATCTTTAAACCCATGTAAAAGTATTTTCTCGAGAAGTGTATAATTTCCCTCATACGTTCTTATATGTTTATACGCATACGTTCATACGTTTATACGGCATATAAAAATCAAAATATAAGTTTGCTTCCCATCCCTATACATGAATCGTATGATGTACTGTGTACAATACCAGAGCACCAACTTAGTTGCTGTTGCCAAGGGCGAGAACGGCTTGGTCTACAAGTGCGCATCATTTCATCAAGTGTTCATAATCATAAACAAAAAAGTTAATGAACAATGTGGTCGAGGGTCACCTATGAATCTATGATCTAAGATTGTATCCTACACAGAGAATCTATCGCCTCCTGTACCAGCATTCTTGCCACACGTCGCATGAAGGAGTCCCTCCCGCCCGGAGGGTGACACTTACTACGTCTGCCATGGTGACTTTCCCCAGCTGCGGCGTACGGGAGGGTCCCCTTAACACCACGCCCCTCCAGGCGTTATCTTTTTTTTTTTTTTTGAAGATTGTATCAGATGTATTGTTGACTCCCCAATCACGAACGTTTTCTCTTTTCACCATTTATGAATAGGGATCGGCAATATGATATCACATGATATCATGTCATCATATGATATCAAATGATGACGGCGGTCTGACTAGGTAACTTTGGCCTGGGGCATCAAATCATATGATATTAAATCAAATGATTTGTGTATGATATCATATGATATCATACTCGTCTTTGGTCAACATCATATGATTTGCCGTTCCCTATTTATTAAGGCACTGGACCATATGGTCAAGGGGGGCCTCCACGCGAATCAATAATGCATCATTTACATATCTGAATTGTATTTTTGGCGGAGCCCCTCTTCAAGGAGGCGGGAGCCCCCAGGGTTACCCATTTGTCCGTCCGACCGAAATTTTTCTTGCTTGAAGCCTGACACGTCATCCAACGGTCGCGTAACTAACTCGCTTCGGTCAGCTCCATCGTTGCCACCTTTCGTTCCGTTGCCAACACACTCCGCCAATTTTTCGCGTCGCTTGCGACGCTGCATAGGAATTGTCACCATTTATTAAGGCACTGAACCATTTGGTCAAGGGGGGTCTTCACATGAATCCAAGCAGTGCTGAACCATACTTTGTTCTGTTGCACGACGGTGTCCTTCAGGGCAGAGACTTTCATCACACCCAACCAACCACCAAGCAATGCTGAACCATACTTTGTTCTGTTGCACGACGTTGTCCTTCAGGGCGGAGACTTCCATCACACCCAACCACCAAACACCTAACACCAAGCAGTGCTGAACCACATTTTTTCTGTTGCAGGACTTCGTCCTCCAGGGCGGAGACTTCGAGCGAAACAACGGAACTGGAGGATACTCCATCTACTCTCGCAAGTATGTGTTTCATGTGGGGTCTTTCTTTTCAGCTTTTTATTGAATGGATTATTTTTTATTGAATGGATTATTTATGTATTATCAGCTTTTATCAGATTATTTATGTATTATCAGCTTTTCGGCTTTTTATTGAATGAATTATTTATGTATTATCAGCTTTTATCAGATTATTTATGTATTATCAGCTTTTCAGCTTTTTATTGATTGGATTATTTATGTATTATTTATTGCTTTTTATTGAATGGATTATTTATGTATTATTTTCTTCGCAACTTCTAGGCAGCTCCCTTGAATGGCTGTTACTCGAAACTTTAAGAAACTATAATTACTTAAAGATTGTTGCTCGTAGCCCAACTGCAAAAAAAGTGATCCTTATTTCCAAGAGCGGAATTGGATGCTACTCCATCTCGCAAGTAAGGGCTAACTAAATACCTATATAAATACGTAAATATATAAATACATACATAAATAAATAAATACATAAATACATAAATAAATTAATACATAAATAAATACATAAATATATGAATACATAAATAAATACATAAATAAATACATAAATAAATAAATAAATACATAAATACATAAATAAATAAATAAATACATAAATAAATAAATACATAAATAAGTAAATAAATACATAAATAAGTAAATAAATACATAAATAAATAAATAAACACCTTATTACGAGGCTTGAGGTTGGGGGGGCCAGCCAGTTTGCTCGCACTGGGGCCAACCAATAATTGGGGGGGGGAGGGGGCTGTCATCTCCTTGTTGTAAAGGCTTACTGCAATGTTATTATTTTGTGCTAAACGTCACAAATTGTGGAAGCGTTGCCATCCCAGTGCGACGCGCTGCTCCCCGAATACCCCAGGAAGCCCCCCCCAAACTCCTTGGGAGAGCAAAGCGCGGGGATTCGGGGGGGGGGGGGGGGGGGTATTTCGGGGATTCAGGGGGTCGTTTCGGGGGTTTGGGGTAGGGGGGGGGGGCAAGGGGGGGGGGGGGGGGGGGGGGGGGGGGGGGGGGGGGCATTTCCTCGGAGGTCTAAGCGCGGGGGGTTGGGGGGGGGATTTTGACTAGTTTTACCAGACCCACGCGTTGCCATGCTGCGGCGGACTGGCAATGGAAATTCGACGCGTTATCAAAAGAAGAAGAAACGTGGCTTACTGTTAGGCCCTTGAAATTGAAATTGAAATTGTTACATCCGTGTAATACCGTTACTCACAGGACGTGAAGGTAAGGACACCATAGCGTAAGCCGGAGCTATAAGGCCCTTCTTATCAGCTTTTCTTCGCACATTCCCGGTAGCTCCCTTGGCTGGTTCTTTAGCGAAGCATGAAAACAGATACGTTTATTTAGTGTTCAAATTGATGAAATGTTTTTAATTGAGTTAGTGTTCAAATTGATTAATTTTTTTAAATTGATTTAGTGTTTAAATTGATTTTTTTTTTTAAATTGATTTAGTGTTGAAACTGAAGAAGCGTTTTCAATTGATTAAGTGTTGAAATTGATTTAGTGATGTAGCCAAACAGACAAACAGCGTTCCTCATCAAAAACTAAGGTGTGTGCTCAAGCTTTGGGAATTAGAAAGTGCTGAAACGTAGTCTACCAATGTGCCTAATAGACACCTTACCAGCTAACCATTTTGTACATTGGTAGAGTACGTTCCAGCAGAACGGCTGTAAAAACGTATTTTTTGAAAGAGGGATTATGCAATGTGCAGCAATTCATTATGCATTTGTTGTGCTAAGGTTTCATGATGAGAACTCCAACATCAAACTATTGCAAGGTATAGTAATTCATTATGTGTGTGTTGCACTTGTTGTGTTAAGGTTTCATGACGAGACCTTCAAAGTCAAACAAATGTCCTTCACCCCGAACTTAACGTCTCGTCATTAGACGTAACAATTCATTATTGATATGTTGCATTTGTAGTGTTCAGGTTCGATGATGAAAACTTAAAAGTCCTGCACCAGCCCTTTTCCTTTTAATTTCACGTCTCGTCATAAGGTGTAACAATACATTTTGCATATGTTGCATTTGTTGTGTTCAGATTTCATGATGAGAACTGCAACATCAAACGTATGCAAGGTGCTGCCATTAATTATGTGTGTTGCAGTTGTTGCAGTTGCAGGTGTTGCAGTTGTTGTGCTCAGGTTGCAGGTGTTGCAATTATGCAGGTGTTGCAGTTGCAGGTGTTGCAATTATGCAGGTGTTGCAGTTGTTGTGCTCAGGTTTTATGATGCGAACTTTAATGTCAAATAAATGTCCTTCACCCCAAACTTTACGTCTCGTCACAAGGCGTAACAATTTATTATGCATGTGTTGCATTTTTGCTTCAGGTTCCATGATGAGAACTTTAATGTCAAACAAATGCCCTTCCCCCAGGACTTAACGTGTACTTAGGCGTAACAATCTATTATTTATGTGATGCATTTGTTGTATTCAGGTTGGATGACGAGAACTTCAACTTAATCAATCACAATAATAAATAAAATCAATAGTAAGTCTGAGTACGTAATTAATTAAATTAAATTAAATTAATGTTTTGTTTGTTACATTTGTTGTGTTCAGGTTCGATGACGAGAACTTCGACATCCTGCACGAGCCCTTCGCTCTGTCTATGGTGGGTCTTTCCTTTTGATGGTGTGCTCCTGCGCGTTTCGCGCAGTTTTTCCGACCCCCTGTGGGCGCAGCAAGCAGGTTTTGCGCTTTTTGCACTAGAAAGCGCTGACCAATTTGACGTTTGTGCGCTTTAAGCGCTGACCAATTTGACAAAATGTAGTACCCTGGTCGCTCTGTCTATGGTGGGTCTTTCCTTTTGATGGTGTGGTCCTGTTAGCGTCTTGTCTGTAATTTATGGTGCGTACTGCTTGCTTTGCTATAAACGTTACGTTGCCTTCCTGCACGAGCTTCTATGCTGTTGATACTTTCATCTCCTTTCTTCTTGATGGATACGAGGTAATGTCTGGACCCTTTCTTCAAGGCTCGAACAGCTTGTTTGGCAGACATCACGATATCATGTGTCAGTGTTAAACCATTCTGGTTAGTCTCCATGTAATGAATGTATTGGGCCGATCTCGTGTACATATCTCCGTGTAGGAAGCCCACCACCTACCACCCACACAGATACACACCTACCACCCACACAGGTAACCAAATAACAGGGGCTGGGCCAAGTTTAGAACTCTCTCGTTACTAATGTTGAGATTGGGTATAATGTACATTTAGGAGATGCCAACAATACACACTGCTTGTAGCTAACCTCGGCTTCCGTGGCTTTTAAACAATCTTCGCCCAGAAATGAGGTCAACTCCTGCTATCAATTTATTTACCACTGACACTCGTTGTGTTCCAATGTATGTGCCAGTGATTTTTTTTTCAAATCTGAAAGTTGGTTGTTCCCAGCTTTATGGTTCTAGGCCTCCCCCAGGGACAGCCTTTTAGTGCTTTCTATAGCTTTTTATGGCTTTGTTAGCTTTTTAGGGTCATTTAGAGCACACACAAAAGAAAACTTTTGTATAGCGATTATTTCGCTGAAACAGGTTAAAAACTAGCGATCGCTATATATAGGGGGGGGGGGGAGGGGGGAATCCCTGTGCCAATCCTGGGGCGCATTTCTGCTGTCCCCGTGACATCCGTACTAGTTTCTCCAGCCACTTGTATATTCTCTTGGCTGTTGGTCACTTGCAATCCTGAGGCGCATTTCTGCTGTCCCCGTGACATCCATACTGGTTTCTCCAGCCACTCGTATATTCTCTTGGCTATTGGTCACTTGCAATCCTGCTTTACTTGCTAGGTCTGCTGTAATGAAGGAGTTTGATGCTCCACTGTCCTCAAGTACGAGAGTACTGTTTCCTGGGACTAGACCTTGAAACACCATCTTTAACGTTGTTTTGGGTGTTTCATGACAACATGATTCAAAACGTTTTGTTGTGTGCTTGGGTCCGGCTTGTGACCCAGTGGGGCATCACAAATCTCAGTATTCTTCCTGGTAGTACATTGATCCATTGTTGTCGTGCAATAGATTCTGTCTCTTCCAATATACTGTTTGATCAGTTGCAGGCCTTTAGGTACTTCACCCATGGCTTCAGCTTCCCCATTGTACTTGGTAGTAAGAAGACTGCAGATGTCTGAGGGTTCTTTACCTTATTAATCGTGTAATGATGGAGCGCATCCGCTATGAATTCCTGTGGTGGGTGTATCCACACCATTTTATCTTGCTGGAAGAACTCTTTGTCTTGCAACTGTATTGGGCATGTGGTAGCTAGGGGATTGCGATTGAATGCATTAATTCCGCAACTACCTCCAAGGGAGTCCATAATTTCAGTGTACACCTCAGGTTTACACATGTTACAAGAAACACTTTCCTCAGCCTCGCTGGGACTCAGTGTTTTTATCTGTCTAATAACATGAACTACAGGTGAGATTTGAACAAATCTTATTTTCCTAGGGAACTCTACCCCTTTCCACATCGTCTCGGTCCTCGGTGGGTTGCCCTCCCCACTAGGACTAACCTATTTCCTACCCCACCTAGGGCATGGCTCATTCGTATCCCGCCCTGCCCCAACCATGTGCTTCCCTGGAACTGGCTTGCTATGAGGGCAACTGCCGCCCTTTACTTTAGGTCCGTCGCACTGCTCCCACGGGATGTGGCAACCGGGGCAGTTCCCTTCCTTCATTTGCCACAGCTGCTGCACGTTGGAGATCTTCCTGTGTTGTCATTGGCTTGCTCAGGAGGTCCTCGCATCTTCAGCACTCTTTCAGCCTTCTTGTATGCAGCCAGCAGCTCGCACAAGGCTGCTGGCTATCAGAAGGCTGAAAGAGGGCTGAAGGTGCGAGGACCTCCTGAGCAACCCAATGACAACAACAGGAAGATCTCCAATTTTTCAAATCCCACCTGTAGTTTATGTTATTAGACAGATAAAAACACAGAGTCCCAGCGAGGCTGAGGAAAGTGTTTCTTGTAACATGTGTAAACCTGAGGTGTACACTGAAATTATGGACTCCCTTGGAGGTAGTTGCGGAATTGATGCATTCAATCGCAATCCCCTAGCTACCACATGCCCAATACAGTTGTAAGACGAAGAGTTCTTTCACTCTGTGTATGGTGGATCTTTCGTTTTGGTGTTGTTTCGTTTGTTGTGTTCAAACAATCAAAATCGTATTCAATGATGAGAACTTCAACAGCCTACATGAGCTTATCGCTCTGTTTATGGTGGCTCTTTCGTTTTGATGGTGTGGTTCTGTTAGCTTCTTGTCCATGATTTATGGTTCGTACTACTTGCTTTGCTATGAGCATTACTTTGCCTTCCTGCACTAGACCTTCGCTCTGTCTATGGTGGGTCTTTCGTTTTGATGGTGTGGTTTTGTTAGCTTCTTGTCCATGATTTATGGTGCGTACTACTTGCTTTGCTATGAACATTACTTTGCCTTCCTGCACTAGAGCTTCGCTCTGTCTTTGGTGGGTCTTTCTTTTTGGTGTTGTGCTTCTGTAAGCGTCTTGCTCCTGATTCATGGTGGGTGCAAACAATTTTGTTATGAACGTGGCTTTGCCATCCTGCACCAGCCCTTCCCTCTAGTTATGGTGAGTCGTTCGTTTGGGTGTTGTGGTGCTGTTAGCATCTTGTCCATAATGTATGGCATGTACCACCTGCTTTGCTATGAAAGTTACTTTGCCTTCCAATTGGTTTACCAACAGGAGCCCCGAGTCCATGCGACATTGATCATTTAATTCTACAATACAATTGAATCATCATCTCATCTGAACACCAAATAAATACTGCATCAGAACATTAACTTTAGCTTTCCCGTTTCTTCTCCACCAGGCCAATGCTGGAAGGAACACCAACGGATCCCAGTTCTTCATCACCACTGCAGCCACCCCATGGTTGGACGGAAAGCATGGTAAGAATCAAACCCTTTTATCTCGATGGATGTTTTTGGTGTCACCCGTTGGATGTTTTTGGTGTCCCCAGTGTCACTGTTGTCCGTCTTCAACACCACTGCAGCCACCCCCTTGTTGGACAGAAAGCGTGGTAAGAATCAAACCCTTTTATCTTGATGGATGTTTTTTGGCAAAGCCCCCCCCTCGTCTGGGGGGCGGGAGCCCCCAGTGTTGTCCTGTTGTCTGTCTGACCATCCACCCGACCACAAGAGACCCTGGACCTAACTGGCCCCTGGTCTTGTCGTAAACCCTGGCTTCGGTCTACTGCACTCGATTCCGGTGCCACCTGTCGCTCCGATAGCCAACGCTCTCCGCCAGTTTTCCGCGTTGCTTGGGACACGCCTAGGACTTATATCGTGACCCTTTTATCTTGATTTAGTTTTTGTTACAGGGCCCCTTTAGTCCAAGGTAGAATTTTTTGAGGGATGGTTTGGTTAGGAGTCCTTCACCACCACTGCAGCCACCCTGGTTGGACACACCTTCTTTCTTCATGCAACGTGATTTTAATCAGGATTTTGACAAAAACGTGAAGTATCTGGCAGCCCGAAGCCCAGGTGTGGAATTAGGGGAGGCATAAACATGAAGTA
Organism: Chlamydomonas sp. ICE-L; assembly: GCA_013435795.1. NCBI lineage: Eukaryota > Viridiplantae > Chlorophyta > Chlorophyceae > Chlamydomonadales > Chlamydomonadaceae > Chlamydomonas > Chlamydomonas sp. ICE-L. The sequence goes on from JACBWV010000610.1 coordinate 142,675,392, forward strand.
TCTGGCAGCCCAATGTCCAGGTGTGGAATTTGGGGAGGTAAAAACATGGAGTATTACCGGGGGGTCGCGAGGAAGTTTTTTTCATATACCTATGTCGGAAGTTTTTGTAATCGGCCTTACCCCCCCCCCCCCCCCCCCCCCCCCCCCCCCCCCCCCCTCCCCTCCCCCGCGCGCCCCCAAAAGGCCCATATCTTCTCCAAGAATTATAATTAGGGGGTCAAAGTAGGGTCTATAGTGGTCTCCTCGGCGAGCTCTATCCATTTGTGGGTTTACATTTGGATTTGAGCAAAGTTTGACAACATAGTCAAGCAAGCACCCTTTCCTAGCCCTGATTCTGAACTGAGCCAGCAAGTTTTTGTGTTTCAGAATTTGAAGGTGGTGTTAAGCCTAAGTTACATGCCTAAGTACCCTCCATATGCTCAAGAAGTTTGGGGAGGAAATACTGAGTTTCTGGTTTGGCCCAACTTTCACACTTGGTGTACTTGGAACCTATGGAGGTCACTACTCGAGCACCACCTCGACACATTTACTCATTCTTGAAAACAAGCGCGGATTCGGAATGGTCTAGTCAAACCAGTTTCATGGGTATGCTTAACTTCGTCAGATTCCGTCTGGTGAGCAAGTTGCGAGGATATTTCCGAAACCGGCTCGACCCAAGTACGAGGATCTGCCAGGTCACCAGGTGCCTCAACTTGGATCTCAAGGACCTCGCCTCTAGATTTACTCGGTGTCGGAAATAAGTGCGGATTCGGAAAGATCTCGTCGAGCTTGTGTCATAGGTCTGCTTAATTTTATCAGGGACCAAGTCCTGAGGAAGTTTTGTCTCTAACAGTTTTCACCAGAGGAAATTTCTGAAAGTCGCCGGATCCCCCTCCCCTCCCCCCTTTTTTTAGGGGTCGATATCTATACCCTCCGATACATTTTTCGACTTTTTTCGACGGTTTCGGGGCTTACGACCCCTTTAGCCCCCGATTCCGACATGCGGTAAACGAGCAACATTTAAGCGGCCCCCTGAGTATTACAGTGATTTTTTTTTTCAAATCTGAAAGTGGGTTATTCCTAGCTGTACGGTTTTAGGCCCCCTCCAGGGACTGCGGTTTAGTGCTTTCTATAGCTTTTTTTTGCTTTTTAGGGCCATTTAGGGCAAACAAATAAAATTTCTTTTTTTTACAGCGATAATATCGCTGAAAAGAGGCCGAAACTAGCGATCGCTATTATGCGGAAATAAAAATCTCTGGAGTATCTGGCACACCCAATGCTCGATATATCAGGATGTTTCTTACCGAGAGTCAAGCCTATATAACAGTACGTCCCAGATGACCTCGATCTCCCTCTGCGTGCAAGGGTCTCTCGAACTGTCCAATAGTAGAGCTCGTTTAGACAAGATAGTGCGGGGTTTGAATCCCTATGTGTGCGCTAAAGTGTTTGCGGTCGCTGTCAACTGCCATGGTAGCTTTGTCCACGTGAAATAGCAGCCCGTTATCTACCGCTATAAGACGGGGCTCCCTTAATACCACGCCCCACTAGGCGTAATCATTACTTCTCGAAGTTAGTGAAGTGATACTCGAGCGATGATCACTTCACAGGATGCAAATGCAAATGCATAGGCCTATGCAAAGATGCAACCCGAGAGGTGCTTGAGTGAGACTAGACTAGCGATGGTCCTACCCACTGCAGGGTACCGGCTCACTAGGTAGGACCATCAACATACATACTAACATACACGAGCAACTTTTCAAGGCCCCCACTTCCTTTTTTTTTTGAAGGAGAATTTTCTTACAACCTTGTGCTCACCCCAGATTGCATGTTACACCAGCCCCCCCCCCCACCACCACCACCACCATTACCACCACCACCACACCGACCCCCCCACACACCACCACACACACGCGCACTCACCCACCACACACACCAACCCACCAGGGTAAGTGCCACTGATATTTGTACGTGTCGTGTAATCAGACGGCATGCCCCCCCCCCCCCCCCCCCCCCCCCCCCCCCCCCCCCATTTTCTTACAACCATGTGCTCACCTTGCAGTTGTCTTTGGCCGTGTGTTGGAGGGCAAGGATATCGTGGACAGGGTGCAGAACACATCTGTTGGCCCTGGCTCCAAGCCCCTAAAGCCCGTCATCATCACCGACTGTGGAGTCCTGTAGATCGACAGTTTCAGTCACAGAATGATTGGAAGCACCCCCACCCCACCACCACCACCACCACCAGAGGAGTAGAGCGGGCATGCCTTGGGTCAACAACGGCCTGTCTGTGACATTGTCACACATATGAAGTAGTGTGACATTGTCACACATATAAAGTAGTCCCTCGTCGCCTCATCTGGTAATCACTACAAATCAAGAGTTTGGAACTCGGATTGGTTTGGTTGGAAAATTTGTAACCAAGCTGTATTGAGCCGTTTTGATCCTTTTTTTTTTGTGATGAATGTATGTATTACAGTCAAGGGGGTATATGAATGTTGTTTTGTGATGTATGAATCCATCTGCAGCCCGTTTCAGTGATACGATTGGTCCAGTGGTATAACAAATCGCTTAAATGTCAAGTCGGGACGGACCCTCTGAGGCTCTGACATTCCGTCTGCGACGAAGGACGCAGCGTCCTGAACAGCCCTGGTGAGGGGCAGGGTACTTCAGGAGGAGCCCCCAGCTCTGCTGCCTGAGACGCAACCAATTTTATAGCCTGAGTCCTGCGACGCAACGGACCCTTCTTTGTAGTCAACGGACCCTCCCAACGTTAAGCCCTGTGACGCATCGGACCCTTCGATGTTGTGCCTGCGACGGAGGACCGCACCATCGGAAGTTGTTATACAGTACTCACCTCTGACCCCCCCCCCCCCCCCCCCCCTCCCTCTTTGAGGCCTCATATCTGGACATCCAGGCAGTATTACATACTCGCTCAGTAGTCTGTACTAAACATATTTGAGGTCATGCAGGAACAAAGTTTGAATGGAACAATTATGAACTAGATGTTGGTACTTGGTAGTAATTTCATATGACCATCAATCTGAATACGGTACTTGTTACTTTTGAAAAGAAAGTATTATATACAAGTGGACCCAAGCCATGACATAGGATTCCTCAATAGATCTCCAACTCCTCGGAGCTGACACAATACCAATTACGTGCAAAGGAGACCACCAGAGTCTGGTGCCCCACCAAACGGTTTACCCGACCTTAATTTGAACTGATTATGTAACTGCCGAAGACGGCGAACAGCAGCCTTAAAGATTGGAGCCGTATTATCAAGTTATGCTGAGCATTGGAAGAAGGTGAGCAGCCCACAGTCGGCTGAACAAGTCATAGCGAAAAATTGGCGGTGTGTGTTGGCAACGGAACCAAAGGTGGCTACGATGGAGCTGACCGAAGCGAGTTAGTTACAAGACCGTTGGATGACGTGTCAGGCTTCAATTTTTCGGTCGGACAAACAAACGGACAAATGGGTAAATATGGGGGCTCCCACCCCCTTGAAGAGGGGGCTCCGCCAAAAAACATGTAACAATTCAAATTAAAATTCTGCTGTCGTGATATACCGTACGTAAAATTCTGCTGTCATGATATATCGTACGGTATCGATACCGTACGATATTTGTATACCCTTTTGGAGGGAAATCAGTACAAGACCAAGGGGATATAACAGGAAATACCGTTTACACGTCCAAACACTTCAAATCAAGTCAAATGAACCAATACTGAGGGAGATAGAAAACACGGTAATATCGTGGTCTATTACCGTACGATATATCGTGATATATCGTACGGTATGAGGCGATATACTGAATTCCCTGGCCCAGACCCAGTGCAAGGAAATCCCAGGCAAATCTGCTAATCTGACCACTAGACCAAACTTCACCTCCACTTGAAGCCCCAAACTACGCTTCCACCTATAGCACCAGAAGTGCATGGAAAATCACGCTCACCACTCTCATTGCTGCTGATGCCATGGTGAGTGTGCTGCCCTCGAGAGCATCTGCGAGCGAGCAAAAATGTGCGCGCAGAGAGGTGTGTCTGCCTGCCGGGATCGAACCCACGACCCCCCAAAAATACGGCTCAGGAGCAGGGTTGTGCAGGATGCGCGTCCTTGCGTCGCAGACGCAACATGGGAGGGTCCGTTGCGTGCCGGACGCAAGTTCAGGATGTTGGTTGCGTCGCAGACGCAGGTTCGGGATGTTGGTTGCGTCTCACTTCTAAACGATGCGTCTCACTGCGCCCCATGCGTCCCATTGCGTCCCACTTCGTCACCTGCCCGGCGAGAGTGCCTCTGTCAGGGTGGTGCACGACGCAGCGGACTCTCAGAGCCACATAATTTGAATGGCCTCGAATTGGCCTTGGATTTCAAACGCTCCACATACCCCTAGGGAGGGCTCAAAACACCTAAGTCGAAACCTAGAAATTTGAAATTGTGGGTGATTTATTCTGGTCGCGCTCTTCTGAGCTCATCATATTGTCAAATGCAATCTGACAAAAAGCAACAGGACACGTCCGAGCAGCGACAGCTGGATGATTTATTTGCTCCCAGGCCCGCTGGTAGCCTCGCCGGTAGCCCCTGTCCCTGCCCGCTGGTAGCCCCTGCCCCAGCTGACCCCGTTCCTTCCCCCTCATCCGCCCTTGCCAATTGGGCGGAATGAGAATTATGAGACTTAATGAGACGCATGGGACGCAGTGAGAAAAAGTGTGACGCATGGGTCGCAGTGAGACGCAACGTGAATCAGATTGAGTTTGAGGTAAATAGGGGATTTGTGGGAGGCAGCCTAAGGACTTGACTGCGTCCCAGGACGCAACTTCCGAAATTGGTTGCGTCCTTGGACGCAACCTACCGAATTAGGGTGCGTCCCAGGACGCAACGCCTGGGGTCCGTTTGAAGTACCCTGCTCAGTAGTCTAAGCCGTTCTGAAAACAAGTGCTATTCTACCCAACACGATATATATCGTACGATATTAAACAAGGTAAAACTCTACACCAGTACGATATATCCCGGTAAACACGATATATCGTACGGTAATCCCGAAAATACCGTACGCTGCAACTTTAATGCTGTACGATATATCGTACGGTACACGGTAAAATAAATATCGGGCGATATAAAGCTTGACAGCCCTATACATAACGCACATACAGCTACCCTGATACAGAGGCATCAGGCTTCATGTATGTGTGTGTATGTATGGGTTGGGACTCACCCCAGAAAATAGGTGTAAGCGGTGGCTGTACCATACAATGGAAATATACTTTTTATCAGCTTTTTATCCAAAACAAGTATTTGACATTTCTATTTTTATATGAGCATCTGATTCTGCTGGTCGTATGGTACAGCCACCGATTACAACCGATACACACATTCATACAGTTGCAGACCTTTTACCAGGCACCGCTTACAACATACATACATACATACTGTTGCAGACCTGTTACAGACCAGTCACAGAGGTTACTCTAAACAGGTCTGGAAGATCATATGCATGCCAGGGTACTACTAAGCGTGCGCGGTAGCGCGGTGCCGCGCTGCCTTTTTGAGCCCCTCTGCGCGTTTCGCGCAGTTTTTTCACCCCCTTGTGGGCGCAGGGCACTAAAAAGCGCTGACCAATTTGACGTTTGTGCGCTTTAAGCGCTGACCAATTTGACAAGAAGTGGTACCCTGATGAAAGTCTGTAAATGGCGACAATATTGACAGCGCTCACACCCAAGCCACTGCCTCCTCCCTGTCCACTGCCTGTGCAAACGACACATGGACCAGGTCCCAAAAAACCCTCCAGAAGGATGACAGCCCCCCCTCCCCCTATTGGTGGTTGGCCCTAGAGCAAGCAAACGGGCTTGCCCCCTTAACCTCATGCCTTGTGATAAGGCGTACTATTCATTGATTGACTGTGCTACCCCCTCTTGGTTATCTGGAGTTAATCTTCATTATTCAAAGTAGGACGGGTCCCTTTGGCCTATTTGACAAATACCGGACATAAATACACTTCTGCAAAACTTACATAAGCATAACAGCCTGTTTCAGTGATATAGATTGGTCTAGTGGTACACCAAATCGCTTAAAACAAAGCAGGGTCGGGGGTTCGATTCCCCCTACGGTCACTCTGAGCGTTGCAGGTCGTTGCCAACCGCGATGATAGCTCGTCCAGTCGAGGTGGTAGCCCGTTCTCTGCCCGCGTACGACGGGTTCCCTTAATACCACGCTCCACCAGGTGTTATCATTACTAAAGCACAACACACATACGTTGGAACTCATTGATTCAAACCATGCCCCCCCCCACCCCCCGAACTCTTCCTTATACGCATTCAATCTCACCCACTACCACCAGGGTTGTGTTCACAACGTTACGTTTCAGGCCCCAAACGCAGAGCTGAAGGGTCAACTATGTTGCAAACGTAGACTTTAGTTCATGAGTCATGGATTTTGGGCCCATGGAACGCCCGGACCCATTTTGGACCCATGAAACTCATTTTGGCCCATGGAACCCTCTGCAACGGAGGACGCAGCGTCATGAACAACCCTGCTCCCACATTGAGCTTTGTGCACAAACTGTGAGCACTGTGCACAGACTGTGCGCACCCCCTGCCGCCATGCACAGGGCCATCAGCAAATACCGAAGCACACACTCAACAACATCATCTCTTGTTGGACCTGGACCTGAAGACGTTGGCCAATTCCGGACCCCCAGCCGCCATGCAAGCAGCCAGTAGCACGTCCTCGTCCTCCTGCTCCAAGCCATCTCCACAACCACCACCCCCCTCTTCGTCATCATCGAAGGGGTACTCCCCATCGTCGTCCTCATTGTCGTCGTCCTCATCCTCGTCCTCCTCATCCCAGTTATGGCGGAGCAGGGCACCAGCTACACCGGCTGAAGATTGAAATATGGGCCGGGTAAGTTATGGAGTCAGATGGTGTGTGTCAGGTTGGTGTGTGTGTGGGGGGGGGGGGGTCGGGTTGGTGGTTGGGTGGTCGGGTTTAAAACGTGGTGTCAGAATATTGGTATGGTTGTAGTTTAGGTGTTGCGCTCTCCGGTGTTGCGCTCGACCTGTTTGGTGGAGCCCCCTCTTCAAGGGGGCGGGAGCCCCCAGGGTTGCCCTGTTGTCCGTCTGACCGTCCGACCGCCCCCCCCCCCCCCCCCCCCCCGAGACGAAGCCTGACACGTCAGCAAAGGGTCTCGTAACTAATTCGCTTCTGTTGCCACATGTCGCTCCGTTGCGAACACTCTCCGCCAATTTGTAGCGTCGCTTGCGACGCTGCATATAATGTTTTCCACATGTACGAGAGCACCCACTATGCCGGCTGAAGATTAAAATGTGGTCAGGGTAAGGTTAAATGGTTCGTGGTGGTGGGTGGACCCAGATCAGCCTGATGCCATGCAGGCTGATGCCCCAGATCAGCCAGTCCAAGGAGCCAAGTGTTGCTTATCATGGAGCAATCAAGCGCCAAGTGTCACTTCTTATCTGGGCACTGGGGTACTGGGCACTGGGTGAGCCAAGTGTTGCTTATAATTAGGGGTCGGCTATGTTATATAATATTAGTGAATAACTAATATCGAGGGGGGGGGCAAGAAAAAAGCTGCCGTACCGCATCTTCGCTTTAAATAGAGCTCATCCCAAAAAAACAAATGAGCCAAAAATGAAGTTGTACAAAAGTTAGAGGGGTCTAAAACAAAATTCACCCAACGCGGCACTGGGTGAGCCAAGTGTTGCTTATAATGGGGCACTGGGCAGGGATTATTTCCCCCGCTATACATAGCGATCGCTAGTTTCGACCCTGTTTCAGCGAAATTATCGCTTAAAAAAGAAAAAGACGAGTTTTGTTTTGCACTCACTGGCCCTAAAAAGCTACAAAAAGCTATATAAGCTACAAAAAGCGCTTAAACGGTGTCCCTGGAGGAGGCTTAAAACCATGAAGCTAGAAAAGAACCACTTTCAGATTTGAAAAAAAAAGATCACTGGCACTGGGTGAGTCAAGTGTTGCTTATAGTGGGGGTTGGCCCCAGGGCAAGCAAACGGGCTGCCCCCCTCACATATCATTGTGGTTCCATTTGTTTCTTTATCTATGTGGTGCCCGATGGTGTGAGAATGGGGTCATTCAGTGCACTTTAAACGCTGACCAATTTGACCAAATGTAGTACCCTGCTTAGGGTAAGGTCAGATGGTACGTGGTAGTGGTTAGCCCTAGGGCAAGCAAACGGGCTGCCCCCCTCACACCTCATTGTGTTTACATTTGTTTATTTATCTATGTGGTGTCTGATGGTGTGAGAATGGGGTCATTCGGTGCACTTTGGGCCCATTTGGTGCAGTTTGTGGGTGGGATGGTGGTGCTTGGTGCTTGTGTGTGTGGTGGTGGTGGTGGTGGTGGTGGTGGTGCTTATGTGTGGGGGTGGGGTGGGGTGTTTGGTGCTTGTGTGTGTGGTGGTGGTGCTTGGTGCTTGTTTGCTGCCATTTGACGTGGCCTCCCACCTTGCGCAGGTTGGAACTGATGCAATATCACCCCCACCCGCACCAGCATCAATACCCCCCCCCCCCCCCCCCCCCCCCACTCCCCCCATCATTCCCCCCCACACGCACACCACCACCTCTCCTCCTTCCACTCCAAATCTTCTCACCTGCTGCGCTTGAGCCCACATTGCCAGCTATGGCCGGTACCAAATCCCCGCGGGAGCGCTTCTCCTGACCCTGTCTGCATGTGCGTTGCCAGTTGGAGTGCCCCCCCGCCTTGCGCAAGAAGGTGCTGATGTATCGATCTGCTTGCTCCTTCTGTTTGAAGGCTGAGGCAAGCTCCGGGTGTGAAGCTTGGGAAGAGGAGGCATCGCGATTCTTTTGGGGCAACAAGCCTAAACGAGCTCTAGTGGCTATAGCCTGGGATACGAAGTGGATTGAATTGAATTGGTTTGGATTGGTTTGGACTGTTAAGGTGAGCGTGTATAGGTATAGGTGTAGATGTAGGGGTTGTGTGTGTGTGTTGTGTGTGTGTGTGTGGTGGGGGGGGGTGGCGGGGTGGGGGGGCATGAAGCCTAAACTAGCTCGCTTGGCTAAGGCCTGGGACACAAAGTGGATTGAGTTGAATTTAACAGGGTCGGATTGGTTTGGACTGGGTAGGTGTGGACTGGGTTGGTTTGGACTGGGTAGGTGTGGACTGGGTTGGTTTGGACTGGGTAGGTGTGGACTGGGTTGGTTTGGACTGGGTAGGTGTGGACTGGGTTGGTTTGGACTGGGTAGGTGTGGACTGGGTTGGTTTGGACTGGGTAGGTGTGGACTGGGTTGGTTTGGACTGGGTAGGTGTGGACTGGGTTGGTTTGGACTGGGTAGGTGTGCACTGGGTTGGTTTGGACTGGGTTGGTTTGGACTGGGTAGGTGTGGACTGGGTTGGTTTGGACTGGGTTGGTTTGGACTGGGTAGGTGTGGACTGGGTTGGTTTGGACTGGGTAGGTGTGGACTGGGTTGGTTTGGACTGGGTAGGTGTGGACTGGGTTGGTTTGGACTGGGTTGGTTTGGACTGGGTAGGTGTGGACTGGGTTGGTTTGGACTGGGTAGGTGTGGACTGGGTTGGAGATCATTGAATCTTGGGAAGAGGATGCATCATGTTTGTGTATGTGTTGTGCACGGGGTATAGGTGTAGGTGTAGGTGTGAGTGGGGATAGGTGTAGGTGTAGGGGTTGGGGGGGCATCAAGCCTAAACCAGCTCGCTTGGCTAGAGCCTGGGACATGAATTGGATTGAATTGGATTGGGTTGGGCTAGGTTGGAGATCATCAATCTTGGGAATAGGATGCAGCATGTATGGGTATGTGTGTGCGAGCGGGGATAGGTGTAGGGGTTGGGGGGTTGGGGGGGGGGGGGGGGGTTGGGGGCATCAAGGCTACACCAGCTTGCTTGGCTGGGGGCTGGGACACGAAGTGGATTGAATTTAATTGGGTTGGATTGGGTTGGATTGGTTTGGACTGGGCTGGACTGGGTTGGAGATCAACGGATCTTGGGAAAAGCATGCATCATGTACCTTTATGTGAGAGCGTGGATAGGTGTAGGTGTAGGGGTTGGGGTTGGGGGGTATCATGCCCGCTCCGGTTCTCTTGGTTAGGTCCTGGGACACAAATTGGATTGGGTTGGACTATATTACATGGCGTTGGATTGGAGGTCTTGGGAAGAGAATGCATCATGTATGTGTGAGCGGGGATGGCTGTAGGTGTAGGGGTTGGGGGGTTGGGTTGGGTTGGGGGGGGAGGGGGGGGCATCATGCCTGCACCGGCTCTCTTGCTTAGGGCCTGGGACACAAATAGGGTTGGGTTGGATTGGATTAGATTGCATTGCGTTGCATTGGAGATCTTGGGAAGAGAATGCATCATGTATGTGTGAGCAAGGATGGCTGTAGGTGTAGGGGTTGGGGGGGGTGGGGGGGGCATCATGCCTGCACCGGCTCTCTTGCTTAGGGCCTGGGACACAAATTGGGTTGGATTGGATTGGATTAGATTGCATTGCGTTGCATTGGAGATCTTGGGAAGAGGATGCATCATGTATGTGTGGGCGGGGATGGCTGTAGGTGTAGGGGGGAAGGGGCATCATGCCTTCACCGGCTTGCTTGGTGACAGCCTGGAACACAAAGTGGATTGAATTGAATTGAATTGGGTTGGACTGGGCTGGACTGGGTTGGAGACCATCGAATCTTGGGAAGAGGGTGCGTCATGTTAATGTATGTTTTATGAGCGAGGTATAGGTGTAGGTGTAGGGGTTGGGGTTGGGGGGCATCATTCCCGCACCGGCTTGCTTGGTTACAGCCTGGGACACAAATTGGATCGGCTTGCGTTGTGTTGGGTTGGATCATGTTGGATTGCGTTGGATTCGGTTTGATTTGGTTGTGTTGAATTTGATTGGGTTACTTAGCATTGCATTGGATTGCACTGGGTTTGTTGGTTGTGTGTGTGTGTGAGTGAGTGTATGTTTGAGTGTGTGTGTGTGTTTGAGTATGTGTGTGTTTGAGGGTGCGTATGCGTGTGTTTGTGTGTGTGTGTGTGTGTGTGTGTGTTTGAGTGTGTGTGAGTGTGGGTGGGGGGGTGGAAGGGTCATATGTGGAGCATCGTCAGACTTCTCACATTCAGTTGCTGCTCCCGAGCCCACTTCCTAGCGGCAGCCAGTGTTGGCTTTTGGCCCTTTGCCACCACTCTGCCTGGTGAGGACGCCGCCACCTCAGCCGGATCCGGATCCGTCTCCCCCATGCGCCTGTAGCTACGGAGCTGCGTCCGCTCCTCAGGGGGCCTGTGACGATCATGCACCTTGCCAAAGCACTCACACGCACCCTTGTCCGGCACCCTCCTTGCGACCTCCTGCCAGAAATAGGGGTGTTCCGGGTCCACCCTCAAGTAGGCCTTCTGTAACGATTGCACTTGTTCATTGCTCCAGCCATCGTCCTCCTCAGCACGTGCTCTGGAGCGCGCTGAGGTGGCGCCCCCTCCCCGTGTCCCAAGCCCCCCCAGGGTCCGGCCTGAGAGGGCTTGCCTGGCGAGGGCCCGGGCGACTAGCAGGCTGCCCCCCGCCCCCAGCCGTGCGCCCCCCTTCAAAGAGGGGGCCCGGAGGGGGGCCTGGCTAAAGGAATGGCCGGCGGCGAACTGTGGGCGCTGTGGCTGTTGGGCCTGAAGGTGGGGGTGTGATGCCTGGGGGTGGGGGTGGGGTTGTGATGCCTGGGGGTGGGGGTGGGGGTGTGATGCCTGGGGGTGGGGGTGGGGGTGTGATGCATGGGGTAGGGGATGTGATGCCTGGGGGTGGGGGTGGGGATGTGATGCATGGGGTAGGGGATATGATGCCTGGGGGTGGCGGGGTGGTGCCTGGGGCATCCACTCTCCCTCTCCTCCATGTGGGTGGGATTGCGACTGGGAGTAGGGCCGGGCGAGGGAGGCAGAGGGAGGCTGAGGTCGTTGAGCCTGGGTCTGCGGGTGTGACGCCTGGGGGAGGGGGTGTGATGCTTGGGGCATCCACTCTCTGTCTTCTCCATATCCCTGGGACTGGGATTGGGAGTTGGGCCGCGGACCGGAGGTGGAGGGGCGGGTTGGGAGATGCGTCTCACAGCCTAATGATCGGTTGGGCGGGGAGCCCATCGCTTGTAGGGAGTGGGATCCTTCCTGCACCTGCCGCTGCTGCTGCAAGCTTTTCATGGGCGAACTGTGGAGCAGCTGGGATGCAGGTGCAAGCGGGTGAACTCTATCGGCATGCAGGGTGCGGCTGTGCAGGAGGTGGGAGAGGGGGGCCCGAGACTCGCTGGGGTGGGCCTGCTGCTGCAGCGAGTGGAAGCCTGTGCGTACATGGCTCTGTCCTCCTAGTTGCTGAATGCTCTCCTGGTCGAAGGCCCCCTCCAGGGCAAAGTTACCCTTGGGCTCGTCGTCTGCGACAAGGAAGTGGTGGTGGGTGGTGAATGGTGGGTGGTAGGTGGTGGGTGGTGGGTGGTAGTAGATGAGGGATGGGTGGTGAGTGATGAGTGGAAGCCTGTGTGTGGATGGCTTTGTCTTCCTAGTTGCTGACTGCCCTCCTGGTTGAAGGCCCCCTGCAGGGCGAAGTCGCCATCGTGCTTGTCGGCTGCAACAAGGGGAGACGAGGTGAGTGGTGGCTGATGAGGGATGGGTGGTGAGTGGTGAGTGGAAGCCTGTGTGTCGATGGCTTTGTCAACCATGTTGCTGACTGCCCTACAGGTTGAAGGCCCCCTGCAGGGCGAAGTCGCCCTTGGGCGAAGTCGTCTGCGTCAAGGGAGTGGTGGTGGGTGACGGGCGGTGGGTGGTGGCAGATAAGGGATGTGTGGTGAGTGATGAGTGGAAGCCTGTGTGTCTATGACTTTGTCTATTTAGTTGCTGACTGCTCTCCAGCTTGAAGGCCCCCTGCAGGGCGAAGTTGCCATCGTGCTCGTCGGCTGCGACAAGGGGGGGCGTGGTGGGTGGTGGGTGGCGGCTGATGAGGGATGGGTGGTGAGTGGTGAGTGATGAGTGGAAGCCTATGTGTCGATGGCTTTGTCGACCATGTTGCTGACTGCCCTACTGGTTGGAGGCCCCCTGCAGGGCGAAGTTGCCCTTGGGCTCGTTGTCTGCGACAAGGAAGTGGTGGTGGGTGATGGGTGGTGGGTGGTGGCAGATGAGGGATGTGTGGTGAGTGATGAGTGGAAGCCTGTGTGTGGATGGCTTTGTCTACCTAGTTGCTGACTGCCCTCCTGGTTGAAGGCCCCCTGCAGTGCGAAGTCGCCATCGTGCTGGTCGGCTACGATAAGGGGGGGCGTGGTGGGTGGTGGGCCTGGGTGGTGTGTGGTGGCTGATGAGGGATGGGTGGTGAGTGGTGAGTGATGAGTGGAAGCCTGTGTGATGATGGCTTTGTCGACCATGTTGCTGACTGCCCTACTGGTTGGAGGCCCCCTGCAGGGCGAAGTCACCCTTGGGATCGTCGGCTGCGACAAGGGAGTGGTGGTGGGTGATGGGTGGTGGGTGGTGGCAGATGAGGGATGAGTGGTGAGTGCTGAGTGGAAGCCTGTGAGTCGATGGCTTAGTCTTCCTAGTTGACTGCCCTCCTGGTAGAAGGCCCCCTGCAGGGCGAAGTCACCATCGTGCTCGTCAGCTGCAATGAGGGGGGGCGTGGTGGGTGGTAAGTGGTAAGTGGTGGCTGATGAGGGATGTGGGATGGGTGGTGAGTCTGGAAGCTGGCTTGACAGCCATTGACGCAGAGGCTGGCCAATGGAGCTGGCTTGGAAATGCTATGAATAGCCCAACAAATAAACAGTGTTGTAGAATAAGCGACAATCGACGCGAGCGAACCTACCTTGGGTCAAGGGTATACAATCAACATCAGGCATCTCCTCCTTATACCCCACAGGCGAGATAGCCTCCAGGCCTGAGGGGTGGGTCGGTCGTCTGGCTAGCTCCTTGGCCCCGAAACTATGCATTCCCCTGCCAGTGCGAGGGGAGGGTACGCAGCCCACATCAGGCACCTTCTCTTGATACCCTTCAGGCGAGGTAGCCTCCAGGCCTGAGGGGTGGGTCGGTCGCCTGGCTAGCTCCTTGGCCTCTTGGCTTTGCATCCCCCTGCCAGTGCGAGGGGAGGCACGCACAGTCTCTTCCCCCCTGCTGTCCTCATCATCATCGCCAACATCGTCGGGGTAGTCATATTCATCGTCAGGGATGCCATGCTGGTAGGGCGATTGGCTTTGGCTTTGAGCCAGGCGCGCTTGGAGGGCCGCAAACTGTAGGAGTGTTAGAAGACATGTGAGTGAGTGAGTGAGTGAGTGAAGGCCTATGCATAGCATTAAGTTAGATTTCAAGCGAACGCTAGACACCGTTGCCCTCAGGCCAATGATCCCTAGCTGACGCTTCCAGGTGTACAACGGACATGGCTGTAGGAATAGACTAGAACAGACGATACTGATCTGAGGATTTAGAGGCTTGATGAGTTGGATTTGTTTGGTTGTTTTGCATGACTGTTCCCTCATGCCTTGTTTTGCTTGTTCTTCTTCCTGGCCAACCCCAAGGGCCTGGACTTACTTGTAGAGTGCGTTAGGGAAGATTACCCTTTAAATAGATTGATACTGCTTGCACACTTGTTCCTAAACATTGGAATTTATTGAGCTCTAGAACAGGTCTGGGGCGGCGCCTCAGGTCAAAGCGTCGTGACGCATTATGATCAGACACCCGAGCATAGTTTTGCACCCTATTTACTGCGGACACTTTGACTAATATTTTAGCTACATTGACTTTTTATTGTTATTCTGCTTGAGCCTATGTATCGCGGCTGGACCGCTGTTAAACAGTGTAAACCGATTATCTGAGTGAGTGGGTGAGTGAGTGAGTGAGTGAGTAAGAAAGTGAGTGAGTGAGTGAGTGAGTGATTTGATTTATATTTTAGCTACATTACATGTTTTATGTTGCCTGAGCCTATGTATCGCAGCATGACTACTGCTAAACAGTGTAATGTTTTTATCTGAGTGAGTGAGTGAGTGAGTGAGTGAGTGAGTGAGAGTGAGTGAGAGTGAGAGTGAGAGAGAGTGAGAGAGAGTGAGAGTGAGAGTGAGAGTGAGAGTGAGAGTGAGAGTGCGTGAGTGTGTGAGTGAGTAGTGAGTAGTGAGTAGTGAGTAGTGAGTGAGTAGTGAGTAGTGAGTAGTGAGTGAGTGAGTGAGTGAGTGAGTGAGTGAGTGAACATGTTTGCTAGACAGGGGGGCTCAGGAAGTTGGTATCCTCACTGCTGCTGCTCAAGTGCCCTTAGTAGAAGTGAGACTAGATTTGATGCAACAGTCACCTTCTCAGAAAGCATTTGTCTAACTGCTTCTTCACATATTTCCCCCTTTTTTATCATGTCTAAATGTTTCTTCACACTATCTGAAGGGGTGGCAAGAAAAAATATTTCGTACCCCATGTTTGATATGGATAGCGAGCACATGTCGATAAAAAAAACATGTTGAAACACCCACGAGCGGCCGAGAGGTGGGGGGGGGGGGGGGGGGGGGGATGCTTTTTCGCACAATCTATTTTATATGATTATTTTTATTTTTATCATCCTTCTAAATGCTTCTTCACAATTTTTTTGCTGTTACATAATTAATATAAATGTTTCTTTACACAATCTATTTTTTATTATTATTATTATTATTATTATTTTAGTTGCATCATTTTTCTCAATGTTTCTTCACACAATATATCCTCACTGCTGACCCCCTTACCCCCTCTTCTCCTAAAGAAACACTTGTATTGCTAGTATTATGTACTTTGGCTACATCATTATTAAATAATTTTTACTCTTATCTTCTCAACAACACCGCAGTTGGGGGATTTTTATTTTTTATTACAAACAATTAAAAAATATTATTTCAATCCTTAATTGACATTTTAAAGAGTGCTTCCTGCTGTTTCCGCAACCCAAATTTATTTTCCAAATCCAAATTCAAAGCACCTACCGTGTCAGCGCTGCCAGCCCTGAAGCCTGAGGCCGGGGGGGGGCTCAGGAAGTTGGCGGCGCCAACTCTGCCCCGGCTTGCTACGCCACCTTGTCTGTGCATCACTGGCTGTTGTGACCCTAAACCCTGGGACCCACTGCCCGTCATGTTGAACTGCTGGAAAGGAGGTCCACCTGCCAGGCTGTCCCGCGCCAGGACAGGAGGACCTCCCAGGCTGTCTTGGCGCGGGGCTGTGTAGGGATACCGGTGTCCATGCAGTGCATCCATTGCCGAGGGGAGGGGGAGGGGAAAGCTACCAAGGGGAGAGTGCATGATTGAGCTGGGATGCTGACCTGGTCCTTGCTGCTGACGTGGTGGTAGCAGGCCCGTGGGACCGCATGGGCGAGGGGAGGGTACTGGAAAGTTGTCCAGCGAATTATGGGGGCCTGGGGAGTTGGCCCGGTGGTACAGGCTACCGTTTGGATTCCCTTGTGGGGAGTTGAGCATGTAAACACCCTTGGAGTGTGTGCTGGTACGCGCTGGAGGGGCGAGGTTGGAGAAGGCGCATGAGCCTGTGGGGGAAGGGGGGCTGGGGGGCTGCGGCCGGGCGAGGGGGTCCAGGGGGCCAAGGGGAATCTCACGTTGGGGCTTGGCGCGCAAGCCCTCAAGTGGATGGGCATTACCTGCATGCTGGTCCGAGAGGGCATGCCCCTTTTGCTTCTCGTACTGCTCGTACTGCTCCTGCCCTTCGAGCCCCTGATGCCACTCAGGTCGCCCATGCTGCCCATAGTCGTACTGCCCCTCAGGTCGCCCATGCTCCCCATGGTCGTCCTCAGCCTCATGCAGTTCATGCCCCTCATGCCCTTTGTCACCTTCATGCCCTTGGTCACGCTCACTCTCATGTGCCTCGTACTGCTCTTGTGCTCGCACCGCCTGATCAGGCTCTTCAAGTCCCTCTTCATCCCCGTGCTGATCTTGCTGTTCCCCCTCCACATGCTCCTCTCCCTCCACACCTTCCCCTTCCCCTTCCCCACTCCCCGCCTCATCCTCCATATCCATCGGATCAATGGATGGATGCGATGGTCCGCCATCTGGCATGCCACCAACGTCCGCATCCAGTACCTGTACGGCCTCCGGTCCGCCCTCATTGTGGCAGAGAGGAGGCTCTCCCTCTTCAGCACCATCAACGCCCGCGTCCATTACCAGCACGTCTCCCTGTCCATCCTGGTAGTCGGAGAGAGGAGGCCCTCCATCCTCAGCACCCTCATAGGCACCACCAACGTCCGCGTCCATTGCCATCATGTCCTCCTGTCCCTCCTGGTTGTCCAAGAGAGGAGGACCCCCATCTTCAGCACCATCTGCCGCGCCCTCAACGCCCGCGTTTACTAGCTGTATATCCTCCTGCCCGTCCTGGTCCTGGTCAGAGAGAGGAGGCCCTCCCTCCTCAGCAGCCATGGATATATCCAAAAACTCATCAGCTCCACATTCCAGACCTGGTCCAGGGCATGGTACAGCGGTGTTGGCAAAATTAGTCAATGTCTCACGTCTGTGCCCCCAAGCAAGCATCACTCTCACTACCACCATCACTGCGACCATCCCTGGCCCTTGGCAATGCATAGTGGTGCTGGCAGAGTCAATCAATGCCGCACGCCGCACGCCCACGCCGCTAAAAAAGTATTTCTATCACTATCACCATCAATAACACTATCGCTATCACTATCTCAATAGCTATCACTATTGCAAACAATAACAACATCAACATCATTGCCACTATCAGAATCCCTCGTGACAATCCAAACACATCCTAGGCCAAGCCAGCTGAAGTGACGAGGAGGTGGTAGAGAGTGAGGAGAAGCCAAGGAGAATGTTCATGAAACTATTAATACCACCATCGATATCACTGTCACTATCACGACCAGCACCACCATTATTTTTTACAGTCCCGACACATGCAAGACGAAGTCAGCTGGGGGTTACAGGGGGGGGGGGGGGGGGGGGGGGGGGGAAGGAGGTGGGGAGAAGTAGGTGAGGTGGGAAGAAGCAGGTGAGAAGAGGTGGGGGAAAGAGGTGGGATGAAGTAAGGGAGTATGTTGTTGTTGTTGTTGTTGTTGTTGTTGTTGTTGTTGCTGCTGCTTTTGTTGCTATTGCTGACATTGTTATTGTTATTGCCATTGGTGTTGTTGTTGCTGCTGTTGCTGCAGCTGTTGTTGTTGTTGTTGTTGTTGTTGTTGTTGTTGTTGTGTGTTGTGTGTTGTTATTGTCTCTGTTGTTTGTCGTTGGTGTTTGTGTTTTTGTTGTCCCTGCTGCTGTTGGTGTTGTTGTGTGACCCTCCTGTGTTTACACTACTGCACAAGTGTTGGCATCATCTCACCTGCATGCACAGCTTCATCAACAGCTAATGGAGACACAAGGGACTTCTTCCCTACTGGAGTTGTTGTGTTGTTGTTGTTCCTGCTGCTTTTGTTGCTGTTGTTGTTGTTGTTGTTGTTGAGTGACCCTCGTATGTTTACACTACTGCGCAAGCGCTGGTATCATCTCACCTGCACGCACATCTTCCTCAACAGCTGAGGGAGAAACAAGGGACTTCTTCCCTACTGGAGTTCCTTGCTTGCTCCTGACATGGAACCCCGAGCCAGCTGCGTCTGACATCACGAGCTCTTTCTTTCTTTTCCTGTCCACCTCTTGTTGGTCTGCCACCCTGGATTCCTTTGCCTTCTTTAGGGGGCTGCGCCCAGCCTTGCCCTCCTCATGGCCAGAGCCCTCCGCTTGTATTGCCTGCTCCAGTGGGGGAGGTAGCAGGCCCAGACTGGCCAGCCTGGCAGCGTACTCCCCAGCTGCCTTGCTTTTTTCTTGGGCGGGCTTGCCTCCTGTATGTGGGCGCTTGGGTGATCGGTCCACAGGATCAGACTTGGATGCAGCCCCCCCAAGACCAGAGCTGGGCGAAGCCCCACCAGGTCCCAGTTCGGGTGAAGCCCCCCCAAGACCAGTGCTGGGCAATGCCCCACCAGGTCCCAGTTTGGGTGAAGCCCCCCCAAGACCAGCGCTGGGCAAAGTCCCACCAGATCCCAGTTTGGGTGAAGCCCCCCCAAGACCAGCGCTGGGAAAAGGCCCACCGGGCCCAGGTTTACTGGACTTTGTAGGTGTAGGGGCTCTTCCCTGGTCACCCTCAATAGAGGGAGACACCCACTCCACTGGTGGCTGCCATGGACTGTTAGAAAGCTGGTGTAGCGGGCCTGCCGCCTTGGTGGATCCAGCGGCTCCTAATTTGGCACCTCCTGCTTCTTTTGCCCTCTTGCCCTTCCCCTTCGCTGACTGCCCCTTCGGCTGAGTGGCAGGGGGGGGGCTTTGCCCCCCCTGCAGTAGGGGGTCATCCACAGGGGGGACTGCGGACTCCTTCTTGGCCTTCTTGGCCTTTTTGGTAGGCTGAGTTACAGGTGGGCTAGTTGCTGGACCAGCAGGGGCAGGGTCCGGGGCTTCACTTACTCGCTGCCTCTTTTTTGAGGTCTTGGCTCCAATTCCGTTGGGCTGCTCACCAGCTGGGGCCACCATCTTGGCCTCCTTTTTCTTGCCCCCCTTTGAGGGGGGCGCTCGGTCAAGCAGGACCGAGGGGCCAGCAGGCTCCGTGGCAGTTGCTACTGGTGGACTCGAGAGTGCAGGGATGCGCTTGTGTTCAGCAGAGGCAGCCACCAATGCCAGGGTGTCAAGGTGAGACGCCACGGATGCGGGCTTGCCACTGCCAGACCTGCTGGGCCGTAGCTTCTCTGCAGAGTTAGACATTTCTAAGAGTAGCTTGGTGGCTTCTTCCATCCGATTGGGAGGCGGGGTGAGCAATGTGACATCACTCTTGCGAGGCGAGACGCCAGCTGATGCCAGCCTGGCGACCGCACGCTGTTTCGGCACTGGCAGTAGTGCCTTGACTTCATACGTAGTGCTGCTTGCTCGTCTAGGGTGGAGAATTCGGGAGCTTTTCATGGGAGAGGCCCTTAGCTCTGTTATGCTGGCAGCTGGTAGCTGAGAAGAAGCTGTGACCTGGGCGTTAGGAATAGAGGTTGTGACCTGGGCACTAGGAAGCTGAGAAGAAGCCGTGACCTGGGCATTGGGAAGCTGAGTAGAGGCTGTGACCTGGGCATTAGGAAGCTGCGAAGAAGCCGTGACCTGGGCACTCGGAAGCTGAGAGGAAGCTGCTCCAGGCTGAACTATTGAAGTGGGGGGCCTCTTGTGTGAAGTGGACTTTGTGGTAGCAGGGGATTCAGAAGCTGCAGGGAAGCTGGTGAGCTGGATCCGTGAGGCAAACAGATCAGCTGGCGGTGCATTGCCCTTGATGCGCTGGGCGGCAAGCTGAGCTGTCGCCCTTTGGGGGCGAGCTGATCTGTCGACTGAAACCTTGGGAACCGCCACCTTGGCAATGTCTTGGCGCCCACGGCCAGCTGGGGCCGACTTTGAGCGCTTCTGAGCTGGGGAGCCCGTGTCAGCCCCGGCTGGCTTTGACTTGGACGCTGCTGACGGTCCAGCCTCCACGCTGTGCTCTCCCTCCTCCTTAGCCAGACATGATGTGGGTTTAGTCGCCACAGCAGCTGACAGGGCCGCATGCATCTTCCCTTTGAGCGCGGTTTTAACCTTTGTTGTTGCAGCGGCAGGTGACTGAAGGGGTGTATGAAGGGGGATACTCTGTTTCTTCTCCTTCTCTGCTGTGCTTGCTCCGGCCAACTTCTTTCGCCGCTGCTTACCACTCTGCTTCCCTTCTATGCAATCATCAGCACCTTGCTCAGCAACACGCTCCTCTCCTGGACCTTTCTCCACCACAGGCGCTCGATCATGCTGCTGCTGCTGCTGCTGCTCTTCCTGCAGCAGTTGCTCCTGCTCTTGTCGTTGTTCTTTCCGCTTTTTCTTCTTCTCCTTCTGCTGCTGCTGCTGCTGTTGTTCTTGCTGTTGTTCCTGCTGCTGCTGCTGCTCTTGCTGCAGATCCTGCTGTTGTCGTTGTTCTTTCCGCTTTTTCTTCTGCTGCTGCTGCTGCTGCTGCTGTTGTTCTTGCTGTTGTTCCTGCTGCTGCTGCTGCTCCTGCTGCAGCTCCTGCTGTTGTCGTTGTTCTTTCCGCTTTTTCTTCTGCTGCTGCTGCTGCTGTTGTAGTTCTTGTTGCTGTTCCTGTTCCTGCTGCTGCTGTTGTTGCTGCAGCTCCTGCTGTTGCTGCTGTCGTTGTTTTTTATGCTTTTTCTTCTTCTTTTCCTGCTGCTGCTGCTGCTCTTGCTCCTGCGGCTGTTCTTGCTGCAGCTCCTGCTGCTGTTGCTGCTGTTCTTGTCGCTGTTCCTGCTGGTGCTTTGGTAGTCGTGGAGTTGGACAGGGAGATGATTGAAGGGCTGGTTGAAAGATGGGAGTACCCTTCTTATTACTGCTACGCCCTGCCGCCTGCGCTGACTTTTTTGCTGTCGAAAGACCTGCACAACAGCGATATCATTACCTCTGTGTTAGATACATATCATATATGCAGGAAACAGTGTAAGCATAGACCATGGCTTCTATTTTCAGCTATAAGCAACAGCTTCTAGGCAGCTTCCCTGAATCGCTATTCAGTCGAACCTAACGTAACTTAGTGCACCTCGAAGCTAGCACAATCAGCTTCTCAGAATTGCTGGAATATTTGGATGCACCACAGTGGCTGGCTCAGGGAGCAGCCTAGAAACTGTTGGTCGTAGCTGAAAAGAAAAGTACTGGCATAGACTAGCCCTAACACTAGGCTGTGACATAACCTTTGTCAGGTCTATGTCACTGCCGTTACAAAGCTTTTGTATTGAAAGGATTTCTCCTCAGAAATTGGGACCCCCTACACAAAACAGCGCCCACCGGGGATTCATTCAGAGACACAGACATAGAAACTAGAACTGCGTGCAAGTTTGTTTTTATGATTGAAAGAATTATCTCCCCTGGAAGTGGGACCCCGTACACAAAACAGCGCCCACCGGGGATTCAGACAGAGACGCTGGCATAGAAACTAGAACTGCGTGCATGTGCATGGCCGAGAGCATGTCCAGGAGAATGGGAATGGATGAACGTATTTCATCTTTACCGGCTATTCAGCCGACGTATAGCAACCTAGTGCACCTGGAAGCAGATATAATGGTTGGCTTAGACAGCTACCTAGAAGGTGCTCCGTGTGGCCAAAGCGGAAAACACAGTTAATTGTTTGGGCTATGCGTAGCAGCTTTTAGGCAGCTCTCTTTCCCTGTCCTTGAGCCAAACCTGAAGCTAGCTAGTGCGTCTGAAAGCTGACATGACAAGCATTCCAATGCAGCCTAAAGCATTGGATTTAACCCAGTGGCTTGCTATTGGAGCTGGCGGGAAGCTGCCTTGGGTAGCCAAAAAATGAAACAGTGGCGGAAAAACAGCGCAATCCGCTATATTCATGTGCAGCACTCAAAGCATTTTGAGAGCATCTTCTGCCCACATAGGGACATGCCTGATTGCATGCTGCCAGGTTCGTGTGATTAGGGGACGGAAATATGATATCATATGATATCATGTTATCATATTATATCACATGATGCCAGCAGTCTGACTTGGCTAAATTTAAAATTTGTGTACCATATCCAGGGGGGGGGGCACAAAAAAAGTGCTAGACCCCATCACAGAAAAGTGCTGAGGCACCCTTCTGCAGACCCCCTCCCCCCCCCCCGGCTCCGGAACCCAGCGTACAGCCTCTATCTCAGCCACCACTGAGTGCTGTGGTGTCTAATCGGGCTCATTTTACAGGGTTTTCAAAGGCCTATCCATTGAGGTTGGTCTCGGGCCATTGGGAATGTTTAAAGCATAGAAAATCATAATCACTAATGTAACATTGTTTGGTGGGGCTTGGGGTCAGGTCCCCTTGGCCCCTAATGTTCCCACCTTCAATACTCTTCAATTATCAGGTATTAAATAATCTAAGTATCCATGGTCGCCGCAAAGCAATTGTTTACCGTCCTTGTCGCAGGTAGCGCCCTTGGATTGTGGGTCCATCGAATAACATAAAATAGCACCAGGCACCAGAACGAAAAAAGACGCACAGTGAAGGGGGGTAGTCAAAGAAAGTAGTCAAAGAGGGTAGGCAAAAAGAAGAAGCAGTGAACTACCATGAGGTCTTGATCTACACGTCGTTGTACACGTGTTGGTTAGGGCGTTGTGTGTGTGTGTGTGTGTGTGTGTGTGAGAGAGAGAGAGAGAGAGAGAGAGAGAGAGAGAGAGAGAGAGAGAGACCCTAGACCCCCCCCCCCTCTGCCCTGGGCATAATATGTGGTGGATCCCTACCCCAATAGCATAAATGGACTGGTATTTAGTAGAGGAACACTTGGGGAACACCCTGGTTCTACTCCCATGTCATTCTGAGGGCTGTAAAAAAAGTGCCTGAAAGTACCTAATTTTTTTTAAATGACAGATTTTTCCCTCCCCCCCCCCCCCCCCCCCCCAACCCCCCCCCAACCCCCCCGCGGCCCCAAACTTTTGAGAACCAGCAATTTTTTCCACTGGGCCAAATTAAGAAATAAGACCGGATTCTTCATTCTCTCAATGACATCTACAAAGTTTGATGATGGGGTCATTCTGGTTTGAAGTTGCCCCCCCCTTGACCACATCATATGATATCATACTCGCATTTGGCCAACATCATATCAAATGCAGATCCCTACATATGATGGGCCTGCTTGCTGGCCGCTAAAGTGTTGAGCTACCACAAACAGTGCAGCACTCAAAGCATTGGACAGAGTCTTCCTCCTATGCCTGATTGATTGCTGGACCCTTGAGTGTTGGTCTACAACAAACACTGAGAGGGACAAATAACATACTCTACCAGGGACCTGGATTTGTCTTCATAGTAGTTAAGCGGATGATTTGGAATCGACAGTCATAGGCCATACTTCGCACCTTGCCTTGTTCAGGCTATACTGACGGCAATGCTCCCAGGATTCTCGGAATTTCAGGCCTAATTTGAGGTACGAATCACTACCTCCCACATGTTTCGAAAAATCGAATTCCAAATCATCAGCTGAATTGCTAAAAACTGTCCAACCACATGTGATTGCATTATGTATTCAGGAGTGCGGTATACTACCCATGACGACTCCACCCACAGATGGTTAGCGGCCGGAAGGCTGATAGACCATGTATTCAAACCCTAATAGGGACACACATGCTCCTGGGGTTGAGGAAGGTTTTGTGGCTGATGCGGGTGCTGTTGATGCAGGAGCTACTTAGCCCACTACCCACCCACATAGATACATGACTGTTGCTAGGTTTATATGATGGGCCTACTGGCGGGTCCCCACTAACACTAACACTCAGATGGACAGTGGGCAGACTCAGCTAGGGTCATACCTGCTCCAGGTGTTGCGAACGAGAACGATTTTGAAGCTGGTGTCGGTGCTGCTGATGCAGGGGTGACTAAGTCCACTAATTCAGGGGTTGCCTTGTTCTTCTTCACACTCGTTTCGGTTTTTGATGCACTGATGCTAAGTACTCCCGAGAATTTGTTGACTGTGTGAGTCACTGGGGGCGATGCCCACCAAGCTTGCGCCTGCTGCCTCTGTCGGCCACCGCTGCGACCTGTCGCCGCTGGGGCAGCAGGAGTGAGAAGGCTATTCTCCATGTTGCGCGAATTAGCTACAACCTAGATCCAAATTCTGGGGTAGCCAATTCAAAAACGAGGCTTCATGATGGCTTCAGGAATATGTGCAAGCGCACGAAGGGCAATCTGGCTCTCCCGGCGGATGGGCAGTGGGCAAATGGAGACCGACTACGCCAGGTGGCTTGACTGCAGGCTTGACTGACGACGCCAAGAAATTGAGCAGTTGGTTGGGCGGTTAGCGGGGTCCTCGTACCCTTCCGAAGCTCGGTTCGAATTCGGTTGAGCGAGCTTCGGGGCACCGCTATGCTACGCCTTCAACGTCCTCATTAGTGATGTCAGCAAGGTGGGGGCAAAAAGGATTGTCGTCTCACAGGGTGTGTCTCCCTCACCTGCACTAGTCCTAGGCTGGGAGGTTTATATGTGATATGGCGGAGCCATTCGAACTCGGAATGAGGGAGTATGTGCCCTTAGGTGGGCGGGAGGAGCCGACCCACGACCAGTCACACCGGCACCACCAGAGACCAGTCCAAGAGTCGACCAGTTTCAGGACA
Source organism: Chlamydomonas sp. ICE-L (assembly GCA_013435795.1). NCBI lineage: Eukaryota > Viridiplantae > Chlorophyta > Chlorophyceae > Chlamydomonadales > Chlamydomonadaceae > Chlamydomonas > Chlamydomonas sp. ICE-L. Next base: position 142,700,405 of record JACBWV010000610.1, read on the forward strand.
CCTAAGTCGTTCAGGAATCGAACCTCGCCAGTCGCCACCCTTTCCTACTTGCCCCCCATATGGAGGTAAAGCCCATAGGGGTAAGAATATAAGACAAAGCCGGGGTATGTAGGGTAGTTACAAACGGGATGTACTGTAAATCACAAGGGATGTGGAACGAACACATCACACCATAATCACAGTAACGACGTGTTGACTTGGACAAGCTCTTCAACTCTCCAATCCGCTCAGAATGCTACCTGGTGCCCATACGTATCACAGGGGTACATGGAATTGGAAGAAGGAGAGCAGCCGAGAGTTGGCTGGAGACCCGCATATTATCCAATTCAATATTTTCATGTAGGTCCCCAGAGGAGGGGGGAGGTCTGCCTAGTTGTTTATCAGTGATAAGTGATTATCAGTGATCGTATGAGGAGATTGGATCAAGTTTATTTTGATCATAATGCATTGATATCAATTGATCATGCTACTGCCAAAGACAGCCAGCAGCCTTCAAGTATGGAGCCATGATACCATGTTCAACTTGGCGAGGTGAACAAAAAGAACGTTACACAAGTCAGTTGTGTACATGGGGAGTGGCCAGGAGGCCGTATCAGATCATTCTGATGTAGTTGCTAACATTTACAGACTGATACGACAGTTCACAGCTTCGGGGTTTCTTCAGCAATCGCCTCCTGTATGCATGGTCGTGATTTCGTGAACACACACACTTCGTTGCTATCAGTCAATCAGTAGAGCTTCCAATACTTTTTTTTAAGTTGTGAAAGGACTTTCACCCCAGGAGGTGGGTCTCCAGACACGAACCAGCAACACCGAGGATTCGGTTCGAATGGCATTGCCACTCCCACAAAAGAGAAGGCACACTTAGGGACGGTGGGAGATACTGACCAAGCAGCCTCCTACACATGCACTCTTCTTCACATACCTACCCATGAGTCCAACGGTAAGGGCGCTAGATGGGTCTGAAAACTGAATCCACAACAGCTACGTTGGACCCTTGCACACATGGACACCGGCCCGACTGTTCAGGATCCAGATGCTTAGTCGTACACGGTCCCAGCTGAACACCGGCCCAAATGCTCAGGATCCAGATGCTTGGTTGTACATGGTCCCAGCTGGACACCGGCCCAACTGTTCACACGATTACATCTAGAATACATACCTACCAAGCAGCACGCCATAACACACGCATCCATACCGTCAAGTTTACTGCCCCAAAGCACCCAGACAGCAGCACAACACACACAAAATATCCCAAGTCATTGTTTTTAGTTGTGAACGGTATTTCACCCCAGTAGGTGGGTCTCCCCACGTAAACAAACAGCACCGAGGATTCAGTTCCAATGGCGTTGCCACTCGTATAAAAAGAGTAGGCGCACTTATGTCTGACAAGCACGACGCATTGTCTGGTAAGCACGACGCCACTATCCTAGTGTACTACCACTTTGACCTGACAGGGATTTTTTTTTCAAATCTGAAAGTGACTTTTTGCTAGCTTTTTGGTTTTAGTCCTCCTCCAAGAACAGCCTCCATATAGCTATTTCTGGGCGGCCCAAAGGTCAGACCTGTGCAACCTGCACATATACATGATGTGTAGTATACGGATAATGCAAGCAAGAGACAAGTATAAATACATAATAAATTCATATATCTATGTTGCGTGTAACATACATGCAAATGCATGTCTATTGCGTGTACAAGACATGTATAACTGTATAATACATATATAATACATTTATATATGTAAGTTGTGTGTAACATACACGTAAATGCATGTCAATTGTGCCTAAAATACATGTAAAATAGTAATTCACATGCCTCTTCCATACTGTTGACAATACTCCCTGCTTTCCATACTGTTGACAATACTCCCTGCTTTCCATACTGTTGACAATACTCCCTGCTTTCCATACTGTTTACAATACTCCCTACTTTCCATACTGTTGACAATACTCCCTGCTTTCCATACTGTTGACAATACTCCCTGCTTTCCATACTGTTGACAATACTCCCCGCATTCCATACTGTTGACAATACTCCCTGCTTTCCATACTGTTGACAATACTCCCTGCTTTCCATACTTTTGACAATACTCCCTGCTTTCCATACTGTTGACAATACTCCCTGCTTTCCATACTGTTGACAATACTCCCTGCTTCCATACTGTTTACAATACTCCCTGCTTTCCATACTGTTGACAATACTCCCTGCTTTCCATACTCTTGACAATACTCCCTGCTTTCCATACTGTTGACAATACTCCCTGCTTCCATACTGTTTACAATCCTCCCCCCTGCTTCATACTGTTGACATACTCCCTGCTTCCATACTGTTGACATACTCCCGTCTTTCCATACTGTTACAACTAATACTCTTCTGCTTTCCATACTGTTGACATACTCCCTAGCTTTTCCATACTGTTGAATACTCCCTGCTTTCCTACCTGTGACAATACTCCCCGTTCCATACTTTTGACAATACTCCCTGCTTCCATACTGTTGACAATACTCCCCTGCTTTCCATCACTGTTGACAATACTCCCTGCTTTTCCATACTGTGGACAATACTCCCTCCCTGCTTTCCTACTGTTTGACAATCACGCCCTGGCTTTCCATACTGTTGACATCTTCCTGCTTTCCATACTGTGACATGTCCCTGCTTTCCCTACTGTTTGACAATCCTCCCTGCTTTCCTACTGGTTTGAACAATCTCCCTGCTTTTCCATACTTTTGACAATACTCCCTGCTTTTAAATATTGTTGAACAATACTGCCCTGCTTTTTCCATACTTTTGACATCTCCCCTCCCTGCTTTCCATACTGTTGACAATCCTCCCTGCTTCCATACTGTTTACAATACTCCCTGCTTTCCATACTGTTGACAATACTCCCTGCTTTCCATACTGTTGACAATACTCCCTGCTTTCCATACTGTTGACAATACTCCCTGCTTTCCATACTGTTTACAATACTCCCTGCTTTCCATACTGTTGACAATACTCCCTGCTTTCCATACTGTTGACAATACTCCCTGCTTTCCATACTGTTGACTACTCCCTGCTTTCCATACTGTTGACAATACTCCCTGCTTTCCATACTGTTGACAATACTCCCTGCTTTCCATACTGTTGACAATACTCCCTGCTTTCCATACTGTTGACAATACTCCCTGCTTTCCATACTGTTGACAATACTCCCTGCTTTCCATACTGTGACAATACTCCCCTGCTTTCCATACTGGGGTTGACAATACTCCCTGCTTTCCATACTGTTGACAATAATCCCTGCTTTCCATACTGTTGACAATAACTCCCCTTTTCCATACTCTTGACACTATCCCTCTTCATATGTTGAGACAATACTCCCTGCTTTCCTTCCATACTGTTGACAATACTCTCACTTCCCTGCTTTTCCATAACTGTTTTGACCATAACTCCCTGCTTTCCATACTGTTGACAATACTCCCTGCTTTCCATACGTTCATACTCACATCCCTGCTTTCCATACTGTGAAACTACTCCCTGCTTTTCCATACTGTTGCAATACGCCCTGCTTTCCATACTGTTGACAATACTCCCTGCTTCCCTACTGTTTGAACAATACGCCATGCTTTCCTACTGTTGACACTACTCCCTGCTTCTCCATACTGTTGACCATACTACTCCTACTTTCCTACTGTTTGACAATACTACTCCCCTGCCTTTCATACTTTGGAAATACTCCCGGCCTTTTCCTACTGTTGACAATACTCCCTGCTTTCCATACTGGTTTGACATACTCCCTGCTTTCCTACTGTTGACATACTCCCTGCTGTCCATACGGTTGACAATACTCCCTGCTTTCCATAACTGTTTGACAATACTCCTGCCTTTCCATACTGTTGACATACTCGCCTGCTTTCCATACTGTTGACAATACTCCCCTGTCTTTCCTCTGTTTGACCAATACTAATACTCCCTGCTTTCCATACTGTTGACATACTCCCTCTTCCATACTGTTGACAATACTCCCTGCTTTCCATACTGTTACATACTCCCGCATTCCATACTGTTGACATACTCCCGCGTTTCCATACTTTTGACCAAACTCCCTGCCTTTCCATACTGTTTGACAATACTCCCTGCTTTCATCCTGTTGACAATACTCCCTCTTTCCATACTGTTTACAATCTCCCTGCTTTCCATACTGTTTTACAATACTCCCCTTTCCATTTCCCATAAACATCTGAACAATACTCCTGCTTTCCATACTGTTGACAAATCTCCCTGCTTTCCCATACTGTTGACATACTCCCTGCTTTCCAGGCTGTGGACAATACCCGCTTTCCATACTGTTACAATTTCCCGCTTTCCATACTGTTTACAATACTCCTACTTTTCCATACTGTTGACAATACTCCCTGCTTTCATACGTTTGACAATACTCCCCTGCTTTTCCATACTGTTGAACAATACTCCCCCTTCCCCTCTTCCATACTGGTTGACAAACATACTCCCTGCTTCCATACGTTTGACAATACGCCCGGCTTTCCATACTGTTTGACAATACTCCCTGCTTTCCATACTGTGACATACTCCCTGCTTTCCCTACTGGGTTGACAAACTTCCTGCTTTCCATACTTTTGACAATACTCCCTGCTTTCCATACTGTTGACAATACTCCCTGATTTCCATACTGTTGACAATACTCCCTGCTTTCCATACTGTTGACAATACTCCCGCTTTCCATACTGGTTGACAAGACTCGCCTTTGCTGCCATACTGTTGAAATACTCCTGCTTTCCATACTGTTGACAAGACTCCCTGCTTCCATGCTGTTGAAATACTCCCGTGCGTTCCATAAACGTGGACCAATACTCCCTACTTTCCATACTGTTGACACTACTCCCTCCTTACCATACTGTTGACAATACCTACTCCCTGCTGTCAATACTGTTGACAATACTCCCGCTTTCCCTACTGTTGAACAATACTCCACCCTGCTTTCCATATGTTGACAATACTCCCTGCTTTCCATACGTTTTGACATACCCCTGCTGTCCCTACTGTTGACAATACTCCCTGCTTTCCATACTGTTGACAATACACCTAGCTTTCCATACGGTTTACAGACGCCCCTGCTTTCCATACGGTTGATCAATACTCCCTGCTTTGCCAGACTGTTGACATACTACCTGCTTCCCTACTGTTTGACAATACTCCCTGCTTTCCATACGTTTGACAATACTCCCTGCTTTCCAATACTGTTGACAAGACTCCCTGCTTTTCCATACGGTTTGCACAATACCTCCTGGTTCCATACTGTTGACAAACTCCCTGCTTTCCATACTGTTGACAATACTACTCCCTGTTTCCATACTGTGGACATACCCTGCCTTTCCATATGTTGACAATACTCCCTGCTTTCCATACTGTTGACAATACTCCCTGCTTTCCATACTGTTGACAATACTCCCTGCTTTCCATACTGTTGACAATACTCCCTGCTTTCCATACTGTTTGCAATACTCCCTGCTTTCCATACTGTTGACAATACTACCTGCTTTCCAATACTCGTTGACAATACTCCCGCTTCCCATACTGGTTTACAATACTCCCTTGCTTTCCATACTGTTTACAACACCCCTGCGTTCCTACTGTTGACATACTCGCCTGCCTTTCCTACTGTTGACAATACTCCCTGCTTTCCATACTGTTGACAAACTCCCTGCTTTCCATACTGTTGACAATACTCCCTGCTTTCCATACTGTTGACAATACTCCCTGCTTTCCATACTGTTGACAATACTCCCTGCTTCCCATACTGTTGACAATACTCCCTGCTTTCCATACTGTTGACATACTCCCTGCTTTCCATACTGTTGACAATACTCCCTGCTTTCCCTACTGTTGACACTACTCCCTGCTTTCCATACTGTTGACACTACTCCCTGCTTTCCATATGTTGACAATACTCCCTGCTTTCCATACTGTTGACAATACTCCCTGCTTTCCATACTGTTGACAATACTCCCTGCTTTCCATACTGTTGACAATACTCCCTGCTTTCCATACTGTTGACAATACTCCCTGCTTTCCATACTGTTGACAATACTCCCTGCTTTCCATGCTGTTTACAATACTCCCTGCTTTCCATACATGTTGACCATAACTCCCTGCTTTCCAACTGTTGACATCCGCCCTGCTTTCCATACTGTTAACAATACTCCCTCTCCCTGCTTTCCAATACTGTTTACAATACTCCCTGCTTTCGCACTGTTGCCAATACTCCTGCTTTCCATACTGTTGACAATACTCCCTGCTTTCCATACTGTTGACAATACTCCCTGCTTTCCATACTGTTGACAATACTCCCTGCTTTCCATACTTTTGACAATACTCCTGCTTTTCCATTACTGTTTGACCAATACTCCCGCTTTCCATATGGTTTTGAACAATACTCCCCTGCTTTCGCATACTGTTTGACAATACTCCCTGCTTCCATATTGTTGCACTACTACCCTCTTTCCATAACTGTTTTCAATACTCCCTGCTTTCCATACTGTTGACATACTCCCTGTTTCCATAACGTTGACAATACTTCCTGCGTTCCATAACTGTTGACACTACTACGACTCCCTGCTTTCCATACTGTTGGAATACTCCCCTGCTTTCCATTCCATACTGTTTACAACACTCCCTGGGTCTTTCAACTGTTTGACAATACCTCCCTGCTTTACATACTGTTTAACAATACTCCTGCTTTCCATACTGTTGACATACTCCCTGCTTTCCTAACTGTTTTACAATACTCCCTGCGTTTCCATACGTGTGACAATAACTTCCTGCTTTTCATACTGGTTTACCATACTCCCTGCTTTTCATTAACTTTTACAATACTCCCTGCTTTCCATACTGTTGACAATACTCCCTGCTTCCATACTGTTGACAATACTCCCTGCTTTCCATACTGTTGACAATACTCCCTGCTTTCCATACTGTTGACAATACTCCCTGCTTTCCATACTGTTGACAATACTCCCTGCTTTCCATACTGTTGACAATACTCCCTGCTTTCCATAATGTTTACAATACTCCCTGCTTTCCATACTGTTGACAATACTCCTCGTTTTCCAACTGTTTGACATCCTCCCTGATTTCCATAACTTTGACATAACTCCCTGCTTTCCATACTGTTGACAATCTCCCTGCTTTCCATACTGTTGACATACCTCCACTGCTTTCCATACTGGTTGACAATATCCCTGCTTTCCCTACGGTTGAACTACTCCCTGCTTTCCTACTGTTGACAATACTCCCTTGCTTTGCCATACTGTTTGACCAATACTCCCTCTTTCCATACTGTGACACACTCCCTGCTTGCCATCTGTTTGACAATACTCCCTGCTTTTCCATCCTGTTGAACAATACTCCCTGCTTTCCATAACTGTTTGACAATACTCCCTGCGTTCCATCTGTTGACAATAACTCCCTGCGTTCCATATACGTTATCAATACTCCCTGCTTTCCAGACTGTGCAATACTTCCTACTCTACTTCCCTACTCCCTGCTTCCCTACTGTTGACAATAACAATCCCCTGCTTCCATACTGTTGACAATCCCTCCCTGCTTCCCATACGTTTACAATACTCCCTGCTTTTCCATACTGTTACACTACCTCCCTGCTTTCCATACTGTTGACAATACTCCCTGCTTTCCAATACTGTTGACAAATACTCCCTGGCTTTCCATACTGTTTGACATACTCCTGCTTTCCTTCCATAACTTGACAATACTTCCTGCTTTCCATACTGTTGACAATACTCCCTGCTTTCCATACTGTTGACAATACTCCCTGCTTTCTATACTGTTGACAATACTCCCTGCTTTCCATACTGTTGACAATACTCCCTGCTTTCCATACTGTTGACAATACTCCCTGCTTTCCATACTGTTGACAATACTCCCTACTCCCTGCTTTCCAACTGTTTGACATACTCCCTGCTTTCATACTGTTGCAATACTTCTGCTTTCCATACTGGTTACAATACTCCCTTCTTTCCATACTGTTACAATACTCCCTGTCTTTCCATAACTGTTGACAATACTCCTGCTTCCATACTGTTTGTTGACAATACTCCCTGCTTTCCAGACTGTTGACAATACTCCCTGCTTTCCATACTGTTGACAATACTCCCTGCTTTCCATACTGTTGACAATACTCCTGCTTTCCTATTGTTTACGATACTCCCCTGCTTTTCAGCTGTGACAATACTCCCTGCTTGCCATACTGGTTTACAGACTCCCTGCTTTCCATAATACTACGGTTGACAATACGCCCTCGCCTTTCCATACTGTTGACAATACTCCCTGCTTTCCATACTTTGACACTACTACTTCCCACTCGCCACCTGCTTGCCAATACTGGTTGACAATACTCCCTGCTTTCCATACTGTTGACAATACTCCCTGCTTTCCATACTGTTTACAATACTCCCTCTTCCATACTGTTTGACAATCCTCCCTGCTTTCCTAAACTGTTTACCCTACATCCCCGTCTTCCATACTGTTGACAATCTAATACTCCTGCTTTCATACTGTTACAATACTTCCTGCTTTCCCATACTGTTTGACATACTTCCCTGCTTTCCATACTGTTGACAATACTCCCTGCTTTCCATACTGTTGACAATACTCCCTGCTTTCCATACTGTTGACAATACTCCCTGCTTTCCATACTGTTGACAATACTCCCTGCTTTCCATACTGTGACAATAATCCCTGCTTCCATACTGTTGCAATACTCCCTGCTTTCCATACTTTCCATACTTTGACATACTCCCTCTTTCCATACTGTTGACAATACCCCTGCTTTCCATACTGTTGACATACTCCCGCTTCCATACTGTTGACGAGACTCCCTGCTTTCCATAATGTTGAATACTCCATGCTTTCCATACTGTTTACAATACTACTCCCGCTTTCCCATACTGTTGACAATACTCCCTGCGTTCATACGGTTTACAATACTCCCTGCTGTTCCATACTGTTTAGCAATACTCCCTGCTTTCCATACTGTTTTTTTGACCAATACTCCCTGCTTTCCATATGTTTGACACTAACCCTGCTTTCCATACTGTTGACAATACTCGACTACTCCCTGCTTTCCATACTGTTTTACAAATACTCCCTGCTTTCCATACTGTTGACAACTACTCCCTGCTTTTCCATACTGTTGACAATAACTTCCCGCTTTTCCAGTACTGTTGACAATACCCATGCTTTCCCATACTGTTGACAATACTCCCGTTCCCTACTGTGACAATACCCCGGCTTCCATACTGGGGTGACATACTCCCTGCTTTCCATTACGTTGTACAATACTCCCTGCTTTCATACCTGTTTTTTTGACAATACTCCCTGCTTTCCATACTGTTGACAATACTCCCTGCTTTCCATACTGTTTACAATACTCCCTGCTTTCCATACTGTTGACAATACTCCCTGCTTTCCATACTGTTGACAATACTCCCTGCTTTCCATACTGTTGACAATACTCCCTGCTTTCCCCATTACTGTTTGACAATAATCCCTGCGTTCAGACTGTTGACAATCCTCCCTGCTTTCCATACTCTTGACAATACTCCCTGCTTTCCATACTGTTGACAATACTCCCTGCTTTCCATATTGTTGACAATACTCCCTGCTTTCCATACTGTTGACAATACTCCCTGCTTTCCATACTGTTGACACACCCCTGCTTTCCATACTGTTTGACAATACTACTACTCCCGGCTTTACATACTGGTTTGACAATACTCCCTGCTTTCATACTGTTGACAATACTCCCGCTGTCCATACTGTTGACAATACGCCCTGCTTTCATAACGTTGACAATACTCCTGCTTTCCCATACTGTTACAATACTCCCTTGCTTTCCCTACTGTTGACAATAACTCCCTGCTTTCATACTGTTACCTTACTCCCGTGCTTTCCATACTGGTTGACAATACCCCTTTTCGTTCCTACGTTGACAATACCCCTTGCTTTCCATACTGTTTGAACAATACTCCTTCTTTCCATACTTGTGACATACTCCCTGCTTTCCATAACTGTTTACATACTCCCTGCTTTCCATACGTGACATACTCCCTCTTTCATACTTGTTGACAATTACCTCCCGTCTTTCCATAGTGACCAATCTCCCTTCTTTCCATACGTTGGACAATACTCCCTGCCTTTCATACTGTTTACATACTCCCTGCTTTCATACGTTGACAATACAACACCCCTGCTTTCCATATGTTTTGAAATACTCCTGCTTTCCAACGTTGACAAAAATTCCCTCTTTCCATACTGTGGACAATACGCCCTGCGTTCCATACTGGTTGACAATACTCCCTGCTTTCCATACTGTTACAATACTCCGCTGCTTTCCATACTGTTTGACATACCCTGCTTTCCATACTGTTGACAATACTTCCCTGCTTTCCATACGTTTGACAATCTCCCTGCTTTCCATACTGTTGCAATACTTCCCCTGGCTTTCCGTACTGTTGACAATACTCCCTGCTTTCATACGTTGACAATACTCCTCTTTCATACTGTTGACAATACTCCCCCTTTCTTTCCTACTGTGACAATACTCCCTGCTTTCAGACGGTGACAATACTCCCCGGCTTTCCAGACTGTTGACAATAACTCCCTGCTTTCCAT
>JACBWV010000610.1:142720318-142748864 GCA_013435795.1 Chlamydomonas sp. ICE-L
GGGTGTGTATGGGTGTATGGCTGGAGGTGTGGCTGTGGCTGTGGCTGTGGGCATGGTTGTGGGTGTGGCTGTATGTATGGCCGAGGATAGGTGTGTGTTTTTGTGTGCGTGGGTGTGTGGGTGTGTAGGTGGATGGGCTAGGAACCTGAGTGGGGCGCGCATTTGTATGACTGAACAGTTGTGCGGGTATGACTGTGGTTATGGCTGGGTGTGTGGCTGTGGGTATGGCTGAGGGTAGGTGTTTGTGTTTGTATGTGGGTGGTTGTGTCGGGGTGGGTGGGTGGTGGGCTTCAAGGAACCTGAGTGGGGCGCGCATGTGTTTGACTGGACATGTGGGTGTTTATGGGTGTGTTGATGAGTGTAGGTGGACCCGCATCACAAGGTTGAGGGGGACAGCTTCAAGGAACCTGGGTGGGGCGTGCAGGTATTTTACTGAACAGCCAGGTGGGTGTGTTTGGTTGTGTGGCTGGAGGTGTGGCTGTGGCTGTATGTATGACCGAGGATTTGTGTGCGTTTATATGCGTGAGTGTGCATGTGTGTGAGGGTGGGGTGGGGTGGGTGGAGTGGTCTAGGAACCTGAGTGGGGCGCGCATTTGTTTGACTAAACAGGTGTGCGGTTATGACTGTAGTTATGGCTGGGTGTGTGGTTGTGGGTATGGCTGAGGGTTGGTGTTATTGTTTGTTTGTGGGTGGTTGTGTGTGTGTGTGAGAGGGGTGGGGTAAGGTGTGTGTGTGTGTGTGGGGGGGGGGAGGTGGGGTGGTGGTGGTGGTGGGGGGGGGGGTGGTGGTGGTGGTGGGGGGGTGGCTTCCAGGAAACTGAGTGGGGAGCGCATTTTTTTGATTCAACTGGTGTGTGGGTATGACTTTGGTTATGGCTTGGGGGTGTGCTGTAGGTATGGGTGCGGGTCGGTGTGTTTGTATTTGTATGTGGGTGGTTATGTGTGGGTGGGGGAGAATAGGGGTGGGGTGTGTGTTGGAGGGGTGAGGTGGGGGGGGCTTCTAGGAACCTTAGTGGGGCGCGCATTTGTTTGACTCAACATGTGTGTGGGTATGGCTGTGGGTATGGCTGAGTGTAGGTGTTATTGTTTGTATGTGGGACGTTATCTGTGGATAGGGGGGGCTGTGTGTGTGTGTGTGTGTGTGTTGTGTGTGTGTGTGTGTGTGTGTGTGTGTGGGGGGGGGGCGCATTTGTTTGTGTCAACAAGTGTGTGGGAAGGGCTGTGCATGTGGTTGCGGATGTGGTAAATGGGTGATGTGGTGAGGTGTTTTTTGTTTGTATGTGGGTGGTTATTTGTGGGGGGGGGGAGATGGTGTGTGGTGGTGGGGGTGTGTGTGCTGTGGTGGTGTTGTTGGGGGGTGGGGCGGGGGTGTGTGTGTTGTGGGGGGGGGGGGGGGCCGGGATGTGTGTGGTGGTGGGGTGGTGTGTGTGTGTGTGTTGGGGGGGGGGGGGGGGGGGGGGGGGGGGGGGGCTCTAGGACCCTCAATGGTGGCGTCGCATTGTTTGAGTCAACAAGTGTGTAAGCACGGCGGTGGGTGTGTATCTTGCTGTTAATCGGGATACGCATCGTTGCTTCCGTCCAGCCTGAACCCGTTAGGTTTTCGTGCCTCCGCCGCCTCAATTTCGCGCTTCCGGCACTCTCGCTCGCCCACCCACACGAACGACGCGGCGGAGGCGGCGGACGCAGCGGAGGCACGAAAACCTAACGGATTCAGGCTGGACGGAAGCCTTCATGCTTATCTTGGTTCGTTACGTACTCCTACTACTGGGCTCTGGGCCCTGGGCAGAACCAGAAAGCTCTCAGACAGCGCCCGCTGCCTGTTTCCGGGAGTCCGCGGAGGGGGGGGGGGGGGGGGGGGGGGGGCGGCAGGGGATCCGCATCCGACCGCATCAGAGATCTCTGGTCCGCATCAGAGATCTCTGGTCCGCATCCCCCTGGCGGGGGCGCACTGCAATATCGCTCTGGGTCTGGAGTGCTGGATCAAGTGATCGAGCGATCAAGTGATGGAAATGTACTTTTAGAGTGACCGAGGCCAAAGCTGAATTGTTTTTTCGCAACCTGTGCTGCTCGGCAAGCTCTTCTGAGGCGCGCATCGCAACCGGAGCATGAAGGAGCCTTTGACGATCAACATTTGGAAAACCCGTCAGTCGGGCTCCTGACAAGTTCAAGATCCGTCTCCGTGCAACTCTTTCCAAATGTTGATCGTGAAAGGCTCCTACTTTCATGCTCCGGTTGCGATGCGCGCCTCAGAAGAGCTTGCCGAGCAGCACAGGTTGTAAGAAAACAATTCAGCTTTGGCCCAGGACCTCGGTCGTACTAAACCTGTACTAAACCTACACTCCACACCCGGCCAAAGTTGCCTTGGGGGCGGGGGTGCGGGGTGCCACCGAGCCAGACCCTGAGGGTTTGTCCTAGGCCCCCGCCCGGATGTTTTAAATGTTGCAATCGTCGTGGACGGGCGCATGCGCATGGACGGGCGCATGTGAAATGTGGCAGATGCTCTAGAGCATATAAAGCCATCCAGGTCCCTTCGCCCACATACTCTATTGCCGTGATTCTCGTCCCGTGTGAACTTGTTTACCCAATCGCAATAGTCTGTTTTGCTTAGTCGTTCGAAATCCTGCTCTGCTCTGCGCTGTTGCACTGCTCTCCTGCTCTGCTCTCCTGCTCTGCGCTCCTGCTCTACGCTCTTGCTCTGCGCTCTTGCTCTGCGCTCCTGATCTGCGCTCCTGCTTTGCGCTGCTGTTCTGAGCTGCTGATTTTCGCGTTAGAGCTCGGATCCTCTGTAGTCGTCTCAATATGGCTAGAAACCCCGGGGGCAAGAGATCTCGCGAGGAAACTACTGCCACTGCTTCTGATTTGTCTTCCGATGAGACTGCCGAGGGTAAGAATTGACAGGCCGATTTTGAGAACCCAGTTTACCCCTTGCATTCGTTATGATTCTCGGATGCTTCCTTGAATTGTCACTACATTGGCTCTAGTTCCTTTCTGGCGGGCCGACGCCCCTCCAAATGTCTATAATATATAATATATGTCTGATCACTGCAAATGCAAGGGTCAGCAGCACCCTCTTCCGCACCCCAAAGGAACCCTCTACCCATAATACACCTTTCTGGGCTTGCGGGGTGCAGTTCGAGGTGCGAAACGGGGTGCTGAAAGTCTGTAGGCTTCTTTGGAGGTTCCGAACTGGGCTTGAAGGGTCGTTACGCGAGCTGCCGACCATGCATGTGCTTAACACATCGATGGGGAGTAGGCCAATCGCCCCAGCCCCCCCCCCCCCCCCCCCCCCCCCCCCCCCCCCCACACACACACACACACACACACAGACACACCCATAATCGTTTGCGCAAATGAAAGTTATATCAACGGAAATCGCCCTCTGCTGTCTGGCTGACCTGGCGCATAAATATTAGGTAGGCATATGCATTTCGGATAGGGTACTATGTAAGACAGTCGAATAATGTGACCGCATCGAACCCTGAGTACACCCTCCAGGGTGTGTCTTGAGTGCTGTGCCTTTTGAAAGCTCCCAGGAAGCCCCCCCCCCCCCCCCCCCTATCTATCCCCCCCCTCTCTTCTCCCTTCCCCCTCCCTCCACCTCCACCTCCCCTAAAGACGTGATAGCTGAGCAAGTAAGTTGGGTATGGTGGCGATAGACTACATGCCCTCAAACCGTTATGATGCTAACTACAAGTATCACCACGTGTGTCAATCCTGGTACATCTTCTCACTCAAACTGATCATCTCTATCTTTCATGCTATCAGGTCAGAAACATAGAAGATATTCTAGATCCGACAGCGACCAACAGGTATCAACATGGAGACGGCGACACTACTATGGAGGCAATGGTGAAATCTGTCAAGTAGGTTGCCCTCATTGATACATACAGCTTTTTTTAGTTGTGAGAGGACTTTCACCCCAGGAGGTGGGTCTCCCAACACAAACCAGCGACCTCAAGGATTCAATGTTTGTATAGCGCTCCCAAAAAGAGTCGGCGTACTTATTAGGGTCGGCTTTGTCGATTCAAGTGCTTCCCGATTTGCTTCGCAGTTGGGTTGCCTTGCTATCTTCCATGGTTGAGCGGATCTAAATGCAGTCGACTAATTGATAGTTTTTGATTAAGGGGGACTTCCAAACATTGAGCACAAAGAAGAAAAGAAAAAGAATACACAATTTTATATGTGCCAATCTGTTTGGTGATGTTTTTTTATAATTCCCCCAACAGATCGAAAAGGTCGGTCAATGCCTCCATGTCCACTTCGTTGTGTATCGTGGAAAGCAAACACAATCCGAGCTTTGAGCGAATTACCATTTGGTACAACAATCTGCGACTCAGATGCTGCTCTTATGGATTTGTTGGTGCCAACCCAGATAACATCTGCCCGTTTGGAGAGGTACTTGGTATTGTGCGGGTTATCGAAAGAATACACAATTTTATATGTGCCAATCTGTTTGGTGATTTTTTTTTTAATTCCCCCTTCCAGGCGAAAGATCACCTTCAAGAGGAAGATCTCTCTCTGAAGGATGATCTCTTTGTGGTTCAATTATTTGTGGCGGACTCTGTCTTCCGACGCGTAGAGAAACTTGTGGACGTTTCTGATCCACACAACAACAAACGGATGGCAGCTGTTGAGCCCATGCTGGAGGATAGGAGGTCATCAGATGGAAGCGGGGAAGTTCTAGGCAAAGGCGGTTTTGGACTCGTCAAGCGTGGACGGGTGGATGGACAAGAGGTAGGCTGAAGTGCGGTTGAAGCTGTGAGAGATGAGATCCTCCGGAGGCGGCGTTAAAGTACACTCCGATCAGGAACTGACGGTACTGGATTCACTGCGTAAGGCAGGCGGAGGTCCTGATCGGATTGTACTTTAACGCCGCCTTGTCCGTGATCGGGACTTGTTGTAACGCTAGGACAGTTTCCTTCCTATCCTAACTCCCATTGCATTGAACTGAACTGAACTTAACTGAACTAAACTGAACTGAAATTAACTGAACTGATCTGAACTGAACTGAATGGCCAGGTCTGCTTATCTCTCAATACAACAACTACATGTGCCACTCAGGTTGCCGATAAGAAGTACAAAAAATAAAAGTACAACTGCATGTGCCACTCAGCAGGTTGCCGATACGAAGTACGCAAAATAAAAGTACAACTGCATGTGCCGCTCAGGTTGCCAATAAGAAGTACGCAAATTAAAAAGTACAACGGCCTGTGCCACTCAGGTTGCCGTTAAGAAGTCAGAGAAGTTGACTCACAATGAGATCGTGAAAGGAGGATTTCTCAAGATGTGGACCCAGGAGGTAAGCATACATGGGACTAGCTAGTAGTTATGACGCGTTATGGCCAGTCGCGATCCGAGACGCATCGAAATGTATCATAACTGGTTGTAACGCTTATCGAGGGGTGGGGTCGAGGGGTTTGACCCGTTTGAGGTGCCTTCGGGGAAGAATAACGTTACATACCTACTCATAGAGAAAGCATAACGTACTTAACTTGTTACAAAAACCTATAATGACATACAACGACCTACAACGACATATAACGCATGCCCTGTCCCTGTTTCCATAGTGGAGAGCACATGCCATGTTTGCTGTTGTTGTGCGGCTGTGGCTGTGGCCGAGGCTTGAACGCTTGCTCGATTTGCTCCTAATGCTGCTGCTCAGAATATGTCATCATTATTATTATTATTATTATTATTATTATTATTATTACTATTATTATTATTATTATTATTATTATTATTATTATTATTATTTGGTTGCCATGTCTGTCTAAGGCGGGTGTGTCCTGATCGTTCAGGCCACTGCAGGACTGAAACATGGCTACACAAATTAAATTAAATGAAACTTGGCAACACAAATTCAATTACATGAAACATGGCAACACAAATTAAATCACCATTATTCAATAAAATCACAGTGTCACCATCAGGGTACTTCAAATGGTCAAATTGGCCAGCGCTTTAGCGCACTTGAAAACAAAAAAATGTAGTGCAAAAAGCGCAAAAATGGCTTGCTGCACCCACATGGGGTTGCAAAAAATGCGCTTAAAGCGCAGAGGGGGTCAAAAAGTCAGCGCTCAAAAGCGCAAAAGCGCGCGCTTGGAATTACACTGGTCACCATTCTCTGTGTAGATATCTGCCAACCTGATCATGATGGGCAGCAGTCCTTGATTAACTACTTGCATTGATGTATGGTGTCACCTTTCCCATTTTCTGTGTAGATATCCGGCAACGTGATCATGATGGGCAGCGACCACTCGGTGGAGTTCCACGGATGGTTCATGGAGCTATCTCTAGTGAAGGGTGTGAGGAAATTCAGCTGCGTGATGGTGTTTAACATCATGAAAATGGAGTAAGTGTCTTTCTTTTGGGGGTGTTCAAGATCATGCAATTTAGTAAATGCTTTAGTTTCTCATGGTGTTAAAGATCATAAAAGTGTCTTCCTTTTTGGCTGCCTTTTTGGCTCAGTGCCATCATGATCGTCCTATCTTTGTCCTATTGGTCCCTGTCTACGTGACCCTCATCAGCCATGTCCTAGTCAAACACATCGCTATTTAAAAGGTCATTGGCTCAGTGACGGGTATGTCTCGCTCTATGGATGTATGTATGTTCATCTGCGGCATCACTATTTCTTTTGGGGGCTGCTCATGGCAGCTTCCCGCCAGCTCTAATAGCCAGCCACTGGGTCAAACCCAATGCTTGAAGCTGCTTTGGAATCCTTGTTGTGTCAGCTTTCAGGCGCACTAGCTAGCTTCAGTTTCGGCTTAAGAACAAGGAAAGGAAGCCGCCTAGAAGCTACATTGGAATCCTTGTCCTATCAGCTTTCAGATGCACCAGCTAGCTCCAGGTTTAGCTCAAGACCAGGGAAAGGAAGCTGCCTAGAAGCTGCTACGTGTAGCCCCCAGAAGAAACAGTGCAAGGCATTCCACTCACCTACTCGCACCCTTAACGTCCAACCTCACATATCAATAGAAGCCTCTGCATTCCAACCTATGTTTGCCTGTGCAGCCTGGTTGACTTTCAACTGAATTTCAACCTATGTTTGCCTGCGCAGCCTGATTGACTTCCAACCGAATTCCAACCTATGTTTACCTGTGCAGCCTGGTTAACTTTTAACTGACTTCCAACCTATGTTTGCCTGTGCAGCCTGGTTGACTTTCAACTGAATTTCAACCTATGTTTACCTGTGCAGCCTGGTTATCTTTCAACTGAATTCCAACCTATGTTTACGTGTGCAGCCCGGATAACTTCATGTGGAGCCTAGATCGCATTGGCTTCACTGTCGCATGCAAGCTCCTCAAGGAGTCCCTCATGGGCCTCCAAGCCCTCCACGCGAGAGGCTTGGCGCATAGCGATGTGAAGGGCGCCAACTACCTGGTTGACGTCGACATAGTGACCTCAGAGGAGGCGGGCCTCCTGCCTGCTTCAGCGACAGTGATCGAAGGCAACGACAAGGTCCTGCAGAGGATCACGATCAAGATAGCGGACTTGGGTTTTGCAAGTTGCGAGCTTTGGAAGGGTGCCATAGTGTGAGTACTAACATGGGACCCTTATATCAACAACACTGCAAATTTATAAAAATGTGTGAGTACTAACATGGGGCCCCTTTAATCAACAACACTGCACATGTATACAAAGTGTGAGTACTAACATGGGACTCTTTAATAACATGGGCGTGACCGCCCTTGCAAGGGAAGTCACGCCCATGTTAAGCATTGTGACGTGACGTGACTGCCTATGAGTGTGACATAGCTAGACGAAACGTATTGTGACGTGACGTGACGAGACGTTACGTGAAATGAATAGACGTGACGTTAATGCCTATGAGTGTGATGTGACTAGATGTGACGACGTGACGTGACGTGATTGCCTTTGCAACTTGACGAACCTCTAGGGTCTGCAGCGCATCCGTTTTGCTCCTCTGATTTGCTCGCTCGTTATCTCCTCCGGCAGTACGCCTGATGTTCTGAAGTCGCTACCCATAGAGGGGCGGTTAATAAAAAAGTGTGAGTACTAACATGGGACTCCTATATGAACAACACTGCAATCTTTGAGGGTCTTCGGCACCCTTTTCCACACCCCTACCACACCCTTCCCACCCATACTGCACCCTTCCAAGCCAAATAAATGGTGCCGCAGACCCCCAAATGTGCAGTGAAATTGAAGGAAAACAACTAAAAAAACAACACAATGCAATGCCACACATACAACACAACTACACAACATAATCGCCACCACTACCACTACCACTACCATCATCACCATCACCACCACCGCTACCATCACCACTACCACCACCACTAACTTCAAATCACCTAACCTTACCTAACCTCAGGGGCGGAACTCCTGGCTATAGGGGACCCTTGGACACAGGAAGTCATGGCTGGGTAGAAGAGAAAGAGTCAGCCGCCCGTGATATGTGCGGGTGGGCCATCACCCAACAGCTTTTCATGTTCGAAGCTCCATGCTATGAGCATGCAATTGCCAACGACAAGCAGCGGATGGCAATGCTGGGCGATTTATTTACAGACCTGTGTGACCCTGTTAAAAGCCCTGCAGACCGCCTTACAGCGACACAGGTATGATTTGTTTTCTTTTTTCTTTTTTCTTTTTTCACCCCAGGAGCCCCTGTAAATAAAACCCGGAGAATACATCTGAAGAGCCAATTTCTTGTATCAGTACCGTATCACCAACCAACTAACCGTACTTCTAACCAACAAACCAACTAACCGTACATATTACCAACAAACCAACTAAAACAACCAAATTTCTTGTATTAGCACCGTATCTACAACTTCATTCCATCTCCAACCCCTTTTGTAATTCAAGTTCCTAAACGCTTTTCATTAACATTTCCGTTTATTTACGGTTACCAAACTCACATCCCTTCGTACAGGGGCTTCAACCAACCCAAGCAACCCACATCCCTACGCATATGTGCTAACCCTTCTCAGACAGATGGTGGAGCTCCAACCAACCCAACCAACCCAACCAACCCACATCCCTACACATAGGTGCTACCCCCTCTCAGACAGATGGTGGAGCTCCAAACAACCCAACCAACCCAACCAACTCACACGCCTACGCACAGGTGCTCTCCCTTCCCGGACAGATGGTGGAGCTCCAACCAACACAACCAACTCAACCAACTCAACCAACCCAACCAACTCAACCAACACAACCAACCCTCCTAAACCAACCAAACCAAGTAACTCACACCAATCCGCACAGGTGCTCACCTCTTGGACAGATGGTTCAGCTCTTACCAACCAAACAACCAAACAAACAACCCAAACCAAACCAACCACATCCCTGTGCACAGGTGCTCACCCTCCTCGGACAGATGGTACAGCTCTAACCAACCAAACCACACCAACCACATCCCTGTGCATAGGTGATCGCACATCTGGAATTTATCGCAGCAGAATACGATGATGCAGATGTCTCACAGCAAGACATAGCTGTGTTCCATGAAGAGGAGGAACAGGAGGCCACGTCTGCTCCCGGAGCTCCAGTGCTTGTGGTCTCCCGCCTAGGGGAGCTGCAAGCTCAGGATGTTGACAGGGATCAGGGAGCAGACGTGGATGAGATGGCGGCTCAGGCAGCTCAGGCTGATCTTGCAGCAGCGGTGCAGGAGGCCATGACTGCTCCCGGAGCTCAAGTGCTTGTGGTCTCCCGCCTAGGGGAGCTGCAAGCTCAGGATGTTGACAGGGATCAGGGAGCAGATGTGGATGAGATGGCGGCTCAGGCAGCTCAGGCTGATCTTGCAGCAGCGGTGCAGGAGGCCATGACTGCTCCCGGAGCTCAAGTGCTTGTGGTCTCCCGCCTAGGGGAGCTGCAAGCTCAGGATGTTGACAGGGATCAGGGAGCAGATGTGGATGAGATGGCGGCTCAGGCAGCTCAGGCTGATCTTGCAGCAGCGGTGCAGGAGGCCATGACTGCTCCCGGAGCTCCAGTGCTTGTGGTCTCCCGCCTAGGGGAGCTGCAAGCTCAGGATGTTGACAGGGATCAGGGAGCAGATGTGGATGAGATAGCGGCTCAGGCAGCTCTTGCAGCTCAGGAAGCTCGGGCTGCTCAGGAAGCTCAGGAAGCTCGGGCTGCTCAAGAAGCTCAGGCTGCTTTGGCAGTAGCGGTGGAGGAGCCAGTGCTTGTGGTCTCCCGCCTAGGGGAGCTGCAAGCTCCAGATGTTGACTGGGATCAGGTAGCACCTGCGGATGACAAGGCGGCTCAAGCAGCTTTTGCAACAGCGGCGGAGGAGTGCTCCACATCTGCTGGAGGAGCTCCAGTGTGTGTGGTCACCCGCCGCATAGGGAAACTGCAAGCTGGGGATTCTGACCGGGATCAGGTAGCAGCTGCGGGTGAGAAGGGGGCTCAGGCAGCTCTTGCAACAGCGGCAGAGGAGTGCTCCACATCTGCTGGAGGAGCTCCAGTGTGTGTGGTCACCCGCCGCCTAGGGAAGTTTCAAGCTCGGGATGTTGACTGGGGTCAGGTAGCAGCTGGGGATGACATGACGGCGGCTCAGGCAGCTATTGCAGCAGTGGTGGAGGGGTCACGACTGCTCCAGGAGCTCCAGTGTGTGTGGTCACCCGCCGCCTAGGGAAATTTCAAGCTCGGGATGTCGACTGGGGTCAGGTTGCAGCTGCGGTCGACATGACGGGGGCTCAGGCAGCTACTGCAGCAGCGGTGGAGGGGGACACGACTACTCCAGCTCAAGTGCTTGTGATTGCCGGCCCTGAGAAGCTGCAAGCTGGGAATGTTGGCAGGGATCCGATAGGGGTACGGATGAAAAGGCGGCTCAAGAAGCTCTTGAGGAAGCCACAACTGCTCCAGGAGCTCCAAGGCCTATGGCCTTCTTGGCTGACACCCAGAGGACTACTCAGCTAGTACCCACAGTACCATGGCCTGTACAATACATTAGTGCCTATGGCCTTCTTGGCTGACACCCAGAGGACTACTCAGCTAGTACCCACAGTACCATGGCCAGTACAGTACAGTAGTGCCTATGGCCTTCTTTGCTGACACCCAGAGGACTACTCCAACCATGCTGAGCACGTTCTAGCGGATACTTGCGGAGGAAGCTAGGCACGTTGGGTATGCAGAGGCTGCAATTGCATTTGTATGCATGCCATGGTCTAGGGGTAGGCAATTAGGCTAGAGGGACTAACCCAACCTCGAATTGTACAATGCGTGCGTTTATGCTTGGATGATGAGATTATACATCTGGAATATCAGGAGCTCGATTCATTATCATTTCCCCAACACCCAAACTCATGTATACACACTCATACAATGGGTCATCCCCTTGGCCGAGTGCTCTGCTGTGTCATGTCAGCATGTATATATTTGTAAAGTCCAGGGGTAGCCAAATAGGCTAAAGGGGCTTGTCCAACAGCTGTGCAAAGAAACTGAAGTGCTCAAACATGTCAGCACTTGGCATGATCATCAAGCGAGTACAGTACCAGGGGTTAGGCTGCTGGCTCAGATAGAGAGGCTGTGCAAAGAAACAAACGAGCGTAAACATTTCAGCACGTGGCATGATCATCGAGCGAGCCATATTGGCTTGGGTTCATAGAATTTATAGCATGTTGGATTGTGTGCATAGCATATTGGCTTGGGTGTTCATACTGGTGATTTGTTTGATTGGATTATATTGGATTGGATTGTTACATGGTTTTCAGCCAAATCTGGGCTGCACACCATACTGGTGATTTGTTTGATTGGATTGGATTGGTTTGTTACATGGTTTTTTAGCCAACTCTAGGCTGCTCACCTTGAGACTGGTGATTTTTCTGATTGGATTGGATTGGATTGTTACATTGTGTTTCATCCAACTTTGGGCTGCTCACCTTGAGACTGGTGATTTGCTTGATCGGATAAGATTTTTACATGGTTTTTCAGCCAACTCTGGGCTGCTCACCTTGAGACTGGTGATTGGTTTGATTGTTTTGGATTGGATTGATACATGGTTTTTCAGCCAACCCTGGGCTGCTCACCTTGAGACTGGTGATTTGTTTGATTGGATTGGATTGGATGTTACATGGGTTTTTCAGCTAACTCTGGGCTGCTCACCATCTTCCAATTCCAAGTCCCCCCGTGCGATACCCACGGAAACCAGGGAGCACACTAAACATGTTAGACTTGTCCAGGTATCCTTCCCAGGTCCAGGGCTTGTCTGATCTATAGGTATTGTCAAGGTCCAGGTGATTTGTTTGTGTATTGTCAATATGCGCATACCGGTAGTATTCATTCACATCTGTTTATTATCTTTCATTTATTTACTTATTATTTACGTCCATACCTGAAAGATGGATGGACGTTAGTTTTTCTTTTTCACGCCTGGGAGCTTTATGTAACAAATTCCCGGTATGCTTATCACGCTCGCCAGCATAAATCGGCTTATTACATGAAGCACACTTCCTCCAGGAATGCACTGCCAACTCTCAGCTGCGACTTCGTTTTTTCGAGCTTGCACTATGACCCTAGGGCTCTTTTTAAGGATTTGAAAAAATATACAACTAGAATCATGGGTGCTCTTTTTAGCCAGATTTTCTTACAAAAATATAGTTTGTAGTGCTACACGTGGCCCTGCTGTCCCAGCCTCTTACGATAGCACCAGCTTGATAAGTTTGCCCTTTATTTCCTCAAAAGTGTAGCACATTAAAACTTTCCATTTATAACCGTCCAGACCTCAAAAAATCAGAATGTCTCCAAGTATCCCAGTTTCGGCCTACATACAACCGGTCAGCCTGCCCAGCTAAAAAGAAACGCAGTCATGCATCCAATCCCAGCCTATAACCGGTCAGCCTACCAGCCAAAAAGAAACTCAGCCAGGCATTAAATAACATTTCATTGTCAGACAGGCCATAAAATAAAAACAAGCCTGCTCCGTCCACAAAATCCGAGGGGGTCTTTAATATACGGTATGCTGTTACCCTATACCTTCGTGCTGGTACCTAATTCCCCTTAAGATCAGGAAAGTGACCATACCACGTTTTCAATAATCTTTCCCCTCCTCACCATAGGGCCACTAGCGGCTTGACAATGTAACAATTCAAATTCAGATTCTTAACCCAAGGGCCACCGGCGGCTTGCAAATGTAACCATTCGAATTCAAATTCCTCACTCAAGGCCCACCAGCGGCTAGGCCATGTAACAATTCAAATTCAAATTCCTTCCCCAATGTTATAGTCCTATATGCCGTCTCTAGAGTGGCTTAGAGCAGCCAGGTCCGTGCTCCTTCAGAGCTCTGTACCGACTGCTGCCCAGTGCCGTTGCCACCTATGGCCACGTGATGCAAGTACTTCTGTACTGCCGCCATCTCCCCTTCATCAGCACGCTACGGCAGTGACTGATCATATTATTCCTGCTTGTAACAAAGTACCACCTCCGATCAAGTGTGTCTGCAGTCTCCTGCTCCCATTTATGAAACCCAAAGGCCACCAGCGGCTTGGCCATGTTACAATACAAATTCAAAATCCTCACCCAAGGGCCACCAGTGGCTTGGCCATGTAACAATTCAAATTCAAATACCTGTCTCAAGGGCAACCAGCAGCTTGGCCATGTAACAGTTCAAATTCAAATTCATTACCCAAAGGCCACTAGCGGCTTAATGTTTTTTCTAAGCTTACTTGTGAGGTCGGTAGTCTGGCCGGGGATGCAGATTCAGTAGATTGGTTGCGACGCAGGACGCAAATTGTGGATTGGTTCCGGGTAGGTTGCATCTCTGGCTATGAAATTGGACGCAACCAGGCAAGCAGGACTCAGGCTGTACAATTGGTTGCATCTCTCTTGGCCGAGCTGGAGGGCCTCCTGAACAAACCTGGTCAAGCGGAGTTAGTCTAACTCTTGCACTCCACCCCATTTCAGTCCAGCAAGACCTACCAGTTTAGTCTTGTCCAGCCAGTCTAGCTCACTTCGCCCCAGTCCTACCTACGTCAGCCCTGTCCTAGCTAGACCGTCCTGCCTACTTCGGCCCAGTCCAGTCCAGACTGTCCTGCCTACTTCTATCCAGTCCAGTGCAGGCTTAATCAGACAGTTATTAAAGAAGGGCACCGGACCAGGGTGCTTCAGGAGGATCCCCGGCTCTGGTGCCTGAGACGCAACTAACTGCATGCCTGAGTCCTGCGACGCAACTGACTTCCCCTTCTGGTCGACGGACCATCCCCACGTTGTGTCCTTCGACGCAACGGACTCTTCGATGTTGTATCTGCGATGGAAGACGCAGCGCCCTAAGCGGCTCTCCTTCCTTTAATCATTGCATGAGTTAACATATCTGTCCATCCTTGTCCACCCAACGGTGTCATGCTTTCAACTACCCGGCGTCAGACTGCCTATAGATACTTCATCACTGTTGCTCGAACTTGGGCCCCCCATTGGTGAGATTGCTTGGGGTACATTTCATCTGTTCTTTGTCTATTTAGACCCTCCTTATATATATCATGGTTGGTCCATATAGCCAATTGGTCAACCCCTGGACTGTAACAACATTCAAGAGGCAATGCTACTAGGCACTGTCTACCGAAGGGCATAACAGGAGAGCATATCTGAATATCTAGCTATCATTGTGGTTGGCCCCAATGAAAGCAAACGAGCTGGCCTCCTCAACCTCGTAACGAGGCGTACTATTTATTTATTTGTTCACCAGTGGACCGGGTGTCATTGCATCGATTCTGTCCATGTTACAGCAGATTCTGGTTCTAGAGGTACTTAGTACGATAGTCTCACTCGCCACACTTATGTACACGAAGGGAAAACAGGGTTAACATTCAAAGAAGCGGACATAGCATGAAATTGTAGCACTCGCCAGCACTCATAATAAAATATACCAAGGAGGAATCTTGATCGCAATCCTGCCTACCTTGCTTCACACAGGGAACCGACCGATTATCTGAGGAGTATCTAGATACGTACCTGCTTATTTCAAATTGTTATCTCAGATATTTATCTCAGATACCGAACAGATAGTATCTAGATAGTATCTAGATATCACAGATACTGGTGCATAGATACTAATATCTGTAGTATCTAGATACTGCCTAGAGAGTATCTAAACAATATCTAGATACGGATATCTGTATTTCTAGATACTGCCTAGAGAGTATCTAGACAATATCTAGATATGAATATCTGGTCTTCTAGATACTGTTTAGATAGCTTCTAGACAATATCTGAAACCGTACATGCGCCTGTATCTGTGGTAGCTGGATAACATCTAGATAGTATCTGTACAATATCTTAGACAAATATCTGAGATAATAATTTGAAATTAGCAGATACGTATCTGGATACTCTTCAGATAATCTCGAAATTGTATTACAAATTGTTCATGGTGATCATAAAATCATCCCATGAGTTAGTTTACAAACATATAAAGTAGAGTTGTAATTTTCAACAATTTGATAGACAGGTAGCTACAATTAAACACCATTATGCATGCAAACTGACCCACTACTGTAACGCAAACCCCACTCATAACATTGCTAACTCTTTTGACAGCTTCTGACCAAAAATAAATCAACAAATTATAATAAGCAAGCAACCTCACAAATTACGTGCTACCCCTCATCCTACCAGTTGTGCAATTTGTGATACATGGCAGTGCATTACTCCATTAGATTGTCAGCAAGGCAACTAGCTACAAGACACGTATTCCTTATATGGGAATTCTATGCTAGGTACCGCACCTTCACTAGCTACTAATCCTACTATGTCTGTGAGTAATGAAGTCTCAAGAGATCCCATCCTTCAAGACTCAAGAGTGCCTAACAGCCAGCCCTCTTTATAGCAGGTAGCCTTGCTCCTACACTCTAGTACCTATCTAGCTATCTACCTAGGGGGCCTTTTTTCCCCGGCCCCGGCCTCGGCCTGTAGGTATTGAATTGGAAGCCTCGACACTCAAGGAAAATGCAGCATCGATTATGTGTAAATAAGTATCAAGAGATCCCATCCCTCAAGAGCGCCTAACAGCTAGCCCTCTTTAGAGCAGCTAGCCCCACTCCTAGACTCCAATACCTGTCTAGCTATCTACCTAGGTGGCCTTTCTTCTCCTGCCCCGGCCAGTAGGTTTTGCATCGGGAACCTTGACACCAATGGCAGTACCATCTGGGAGTGCGGTGGATGAGGTGGGAGCAGGCGAGCAGCTGCAGGTTTATCCAATCCGTAGATGCTACCCAGGTCCAAGTGTGCTACCTTCTTCTTTACCGGGCTCCCTCATCCTTGGCAGTCGGTTGGCCTCAACGTGCTACCCTCATCCTTGGCAGTCGGTTTCATTGCCAAGCACTCCATGGGCCAAGCTATTGCCACGCGATCCATGGCACCAATTGCCTCTACAATACTCGATCAAGTCCTCCCACGTCCCAATGGAAGCATCCTTGACGTAAGCACATGAACAAAGCATATGGGAAGATTTTTCGTGTTGGAATTGTGCACCACATATATTATGAGTGACGACAGGGACCAGCAGTGGAGGGAGCGAGACATGAGCGGAGGCAGGGACCAGTAATGGTTGGCAAGCTACATGAGCGGAGGCATGGACCAGCATTGGACGGCAGGCTACATGAGCGGAGGAAGGGACCAGCAATGCAAGGTAGGCTACATGAGTGAAGACAGGGCCCAGCAATGGAAGGCAGGCTACATGAGCGGAGGCAGGGACCAGCGATGGAGGGCAGGCTATATGTATGAGAGGGGGCCAGGCCGAGGGACCCGCAATTGAAGGCAGGCTACATGAGCTAGGGCAGGGACCAGCAATTGAAGGCAGGCTATCTGAGCATGGGGTGAGCTATCTCTTAAAAGCATTCCCATGCAAGACAATACATGCATGACTAACCCCGTATAGTCTGGTTGACTCATGGAACTAAGTATCAAAATAATGCAATTATATTGATGCCCATGGGCAGGCAAGAGTGTAAGATGTATCCTACCCTCCAGTGGATGGGACTGCAACCTCTCGGAGGCATCAGTAGCCTCAGTGTCCCACTTAGTGTAGACCACGTCCTTCACTTGGAAATCTCCCTACATAAATGAGGGACCAGATGAGCTGAGTGAGATGCTGTGAGTGATGAATGCGCTGAGTGAAGATATTAGCTAAGTGATGAGATGAGCTGAGTGAGATGATGCGCTAAGCGATGAAAAAAGTTGAGTAAGATGCACCATGTGAGGAGATGCAATGAGTGATGAGATGAGCTGAGTGAGATCATGCGATAAGAGATGAGATGAGTTGAGTGAAATGCACTATGTGATCCTTTGCGCATAGTGATGAGATGAGCTAGGTCAGATGAAATGAGTGAGATGCACTGATTGATGAGCTGAGCTGAGCGAGATGCGCTAAGTGAGAAGATAAGCTTAATGGGATGAGCTGAGCAAGATGAGCTGAGAGAGATGAGCTAAGCGAGAAGATAAGCTGAATGGGATGAGCTGAGCGAGCTGAGCTGTGTGATGAGCTGAGCTAAGAAGGATGCGCTAAGTGAGGAGATGAACTGAGAGAGATGAGATGAGTGAGATGCGCTAATTTTCTGGGCTAAGGGATGAGACAAGCTGAATGAGAAGATGATCTGCACTGCAAATTTAGGCGGTCTTTGGCAGGTCTTTGGCACCCTTTTCCGCCCCCCTGCAGACCCCCCCCCCCCCCCCCCCCCCCCCCCCCCCCCCCCCCCACACACACACACACACGCACACGCACACACATGCACCTTTCAAAGCCACATAAAAGCTTGCCTAAGTCCCCAACAAATCAGTAATGCTGAGTGAGCTACGCTGAGTGATGAGATGACCCGAGTAACATGATCTGGGCCAATGAGGATGTCATAAAGAATTAAGAGCTGAACTTACATTGTGATGGCTATCAGTATGGTATGGTGATCTATGAAGGGCAGGGAGCACGGCAAGGGGCTGGGATGTGATAAAGGGCATGCGTTAGAGAGCAATGAAGGGCAGGATGCAGGGTTGTGCATGATGGGGAGGATGGCAGTGAATGCCAGGAGAGGGGAGTATGGCATGGAAGGTCAAGGGGACCAGATCAGGGCAGGGCGGACAGCAGGACAGGGCATCGCGTACCCAAGGCGCCAGCTTCTGGGGGTAAATTGTTGGCCTGCAAGCATTCCAAGTTGTTGGGGGATGGGTCAATGGGTAAGAGAATGGGTAAGAGCACAGGCATGGGCATGGGCATGGTGGGGTTTCAGGCGACTAACAAAGTAAGATCCAGAATTAGGTGCAGCTAAGAATCCAGAAGGCAAGGATAGCTGAATCGCGGTGAGCGATGGGCATTTTCGGGAGTAGGGGGGATAAAAAGAAGCCCAGATCTTGCAGGCAGCCCTCTCTGAAATCCAATCGCGATGGGATTGAATGGAGCCTTTGTAATATTCGGTGGCATTCTCGGAATGTTTCAACTATTCATCACAATAGCAAGCGCAATGAGCGATGCAACGCCTGCGACTCTGATCGCTTGCTGGTTTGAAATGCGTACCAGCGGAAACTGGCGTTTGGTTCTGCCGATTCGAGCGAAGGGGCGCGGGGTGTATGCCAGGGGTGTATGGCCTTGGTGCCCTGGGCTGTGCTGGGAGTGTGCGTGAAGCATTTGCAGAAGGGGGCAGATTCCTTCAAGCCATGCTGTGCCAGGACAGGTCTTGCAGATTGTCACTGTAGGACTGCCATTGCTGTTTCTGTCGAGTTTGCCAAGCACTTAACCGCATCATGGCAGTTATTAATCTCTGATATAAATAGACTGGCCCACATATACCGGGAAATACAATTAACGGTATCATTACTATATTTCAATGCATGGACATGAATCGTGTTCAATATCCGTTTATTTCAACTAGACACCTACACTCCTAGGCATATTTTTAAACCATCTTTACACGGATGATGTAACAAGTAACACTGTAACAGAGTTAAAATTCACGTACCCGGTATCCGGTTCTTTAAAGTATGGAGTGGTACTGCCTGTGTTTACTCCACCAGCAGACGGGCAACTTAATTCCCTTCGTTCCACGGGAGGTATGATAATATATTCCTGGTTTCTGTGGGTAGATGACAATTAGCAACACGGAGTCAGGGCAGCTGAAAACATTATAGCAATCCAATCGAATCCGTTTTAAGGAGGTTACTGCAGGCGCATTATATGTTGGCGGAAAAAAGAGATGGCGGATGGCACCCAAAATCAAGGTTGGCGGATGTTACAGATTTTGGGTGCTCCATTGAATGGCCCAGGTTACCAAGGGCGGATGGCGGAATTCTTTTTACATTTTTCAAATTCAAACCAGATTCAAGTGTGACTTCAATGAGTTATCCTAGGCATAAGCTGGAGTAAACAAAATATTGGAACTGTCACCCTGTGTATACAACTTGAGGAGGGCTGCCCCCCCCCCCCCCCCCCCCCCCCCCCCCCCCCCCCTAAATTATAAATCCCCCCCCAACTTCACCCCCACTTCAGCCCCTAACTTCAGGCTCCCACCTTACAGCACCCACCCTATAGCACCAAAAGCTGCATGGCATGAAGTGGGGAAATAGCAATGCCGTGGTGCCCTAAAGAGCGTCTGCAAGATTCAGAAAGGTGCGAGGTTTCGAAAACACAACACTTCAACTCTGCAGATCACCAGACTAGGCAGATGCATGCAATATGAGAACATGACTAATTCAGCTGGTCGTCTGCTGTACATATAGCAGACCACTGCTGAACTAGCAGCTGTCTAGCAGCTGTACAAATAATATAAAAGGGTGGCCCCTGAAAAGTACAGACACGATGTGCTGGAGCTGCTCTACATATTGTCTGCCACACCTGTGCATCTACATCACCCAACAACTTTAACCAACCCAGCTACATGCCCCAGGAACGATCTAAACTACACACACATCAGCCCCTACATCCTGAACGCATCTTCCATTCCAGGGGTAGCCAACGAGGCTTCAGGCTTCCCATCCTCAAACAGTGAGTATGAATTGCCCATTCTCAACAGGAGTTGCCCAATTCCAAAAGGAATTCAACAGTGGAAATGAATTATAGATGACGAGATTATAGATTTCGAGAGGCTGACTGCACCAAAAACTCCCACCCCACCCCCTCTACTGAGGAGATGACTCCACACGAGGGGCTGACTGCAGCAAGCACTCAGTGATCCCCTCCTCTCTGAGCCGGAGGCGCCACTGCTCCTGCACTAAAGAACAGCTCCTTGCCCACCGTGAGGGTCACCTTCTTGCCATCCACATTTGCAGTAATGGACCCCCCTGCTGCCTCCTTCTTCAAAGCCTCCAAGTCACGTCTACCAACGTAGATTCCCACAGCCTCGGCGAGGGCAGCATCACCGGACACTGATGCCAGCATGGCACACGGCCGGACAGCCGGGCAGGGAACTGTGAGGATGGCGGTGAAGGAGGCGGCGGTGCCATCTTCCTCGCTTCCGACTGAAGTGAGCTCAGAAGCGATGACCACCGCGTGGGAGGGCTTGAGGGATGGAGTCAGGCATGATATTTTGGCCGAGGGACTCTCTCAAGTAGACCTGAGGAAGGGGCGGGGGGTAGTGTATGTGTTGGTGGTTGCAGAGGGGGTGGGGGGGTGGGGTGGGGGTGGGGGGGGGCAGTGTTGGTGTTGGTGGGAACAGAGTTTTGGATTTGGTGTTTGCAGGTGTCCGGAGGAAGGGGGGGGGGGGGGGGGGGGAGGAGGGAAGGGGGCAGTGCTGGTGTTTGTGGTAGGATGAAGCATCTGGGGGGTGGGGGGTGGGGGGTGGGGGGAAGGCTCTGGTGTCGGTACTTGTGGTTGCAGGGGGAAGCATCAGGGGAGGGAAGGGTTGGGTGTTGGTGTCGGTCGGTGTTGTTGGATGCAGAGGGAAGTATTAAAAGCTCGTTCTGCCTTTGTTAATGCCTCATGGTGCATTGTGATGGATCTGGTAATGCTTCAGATATGGATCTGCTAGTGCTGCAGTGTGCGGCTAATGCTGCTGTGTACTGCTGCTGCTGCTTGTATGGATCTGCTAATGCCTCATTCAGCCACATTCTCCGCATAACTGCCCCTCATTTTGAAGGACATCTCAGACGGTAATTCCATACATTTGATAATCATCGGCAAGTTAGCATTGTGATCACTTAGTGGTGTAAGCTTAGTGACAGTAGCAGACACATGACAGAATAGGGGGGTGGCTGGTGTGGTGTGCGGTTGGTGGTGGTTGGGTGCAGGTGTGATGGTAGATGTTGTCAGCTTTGTGACGGTAGCAGGCACACGACAGGAGAGGGGATAGTTGGTGTTGGGTGTGGGTGGTGGTGGTTGGGTGCAGGTGCGATGTAGGAGAGGTTGCAGGTGGGAGGGGGTGTAGGAGGGAGAAATAGTGTAGCCTTACCTTTAGGGAAGCAACCAGACCATCGATGGATGCCGACGACGTGACAGTCTGATAGAACATCTCCACGGTGTCCATCACTGTGAGGCCAGCCTTCTTCCTCAGCTTCTGGAAGCGGTTCACTACTTCCCTGGCAACACCGGCAGCAATCAGGGTCTGGTCCACCCACAGGTCCAGGACTGTAAGAACCTCATCGTCACCGTTGGCGTTGAAGTCATCAGCAGTCAAGCCCTCGGGCAGCTTGAAGCCGCGCATCACCTGAGCAACAATAGAGGGGACATATTTCAGCTCCCAGGTTAAACACCCCAGGCTTTCACGTACCGCAGGCATTCACCCTACCCTACCCTTCCAAACTGTTCGCCTTTCTGCATAAATATGAATACAATTATACAACATACTTATGAATACAATTAAAGAGTCCAGTATTTACGAAGCTAGGTTGTGTGTGTGGGGAGGGCGTTTCGGGCGTAGGCCTCAGCAATGGTGGGGTTCAAATCATGTTACAGGAAAATACGTGAGCAGAGGGAGTTCGCTATGGATATGACAAACTTTAAAGAGGGGGGGGGGGATATGGTTGAGCTCACTGACCGGGGGCCCACAAAGTAGAAGAGCCTTAGGTAAGCAGGGCCATCCTGGGGCGGGTTATTAGTGTAGGAACGCATTTGAGGTGGACAGGCCACAGAGGCCAACCACCCTTCGAAAGCTCCGTTTAGGGTCTCACACGGTTGCAACCACGTGACACCACACTTGCCTATACCTACAAATGGCTCTATCTGAGTTTAATTGTATTGCATATTGTGAAAGAGGAGCTCAAAATCTGTCACATGAGCTACCTACATCAAAATTCGAACAGTCCTAGAAAACGCCTCTACAGCACACTGCTGGGAGGAAAGGGTAGAAGGGGTGGAAACTGGCAAGGTGCCCCAAAACCAGAGGCATTGGGCCCAGGGGGCACAGAGCTAGGTGCAAGAAGATGTGTACAAAACAAGAGCCATGTATAACAGGAGTCTAGTCAATGTAACGTAATGGTGAGGTTGATTCAGGGAGGTAGCAACTGCGCGGGCATGTGGAGAATGTGAGGGATGTATGAGCTATTAGTAGTGAACAAGCAAACAATTAGACTGCCTTACACGTCGCAAATGGATCAGGTGTGATCTAGCCAGCATAAACAAAGGCTACCGTCAGGAGAGGGTTCAGGTCGCCCAGATACGAGCGGCGTAGTGGGTGTGCATGTGTGCAGGTTGTGTGTGCTTGAGTGCATGTGCTTCTTGTGTGCAGGTGTGCAGGTTGTGTGTGTTTGTTTATGAAGACAGGGGAAGAAAAAACAAACATTAATAAAAACATTTAAATATCCCTGCCAGAGGTTGCCGCCACACTCAATCCACTCCCACAGCACAAAGGATGGGTGCACTGCGGACGGTCCTGAGCAGCCGTTTGCCAGCGGGTATTAATCTAGCGCCATTTCCTTCAACCGCACAGCACAAAGTCAGGAAGTCGTACACAATGGAGCCGATGTTGAGGTTTTATAATGGGGAAATGTAATGTATAACCAGGAGGTAGCATCCTCCACGAAAAGTTGAGCGTAGCCGATCGATTTATTCTGGATATAGACTGTATATGACATAATTATTTGCTATTTATTGACGTGTTTTCAGATTTTTCTGGGCATTTAATTTAAGGGGGGTGGGGGGGGAGGGGGGGGGTCAGCCCTCATTTGTTTTTTCGCTACCTTTTTACTCAGACCTCCAAATGCAATTCTGAGACCACAAATGAGTAGGCATTGGTAAGGGCAGTCCATTGGCACCACT
This sequence comes from Chlamydomonas sp. ICE-L, assembly GCA_013435795.1. NCBI lineage: Eukaryota > Viridiplantae > Chlorophyta > Chlorophyceae > Chlamydomonadales > Chlamydomonadaceae > Chlamydomonas > Chlamydomonas sp. ICE-L. Next base: position 142,743,449 of record JACBWV010000610.1, read on the forward strand.
TTGGACCTCGTGCAATAAGTATATACCCCCCCCCCCCCCCCCCCCCCCCCCCCCAACCCCCCCCCCCCCCCCACACACAGCCCATTCCAAATGCAATTATAAGACCGCCCATGAGTAGGCCTTTGTAAGGGCAGTCCATTGGAACCACTTTGGGCCTCGTGCAATAAGGATATACCCCCCCCCCCCCCCCCCCTTCAACCCACACACAAACTGACAGCAACCGAATCGAATCGAAACGCTGCCGTGCTTCTGTTCCTTTCCTTTTCCGCGCCTCGGGGCATCCCCTTTCTATCTGTCTTCCTTTTGCAGTTATTTCTCTTTCTTTCTTTCTTCTTTCTGCATGCAAGATGGCGCCAACTGGTCTGTGGGAGCTACAGACCAAGGAGTTAGAGTTCATGGGGAAGATTGCCAAGCAGTTGAAGCCAGACAGATAGACCTTAAGGGGTAGTGACCAGACCAGAATCATGATTAAAAAAACAGACCATGTGCACCGTTTTGTTTTTTAATTGCGTTTTAGAGTGTCTGTGCTGGCTTTGATGTTTATATCTTTTTCTGTCCGCCTCATGCGACGGCAAAGGGTGGCTTAAGTACTTAAACAACCTGGGAGGGGTGCAGAACTGGTTTTTTACTATTGTGCGGTCCCTGCACTATAAATCCGAGGACGCCATTGTGTGCGCCATACTGTAAACCCTCTGAATCCATATCTAAGTTGTAAAAAAAAAGGTATTTCTATTTCAAGGGGGGGGGGGAAGGGGGGGGTCAGCCCCCCTCAGGTTTTTAGGCTATATGTCTGGAGCTTTTTTTGTTTTTACTCCTGGTATAACCTTAAAAGAATGCTTTAATAACCTTGTAATGTTACAAAAAAAATGATAACGCCTGGAGGGGCGTGGTGTTAAGGGGACCCTCCCGTACGCCGCAGCTGGGGAAAGTCACCATGGCAGACATAGTAAGTGTCACCCTCCAGGCGGGAGGGACTCCTTCATGCGACGTGTGGCAAGAATGCTGGTACAGGAGGCGGTAGATTCTCTGTGCAGCTTAGAGATGAGTTTGTCTACGTGTTCGCGACTAATCCCTAAGGTGGAGAGATTGGTAATAGTTGGGATTGGTATGGTACCAGTGGTACCTATGGTGAAGACTAGGTAGTGTACAAGGAATCCTTGTTGTTGAAGGATACGTTGGAGCTCCTTATGCTGAACGCTCTTTTCCTGGAATTTGATTTGGTGGTTAGTGTCTGAGCAGTAGCCCAGTTCAACTAGGTAGGCTTTTCTTGGTTTGGATTCGTCGTCAATGAGGAGGAGATCAGGCCTGTATTTATCCCATGTGGCTTGGGGAAGATCAGGGGGTTTGAGGGTGGCTGGGGGTCTTGTGGGAATGTCGGAGGTCGCTTCACAAGTGCCTGCATCCATGTACATGGGGAGAGCCCCCAGAGCTCCTTTGGCTACTGCCTTTTGGATGAGTTGGACCGCCTTATTATGTCTGTTAATATACATTCCTTTGAAGACAGGGTGGCTGCACCCAGCAAGAATATGGCCAGCTCCGTCCTGTGCTTTGCGACAAAGAGGGCAGTTATCATCAGAGGGGGGGCTAGTGCTAGTACCATAGGGGCGTTTGTATCTGTACGCCAATTTCCTAGTCCATAAGCGTCCCCACCGAGCCTTGTGGATTTGTATTTTTTGCCACCATTTCATGTCGGTGGATTGCCAGAAACGATTACTAGCCTGAGGGAGGAGGAAGGGGTTGGCTTGCTCCCACATGGAGGAGTATATGCCCGTGGTGTTGGCATGCCCGGTGTGCAGGGGGGTGGGGAGGTTAGCCTTGATACCCTTGGTGAGATTGTTGGCCGGGTGCCGGGGGGGGCTGGTCCCCATTAATATATTTGGGGGGGCTGGACAGACGGCCAGTGCATATTGAGGTGCGCATGTTCCCCTATTTTAACTGGCCCAATTACATTGTATCCTGTCGTCGCTTCTTTCGCGAGCGTGTCTGCCTCGTCATTCCTTATGATTCCTGAGTGAGATCGGACCTTAAGCAGGCGCGTGGTAGCAGCAGCGTTGTGTCTGTTGATAATGTGGATGGCGATGTCTTGCAGGAGGTCACGGTGTTTGTTTTCCCGGGTCCTGCTGGGATGGTAAATGTGCAGGTTAATAAGCTGCAAGGAACATAAGCTGTCGGAGTAGATGGTGAGTTCTTCATCTATTTCGGAGTGTATGAGTGCTTGTTGGATTGCCACGAGTTCGGCGCGATTGATGTCGGCAGTGATGCCCTGTCCGCCAGGGTCTATGCGGAGGCAACGTGAAGCGGCCCTGGGGGAGTATACGCCTGCCCCTAGGCGGAGGACGCCGTCTTTGTCTATGATGGCACTTCCATCTGTGTATATAGCGAGGCCTGGTGCTTGTAGGATAGCATGTGTGCACGGGAGCATGGGGGGTGTTATGGGTGTGGGGTCTATCTGCATGGGGGTGGGTTGTTGTGCCCAGGTCTTAAGGAGGGAGCTAAGTGCCTTGGGTAGGTGGGTGGTAGGAAGGCCCAGTTGGGAGGGGGGGGGACCTGGTCGTGGGATGGAAGTGGCCCCCATGTCCCTCATGGTTTGGGCCCATGTGGTGGGGGGGGTTGTGGAGGTACTTGGCATGGCCAGCTGGGTTTGAGATGGCAATGAGTTTGTAGGTTCCTCTGTGTCTCTTGGCAGGGTTGAGTTTTCCCCCCGTCCAGATTAGGGAGGGGGTGAGGGGTTTGGCCTTGGGAGGCAGAGTGGCTAGTTCCATAGCCCATGGGTGATTTAGGAGGGCGTTATGGGCATATGTGGGTTTGTGTGGGACAAAGAGAATGGTGCACGCGGGAATATCAAGGGTGTGAGCATGTATGGGCACTGCCTAGTGCCCATCGAACAGCCTTGTGGGCCTCTTCAGGGTTCTGGCTGGTGAGGTGTGTGTTTCCCCCGTACCAAGGTTGGGTGTAGCAGTGGGGTCCTAAGCCAAACAGTTGGCCAATGGGGGTGGGGGTGTTGCCCATGGGGAGGTGGGGACTCATTAGGAGGGGTGATGTGTCAAGGTCCGTTGTCATCCCCAGGGTGGACATAGCTTTGTGTATGGCAGGGGAGACATTGGAGATGGTAGTGTCCTTTGTGCTGTGATAGGAGGGTGGCTACGTCTCCAGCGAAGGTTCCTGTGCTGTGGAGGGTCCAGAGGTGGGGGAGAGTGTGCCTTGGTGGTATGGTATCTGTGGTGGAGGAGGTGGAGTTGGGAGAGGGGTATGTGACCGACACATTGGCCTGTTGGTGAGTAGATGTAGGTGGTGTGTCCGTTGTTGAGTTGGGGAGGGAGGTGGTGGTACCTGTCATTCAGTGTACCAGCCTGTATGTGGTATTTGCCGTGGGGGGGGTGGATATCCCAGTCTGGGTGGTGGTCTGCCGTGTAATGATGAGGTTTTGCCTGAGGTTCGCTGTACCATTTGGCATCAAACTCTCCTCCCTCCGCCCACTGTCCTTGTTGTTGGAGGTTAGTGAGGTGGAGGTCTTGTCTGGGTGGAATGGAGGGGGAGGGGGCTTTGGGGGCAGTTTCAGTGTTGTAGGCATGGAGGAGTTCCTGAAATCTGGTGGGGCCAACGAGCAGGGTAATTTGTTCCTCTGTGAGATGGACGGGGGACCAAGTGACCACAATGGAGGTGGCAGAGGAGTAGGTGTGGGAATGCACGGGGAGGCCAGCAGATATGTAACAAGGGAGATGGTGGCAGAGAATGGTGCATGGGGCTTTCTGGACCCTCCAATATCTGTGATGGGGGGTTTCTCGAGGTTTGTTAGCCTTCCTCTTTTGGGCTCTGAAGCCCAGGAGGTGGGTCAGGCTGTGTTGGTTTCCATATAGGAGGTGGAGGAGCTTGGCTGGGGTTGGGGGAGCAAGAAGGTCTGGGGTAGAGACAGCATGCACCAGGTCGTCAGGGGAGCTGTTCTTACGGATGGTGTGGTGTTTATAGTAGGAGGCGTCAGTACATTTTGTGGGTGTCATTTCTGATGAATTGCATTCTGGCAGTCCAAGCAATCTTGGGGTCAGTGCTCCAGGCTTGAGCATACTTGGTGGGGTGAAGATAGGACTCTCTGGCCCACCACATGTGTGCATTGGAGGCAGGGATCTCCTCGGTATTATGCGTGGGGGGCTGTGTTTGTGGTTGGGGGTAAGGATGCCGGCACTGGGGGTCAAGGGTCGGGGCAGTATGGGGGCGGTTGTCCCAGTTGTTAAGGTGGTGGCTGATAGTATATGTGGAGAACTTGGTAATATGCCGTTGGGGAATGCGTAGGTGTATGGGGAGGGGTCCTCGATGCCAAGGGCAGGGGGCTGTGGCAGGAGTAGGGTTGAGGTGGGCTTCCAGGTGGGGGTGGAGAGCACAGGTGTAGGCTGAGTCTGTTGAGGGCAACTTTATGCCTAGTGGAGACTCTGGTGCCATAGGTGTGCGAGAGGGTATTGGATGGGATGATTGTGGTCCCATCAGGGCTCACAATGTCAGCTAAGGAAGTAATGCCCAAGGGGATGAGGGTTTTGAGAAGGTTGGGGGGAATGGTGTGTTGGGGTAAGTCCGGGAGGGAGTCTTGAAGGGGGTTGAGTAGGGTTTCATCCTCCATATGGATTTGGATGGAGGCTCTTTTGAGGATGTGCATTTGCCTGGCCAAGGTAAAGTATTGATAGTGTGTGGCTGGGCAAGGTAAGAGGATCCATACCCTGGAGCATAGTAGCTTCTTTGTGGAGGAGGGCTGTAGTGAGCCTGCCTAGTTTCCCCGTGTCGTTGAGAGACCTAGTGATGTGGGCTGCTGTAGTTTGAGCATAGTCCACCATTAGGGAGGGGATACCCAATCCTGCCTGTCCCAAGGGGAGGCACGGACACTAGCCGCAGGTTGGGAATGAGGGGTGTAGTACAGCATTTTTAGCCAGGGTCCATAAGGCCTTGTCTAAGATGCCTATATCCGAGTAGCTGTAGGCTTAATACACGTGGTGATGAGTCGAGACATTGGAGAGGTTGGCGCCTTTTGTTTGGGCCGTGGTTGAGAGGATTTGGTGTCCTTTACATGTAATGATGGGCCAAGGCTTGTTTCATGCGGGGTCTCAGTGAGGGCGAGGCTAACCGGCACCCCAGATATGTCTGGTTTTCATTTGGGGGAAGGTATGTTCGCCATTTGTCGTTAATGAGGATGGTGTTTGTGGAGAAGTTTGGTTGGGCCCTTTTGTGGTTGGTGGGATCCTTTGGGGTGGGAAGCCATGCCAATATGCCAGTGATCATGCATTTACCCCGTTAAGGGAACCCCAGACCAAGTTACTGAATTGTGCCTTTAAGCATTGTACCTTGGGTTGTCTGCGTGTTAGTGACCCACACTGGTGTATCAGCCTATCCTAGGCTACTGTTTTATCTTGGTTCCGTATTGGCTGTTGAGGTT
>JACBWV010000610.1:142749552-142789885 GCA_013435795.1 Chlamydomonas sp. ICE-L
CGCCGTGCCCTGCGTAGACCCTTCTTTGGCAGATGGCACTTCCTCTGTGTAGGCTGGTGCTTGTAGATAGCAGTGTGCCGTAGCACGGTGTTTATGGGTGGGGGGTATATCTGCATGTTGTGGTTTGTTTGCCATGGTCTTAAGGAGGGAGCTAAGTGCCTTGGGTAGGTGGGTGTAGGGAGGGCCCCAGTTGGGAGGGGGGGGGACCTGGTCGTGGGATGGAAGTGGCCCCCATGTCCCTCATGGTTTGGGCCCAATGTGGTGGGTGGGTTTGTGGAGGTACTTGGCATGGCCAGCTGGTTTGAGATGGCAATGAGTTTTGTAGGTTACTCTGTGTCAGCTTGGCAGGGGGAGTTTGCCCCCCGGCCAGATTAGGGAGGGGGTAAGGGGTTTGGCCTTGGGAGGCAGAGTGGCTAGTTCCATAGCCATGGGTGATTTAGGAGGGCGTTATGGGCATATGTGGGTTTTGTGTGGGACCAAGAGGATGGTACACGCGGGAATATCTAGGGTGTGAGCATGTATGGCACTGCCTAGTGCCCATCGAACAGCCTTGTGGGCCTCTTCAGGGTTCTGGCTGGTGAGATGTGTGTTTCCCCCGTACCAAGGTTGGGGAGTAGCAGTGGGTTCCTAAGCCAAACAGTTGGCCAATGGGGGTGGGGGGTGTTGCCCATGGGGAGGTGGGGGACTCTTAGGAGGGGTGATTGTGTCAAGGTCCGTTGTCATCCCCAGGGTGGACATAGCTTTGTGTATGGCAGGGGAGACATTGGAGATGGTAGTGTCTTTGTGCTGTGATAGGAGGGTGGCTACGTCTCCAGCGAATGTTCCTGTGCTGTGGAGGGTCCAGAGGTGGGGAGAGTGTGCCTTGGTGGTATGGTATCTGTGGTGGAGGAGGTGGAGTTGGGAGAGGGGTATATGACCGACACATTGCCTGTTGGTGAGTAGACGTAGGTGGTGTCTCCGTTGTTGAGTTGGGGGGGGAGGTGGTGGTACCTGTCATTCAGTGTACCAGCCTGTGTGTGGTATTTGCCGGGGGGGTGGATATCCCAGTCTGGGTGGTGGTTCTGACGTGCTAATGATGAGGTTTTGCCTGAGTTCGCTGTACCATTTGGCATCAAACTCTCCTCCCTCCGCCCACTGTCCTTGTTGTTGGAGGTTAGTGAGGTGGAGGTCTTGTCTGGGCGGAATGGAGGGGGGTGGCGGCTTTGGGGGTAGATTCAGTGTTGTAGGCATGGAGGAGTTCCTGGAATCTGGTGGACCAACCAGCAGGGTGTTTTGTTCCTCTGTGAGATGGACGGGGGGACCAAAGTGACCACAATGGAGGTGGCAGAGGAGTAGGTGTGGGAATGCACGGGAGGCCAGCAGATATATAACAAGGGAGATGGTGGCAGAGAATGGTACATGGGGCTTTCTGGACCCTCCAATATCTGTGATGGGGGGTTTCTCGGGGTTCGTTAGCCTTCCTCTTTTGGGCTCTGAAGCCCAGGAGGTGGGTCAGGCTGTGTTGGTTGCCATATAGGAGGTGGAGGAGCTTGGCTGGGGTTGGGGGAGCAAGAAGGTCTGGGGTAGAGACAGCATGCACCAGGTCGTCGGGGAGGCTGTTCTTACGGATGGTGTGGTGTTTGTAGTAGGAGGCGTCAGTACATTTGTGGGTGTCATTTCTGATGAATTGCATTCTGGCAGTCCAAGCAATCTTGGGGTCAGTGCTCCAGGCTTGAGCATACTTGGTGGGGTGAAGATAGGACTCTCTGGCCCACCACATGTGTGCATTGGAGGCAGGGATCTCCTCGATATTATGCGTGGGGGGCTGTGTCGTGGTTGGGGTACGGATGCCGGCATTGGGGGTCAAGGGTCGGGGCGGTACGGGGGCGGTGTCCCAGTTGTTAAGTTGGTGGCTGATAGTATATGTGGAGAACTTGGTAATGTGCCGTTGGGGGATGCGTAGGTGGATGGGGAGGGTCCTCGATGCCAAGGGCAGGGGGCTGTGGCAGGAGTAGGGTTGAGGTGGGCTTCCAGGTGGGGGTGGAGAGCACAGGTGTAGGCTGAGTCTGTTGAGGGCAACTTTATGCCTAGTGGAGACTCTTGTGCCGTAGGTGTGCGAGAGGGTATTGGATGGGATGATTGTGGTCCCATCAGGGCTCACAAAGTCAGCTAGGGAGTAATGCCCAAGGGGATGAGGGTTTTGAGAAGATTGGGGGGGGAATGTGTGTTCGGGTATGTCCGGGAGGGAGTCTTGAAGGGGTTTGAGTAGGGTTTCGTCCTCCATATGGATTTGGATGGAGGCTCTTTTGAGGATGTGCATTTGCTTAGCCAGGGTAAAGTATTGAAGTGTGTGGCTGGGCAAGGTAAGAGGATCCATACCCTGGAGCATAGCAGCTTCTTTGTGGAGGAGGGCTGTAGTTAGCCTGCCTAGTTTCCCGGTGTCGTTGAAGGACCTAGTGAGGTGGGCTGCTGTAATTTGAGCATAGTCCACCATTAGGGAGGGGATGCCCAATCCTGCCTGTCCCAAGGGGAGGCAGACACTAGCAGTTGAGAATGAGGGGTGTAGGTCACAGCATTTTTTAGCCAGGGTCCATATGGCCTTGTCTAAGATGCCTATATCTGAATAGCTGTAGGGTGCTACAGTCATAGGGTAGGTGATGGCAGGTTTAATACACGTGGTGATGAGTCTGAGACATTGGAGAGGGGTGGCGCCTTTCGGTTTAGCAGTGGTGAGGAGTTGGTGTCCTTTACTATGTATGAGGGCCAGGGCTTGTTTCATGAGGGGTCTCCGTTTAGGGTGAGGCTAACCGGCACCCCTAGATACTTGTATGGTTCATTGGGGGGAAGGTATGTAGCCCATGTGTCGTTACTGAGGGATGGGTGTTGTGGAGAAGTTTGGTTAGGGCCTTGTGGTTGGTGGGATCCTTGGGGTGGGAGCCATGCAATATGCCAGTGATCATGCATTACCCCCCGTTAAGAGGAATCCCAGACCAAGTACTGAATTGTTGCACTTTAAGGCATTGTACCTTGAGGTCGTCTGCTGCGTTAGTGACCACACTGGTGTCATCAGCATATCCTAGACTACCTGTTTTATCTTGTCAATATTGGATGTTGAGGTTATGCCTTGCTTGTAATCCTCTGCCCCCAGCTTGTACCCATCTGAGGAGAGGTTCGATGAAGATGATGAAGAGTAGGGGGGAGAGGGTGTCACCTTGGATGGTGCCTCTTGTGATTTGAATGGGTTTGCCTTGGGTGTTGTTGAGGGTACATGTGGGTGGTAGCCCGTTGTAAATTCCTTTCACTGTTTCAATGACATCTACCGGGATTCCAAGGTCGTACATAGTTTGGAGCAGCTTGTCATGGTCCACCATATTAAAGGCAGATGAGAAGTCAAAGTAGGCAGCGAACAGGTATCTTTTAGAGTGGGCCGCATCCTCGATGTCATGTAGGAGGTGGGTGAGCTGCCTATGGGTGCTTCTGTTCTGTCTGAATCCCTCTTGGGAGTCACTGAGGACTTGGTATTGATCCAAGTGTTTGGACATCACTGTTGTAACCATGTTAGTCCACAATTTACCCATCGTGTTGTTGAGGCCAATAGGTCTGTAGTGGTTGGCTTGGGTGGGGTCTCCTTTCTTGTAAAGCATGATGGTGTTGGAGGTCTTCCAGCACATAGGGGTGTAGCGGTGATCCACATAAGCCCAAACATTTTATGTATGGTGTGGTGCCAAGACCAAGGGAGGCAGGTTAGTAGTTCATTGGGGATTCCGTCTGGGCCAGCCTGTTTGCTTTTTGCTACGTGTTGGATGCATGTTTGGTTATTAGAGAACTCCATGAGGTAGGGTAGGATGGGGTTGGAGTGTTGGTGGGGTTGGGCCTTGGTTTCTAGGGAGAATGTGTCTAGCAGGGAGGCCCATGGAGGGGGGGGGATCTGTCTGTCCTGGGGTAGGTATTGCCGGTGCACGTGTGGTGAGGGGGGGCCATCATGTGTCCCATGTGCTCCCCCAAGATGTCCAGGAGGTCTTTAGTGGACGTTTGTGCTGGCCAGTGGTGGGGTCTTGGAGAGTCTGGGTGACCTCGGATTCTCCGAAGTTTGAAGATGTTTCTGTGGGCTTTGTTTAGGTTTGTTGGATAGCTGGGTCATGAAGGCTGCTTTGCCAGTGGCGGTAGCTGTTTGTCTGCTGTTCGTGAGGATTCTCCGGAGGGCAGGGAGGGCCTCGTCGAGGGATATATTGATTGCAGCCAAAAGGGAGGCATGGTCTGAGGCAAGCTTGATATGGGTGAGGGTTGGGGGATGGTTATGGCATGTTTCTAGGAGAGTAGAATGGCAGTGTGATAAGAGTTGGGGTCGGTGGTTAGGAGTTTCCTGTACGTCTTAAGCTGTTGGATATGGGAGTTGATTTTGGCGTGGGCTTTGCTCTTCTTTCTGTCAAGGAAGTGCCCTGGGATTTGGTTCCTGGTAGGGCAGGTGTCAAACATAGTGGTGAGGGCCATTCTAATAGGTTCCATAATCTGGTTGCTGGGATGGTTGAGGTCTAATCCTTTTGCAAGGAGAGTGTGTTTGACTTGGTGGAGGTGGGATGGGAGGGAATTGTCTCCTATGAGGTTGGTGGCCTGGTCCCACCAGTCCCTGATGGTTTGGGTGTGTTCCATGAAGAAGGTAGTGTGCGTTTCTTCAATGGCCTTTCTGGTGGCGTTCATGGAGGCCTTGCTGACGGGGGTGGTGACTAGTTGTTGGGGTCTAGGAGGGGGGGTGTCAGTCAAAGTCAGGGGTATGGGAAGGTAAATAGGGGGGATAATTTGGTGAAGGGCCATGTGGTCTAGGTATCCTCCGAACTCCCTGGTTTTTTTACTTATATGGGGCTGGAGGGGGTTGGGGCAAGGGGAGATGAGGATGTCATCCATTCTGCTGTGGTGCATGAGGTTGCCTTCCTGGTAGCAATGGAAGGTGGGTGCTCTAGTGAAAGGGTTGGTGGGGTGGAGGTTGAGTTGGGAGCACATTGATATGTGATGTTGGTCTGTGTGGGAAGTGGCGTGGGTAGATCTATCTGAGGGAAAGAGGGTTGCATTCCAATCCCCTCCACAGAGTGTGGTGTGATTGGGCTTTTTGGTGTGAGTCCCGATGTATGTATATGCGGCTTGCCGTTGCGGGGGTTGGTCATGGGGCATGTAGACGCCTATGATGTGTGTAGGAGTTGGGGTGGTTGAGCCGAAGGTGATGTGCACCAGGCAACCAGCCAGGTCTGCATTGACTTCATGGTGGACGGGGGGGCCTAATTGCTTGTGGGTGAGGATTATGACCCCTCCTTTACCGTGGTTGTTGTCCGTGGGTTTTGGCCACACTACTGTGGTGAAGGGAGTATTGGGGGAGTTCCTTCTTGATGAATTGGATGAAGGAGAGGCAGGAGAGCAGTTTGGTTTCTGTAAGAATAGCCACATCTGGTTTGTGGTCTAGGATGTGATTGAGAATTAGCTCCCAGGAGCTCCTCAGCCCTCTGCAGTTGAGGAGTAGAAAATGCATGTTATCCATGTAGTAGTCTAGGGGTGACTGGATATGGTGGGTGGGTTGTTGGGCAGGTCCATTATCCTTAGGGGTAAAAGGAATGGTTGGTTTAAAGAATGTTTGTTTGAGCTTCTTAGTCTGTTGGGGGGGGGAGGCTCCCTTGGAAATGGTGGTTTTAGAGATGGGGGGGAAAAAGTTGTGGATTGGTGTTTGTTTGAGTTTAATGTTGGGGCCCAGTTTTTGTGAGTGTTTCAGATGCTTGTTGGGGTGCCTGATATTTTTTGTGGTGGGGGGGTGCTCTGTGTTACCACGTTTTTTCAGGTTGTTGACAGTTGGGGCGTTGCAAGTGACAGTGCAGAGATTGGGTTGTCCGGGTAGGAGGGTAGTGACCCCGGGGTGATAGGTGGTGGCTGCAAGTGGGAGGGTTGGCTCTGGGGCAGCATCTCCTGTATCGCAGTCCATTTGCGTGTTGGGGGGGGATGTGCGATTGGGCGGGCTGGCGTCCTTCATCATGGTATCTTCCATGTTGGGTTGTGGAGGCATGGGTTTTGTAGGAGTTGTAGTAGGGGTTGTGTCTACAGTATCCATCGTCGCAACGTCAAGATGGTATTGGGGGTCCAAAAACCTCATATCTGCGCTCTCTTTTTTAAGGATGAAGATGTTCCCATGTAGGGCCTGCCAGGCTCCCGGTGTGGAGTCCAAAGGGATTGGCGAGAGGTTTTCTGAGTCTATCCAATACCAGATGTTATGGTATTTTTTTAGACAAGCAGCATGTTTATAGGTGATTGGGAGGGGGGTGGTTAAGTGCAAGATACATTTACTGTGTCCTTGCAGACGTTGGAGGATTTGGTCTTTGCTACTGCCGGGTAGGATCCCAAAGTTGTAGGGTTCATCAGGGATAGGGTCGTGTGGGTTTGGGTGTTCCGGATTATAATCAGGTTGTACGATTCGGCAAATTTGAGAAATCTCCCGCTGAGGTGAAGTGGAGCGGCCTAACACCCAGGTCGCTACGGGTTGCTTTGAGTATTTGGTGGTGTCTCTCCCCAAATTTGAAAATTTCCCCTTCGTTAACATGTGGTCCACCGAGGTAGGCATTGATGGCGTGCACTTGGCAGTGGCTTGAAGTTTGTTTCTCAATGTATGGTAGGATAGTGCTTTGGACCGGGCTTATGAGCTGGCCTCGGTGATAGTTGGGTGGTTGTGTATTTTGTGGGGGGGGGCTTTGTCCTCCCCTACACGTCGAGTCCTGGAGGGGATGGGCATAGAATGAGTTTCCTCTAATCGGTCCGTCCCTGTTATAAGTGGGGGTGGGGAAACCGTTTTTAGAGAGCGTTGCACATATGTGCCGTTTCTGAGACAGAGTCCCGAAGGTCGTCCAGTTTAGCCATGAAGGAGTGGTCCAAAGAAGCCACCAACTCAACCAAGTAGTGCGATGGATGGGAGGGGTAGGCAATAGACTCGCGCGGTAATGGGGGGTAGTATCCTTTGTTACAAACTCGGATACCGCGCCGGGTATCATGTATCTACCATGTTGGGCGAGGGTACTCCTATTTCTACGGACAATATAGTTCAGCAAGATCACAAAAATCAAGACATCAGAGAAGATGATACGGAAACCGTAAAGGAAGGTAGGCCAGGTTGGGCCCGTGTTGGTTATGCATGAAGGTCTGCGCCCAGGCTTGCACGTGATGGGGCAGGATGTGTTTGCAGCATGGGGTTCGAAGTCCTTCATCTCTTGGAGCTTCCCCTCCCATTGGCCTGCCCTCCATTCTGGCACAAGTAGAAAGATAATCGGCTAGGTTGCTCCCAAAAGTCTTAGTGCCATTTCCATTCATAAAGGTTTGAATGTTGAATCGCAGAATTCCACATTTCAGACGACTAAGTCGGTATCCTCATGGACATGCCTATAAATATCTGTAAGCAGCTTCTGGTAGCGGAGGCAAATATCATTATAAAAAGGGCACTCAAACATATGCATTTCATCCTCAGATTTTGGAACCCACACATTTGACAGTGTCTCATTGAACGAGGGATGTGTGCTCTATCCACCATCCTCATTCTTTCTATGTTCAGCCAATGGGAACCCATTCTAAACTGTGCTATGGAACGAATCTGATCCTGCTTATGTAAGGCGGATGTAAAGGGAATCAAGCCATTCTCATCATTACTGTTGGCTGCGAACCATTTCTGGTATCGGAGACGTCTAAAGCCAACCCTTCTCTCATCAGGGATGTCTCTGACTGCATTGGTGTCACTTGGGTACTTAAACCTCCATGACTCAAAAACTTCAGACATAATACCTTCGACATCGACAGCCTCCAAAATGTTGAGGTTTTTACTGGATCCTAGCTTGTGGAGAGCACAACGGAAGTCATGAACCCAGCCAGAGTTGGAATCAAAAGATTCCTCAAGAGCCATTCTAATGAGATCCTCAGGTTCTTTATCTATGGTCTTGTTCCAGAAGCGCAAAGCTCTTTTTGGAGCAACCTAGCCGACTATCTTTCTATTTGTAGAAGAGCAAGACAGGAAGCCCTGGACTGCTTAGTGGCACCGTAATTTATCATCCCTTTTTTTTCTTCTTGTGACTTCTCATTTGTTAGCTTCTTACCTCCGCCACTGTAAGTGGTTGAGATCTGGGTCCTGCTCTAGGGGGTTTAATACCTACGACACCAAAACGGTGGTTGGGAGTTTGGTTTGTTTGACATCGACACACCCCTGATGTAATGGGGTTTTTTGCTTTGTGGGTGCTTTTTCTTTTTGTTTAAAGCACAGAGTCTCATACACCCTCGCGGTGTCAAGTAGACTTTAACATGTAATGTAATGTAATGTAATGTAATGTAATGTAATGTAATGTAATGTAATGTAATGTAATGTAATGTAATGTAATGTAATGTAATGTAATGTAATGTAATGTAATGTAATGTAATGTAATGTAATGTAATGTAATGTAATGTAATGTAGTGTAATGTAATGTAATGTAAAGCTTGTTTAAGCCAAGCTATCAGCATCAATTGCGGTTCACTCAATCGTTTTATGTCTTGGTGACTACTTATGTACTTTCTTAGAACTATCGGTACAGACAGTAACTCCTTTTCTGTCTGTACTGTGTCAGCTTCCCGTAGACTGTGTTATCCTACATGACACAGTGACAGCTTCATGTAGGCTGCTTCCCCTGGTCCTCTGACACGCTGCATAGCCTGTACCCTGATTAGGTTCCCGGCTTTCGCCCCTTCCACCACTGGTGCCCTTTGTGGTTCCCCAATCGCTGTAAAGTATTCTCATCTCCGTGTATAGATTGGCGCGTTTGACCGCTGCAAGCATCTCTCCACTCTTGAAGTGTTTAAGCTGATAGGTTATAGAGGTCCATCAAACTACCACTGCTTTCAAACATGCAACTTCCGCGAGGACCAGCCGCCGGCTTTGAGAAGCTCCATCTTCGCAATGGACTTTCTTGGTCGCGGGGTATGCGCCATGTTATCGTGAGTAATGGCTCCGTCCTTCCTGAGGAGCCGAAGGTCCCAAATGATTGGCTAGATGTGCGCGCACCTACGGCCTCTGCTGCCGGGGAAGAGAATCCTTCCGCCATTGTGGACGCCACCCCCCCTCATCATTCTTCCATCTTCCCTGCTTTTCCCCCTACTGTCCGTTGCCTCTCCCCGGCTGTTGAGGACGTTCTTATGACCCTATGTGATGTGCAAACTCAAATCATTGAGTACTCCTCAGGTGTCGTTCCTGCAACTGCTAAGTTCAGGAATGACCACATCACTGATGCCTATCTGACTGAGGACGATGACGACAACGTTGAAGAGGATGATGACGACTTGAAGAGTGCTACGAGCATGGACAACGGTGGAGACACTCCGTCTTCGTCTGCTCGCGTCCTTCAAGACGCTACTATCTCGCCGGTGTTTGAGGCTGAGCCTTTGATTCCGGCGTTTCACAAGCCGTCCAAGTTGACTATGTCTGCTGGAACTACAGTTGCTCTACCCCTCGAGCGGTCTGCCACTGGCATGCATCTGCGCTCTGGTAGCACATTGCAACCCTCTGGATCTGTGGCTTCAGCTCCGAAGGAGCCTCCGCCTCCGCCTATGGAGATGCCACCCCCTGCCCCTCCCCCTCCCCCGCCGATGCCCCTGTCGTGTCAAGCTTGGGAGCATCTGCTCACTGGAGGACGTGCTCCGGACTTGCCATTGAGGACTTTGCGCCATGTCCGTCGGGCTCAAGTGGATGCTGATAGCCTGGACATCACTCTGTTTGGTAGGCTTGATGTTACCGCTACTCAGGCTGCTAAGGCTACGGGGTTCAAGGGCCGTGTGCATGCTTTCAATGACCTGGGGCAGCAAGTTCGTGATTTCCTAGTGGATGTGACTGTAGGTATCCAGTATCCTGCTATTAGAGGTCCCTTTGGTGCTACGTGGCGTATGAAACCGAAGGTAGGCTACCGGTTTGTGCGTCAGCCGTTCCCTCGCTGTCCTGTAACGCCTGATTTTGAGCTGTTACTGGCAAATGCCAGGTCCCTGACTGATGAGATCAGGAGCACAGACGATCAGCGCGCGTATGACGCTGGTCTGGCTGCAGAAAACTTTCTGCAAGTTAGGGATTATTATGCATCCCTGTCTGTTGCTCCTGTTGCTTCTTCTGGGCTCCTTGCTGCCTCTGGAGCCTCTCTTGGTGAGTCCCCTGTTGATCCTGCTATGTTGGGACTGAGTGCCCTGCCCCTTGACCGTCAGAACTTCATGGTCCTGTCCATGATGTTTGCCCATATGACAGATGACCTTGTAAAGATGTATCAGGATTATTCAACCCCTAAGGAGATCTTTCTGGATATCCGAAGGTGGAATTCTGATAAACTCTCTGCAGAGGTTCCTCTGTTGATGGGCCAGCTTCGTGATGCGGTGATGTGCTCTGACGAGCGCGTTGATGATTTTTTTCGCAGGGTTCGGGGATACTGCTCTGATCTCCGCAGTGCGCGTTCTCCAGTTTCGCAGGATTACGCCATGGGGATCATCATTGGGGGTATCCGGATGGCGCATTTCGACTCTCTGCGTCTCAAGTTCGGGATGATGCGCCACCAGGGGATCCCTGTAGATTACTGGACCTGTCTGAATGAGTATCGCAACATAGATATCCTCAACATAGCGCTCCGACCCCAGGTCGGACTCCAGGCACCCTGGGTGGTCCCGCGACCCTCCCCGCCCACTCTCCTGCCAATGCTGCTTTTAAGCATGGGCAGGGATCTGGTTCTCAGGGTTGCGGCTCTGCCAAGCGTTTCCTTGAGTGCACTTGGGGACCCTGTCCCAACAAGCGGTCCCACAAGGAGGAGCACTGTTGGACGAAGCACCCGCATCTGCGAAAGGCCAAGTTTGATGCACATGGTAAAAGGTTAAAGCACCCGTGCCCATCAACTTGGCCCTTCCGGCTACGTTGACTTTCAAACAGTTGTCCTCCCTGCAGGCCCAGATTGATGGGTATGCTTTGGATAAGAAGTAGGAGGTAAGCCCTGTCCTATTCTCTTGTAACACGAAGTTCACAAACCTGTGTAGCCCTAGTCTCTCTGAGGGTGTCTGGCATGTTGATTCTGGGGCTGCATCGTCTATCACTGGTGACATGTCCCTGTTCTTAGTGTATACTGCTTCTCATAATGGGCCAGCAGTTGTGAATTTCCGGAGTATGTGCAGAGCACAGAGACGAGGGGAAGACGGCAAGGATAAGATCTTTACAGTTAGATAAGCATTCGATCTATGCGCTAGGAGAAAGTACTGGGATGCCGCGGTACCTCATGGTACCGGCATCAGAGTCCGTGCCATAGCTGGCAGCGGCACAGCAGTACAGTGCCACAGGGAGGAGTCCTGTGCACTCTAAGTCACTCTAGGTGAGCCGGTGAAACCCGGTGAATAACATCCCCCCCAATTCCTGGTATTCTTCAATCTGGAGAATTCCGGGAATTAGAGGAGTTAAAAGAAAACTAGAGGGACTTAAAATATTTATAAGCAATTTATGCTTTTGAAAGAAAGACTTGGGCTGGCTGGCAGGCTGGCTTAACAGGTGCAAGGAGAGGAGGCTTAGGAATATCCTGTGGGGCAGGATGTCTGCTCAGGTCAAATCTAAAATAGAAGAAAGCAGACAATCAAGTTGCAATCAATCAATATCTAGGAAAAGTTTGTTCCTTGGTGTCAGGCAGGCTAGGATTGAGGTGATAGAGGTGACTGGTGAAAATTCAAGTCTAAAGAACTACAAGGGATGCCATGTAAACTTATAATCTATCAACTCTGGCTAGCTACTAGATCAGGAGATCATGTGTCATCAACTGGGTATGGGATCTGGTAGAACCCATCTCTCTTAAGCCTAGTTGTGATGGCCTGGTGCAGGTCATCCCACAGGTCAGCTGTGGGGTCAGAGTGGAAGGCAAGAGGGCAGAAGTTGAGGATGAAACAGTCTTGCTGATTCCAGGGCATGATGGCATCATCAACGTAGATCAGGATAGGACTGGGCTCTCCATCTGTCCTGATCTGATGGGACTGCATGAGGAGTCCTGGCTGCCTGTGGGCTGCATTGCAGTAGGCACTGACCATGGCTGCCTGCAGGCAGATGGTCCTTCAATCTATCCTTCATGCTGGCTGAGCAGGTGTCATACATATATATGAGAGTGGCCAGAAGCTTAGAGTGCAAGTGGATAGGGGTAATAACTGGTGCAGGATTGGTGGGCATATCCTGTTCTCTCCAGATTTGGTTTGGAAGGGACCTCAGGTGCTTGTACCTTGCATAGAAGTCATGGATCAAGGTGTATAAGGGGACCCTGAGCATGTTGATTATGCAGGGTGGGGTAGGCAAGAGCATCATGTGATCTAATATCTCCATCAGTTCCCCCAGGGGATAGTATCCCTCCCTGTGGTTCTCAAGGGTGTAGATGACAGCAGGCATGTGGGCATTGTTCTGTATGTCAGCTTGGGAACCTGGTTCTGATGTGGGTGGTGTGCTACCTGGAGAGAAGTCTGTGATGCCAGTGGGGACCATGGTCTGGAGGAGTATGTCCTCCTAAAGAGGGACAGGATGGCAGTGGCCAACTGTGTAGGTTTATCTGCAGGTCGCTCTACTGCTGGCTCTACTGGGGGCTCTACTGGTGGCTGAACTGCTGGCTGTACTTGTGGCTCTGCTGGTGGTTCTACTGGTAGCTTTACTGGTGGCTCTACTGGTAGCTCTACTGGTGGCTTTACTGGTGGCTGTGCTGGTGGCCCTACTGGTGGCTGGATAGTCTGCTGGCTGGCTACAGACGGATACCTCTTCTTATAGATCTCCAGCATTGATGCTTTCATGTTGGCCAACTGTTGGGCAACATCTATGGCATCATCCTTGCTACAACTAGGGGCACTATCTGGCATGACCTCTACATATCCTGCTTCTCTATGACAGTCTGACCAGTACAGGTAGTCTGGGGAAGGCTCACCATTGGATTTCTTCTGGTACTGGACAGTGGCAGGAGCTCTAGGGGGTGCTGGAGGCACTGGTACAGGAGGGCCTGTTGGCTTGGACTGGAGAAGGGTGTCCATGGGTGGTTTATGAGCCAAGTTTGTGTCAGGTGAGGGGCACTGTGTAGAGGAATGTCCAAATCCATCACAGTTCCAGCATGTCATATCTGGCTTTCTCTTATCTCTTTTCCTGGTACGGCTGGGGGAAGCAGGGATAGGGCTTGTAGATGGAGGGTCAGCAGGGTCAGCAGAAGTGGAGGGAGGGGAGGAGACAGGAGCTGGTGGAGATGGGGGAGGAGGAGCAGAAACTGACGGTGGCAATGGAGGAGGAGGAGGAGCTGGAGATGACGATAAAGGAGGAGGAGGAGGAGATGCCAGTTCAGTGAGGCGGTCTGCAGAGTCCTTGAACCGTTGAGTCCATTTAGCTCTTCCTGCTGAGCATAAATGGTGTACCATGACGTTAGGGTTCAGGTACCATGGGTCAACTGGGCTGTCTTGATCTGGGTGATCAGTAGGCTTGGGGTAGAATACATCTGTGGTATAGACTCCCCCTTTGGCATTGTTGTGGCAGACCAGGACAGGCAGAAGTGATGGTCCAGGCTCAGCGTCCTGTCCTATGTCCTCTTGGGAAGGGAGGCATAGGGTAGCCTGGGAGTCATCCAAAGAAAGGGTAAGGGCATCATCTTTTCTCATCATAGCTGGGATGCTGATGAGTTGCATTGGAATGCCATTGTGTGGAATGATGAGTGGCATGGGGTCACTAGCAATGGGACATACATGAACATCCTTGAGGGTTAGGACCAAGCCATTGTGTGCTTGGATTACAGCTGTGCCTGTGGAGGAGCACATACGTGGATGGGGATGTCCTGGGAAGAACACCGGTACTGGAGGAGATAGAGGTATGATTCTGATGAGTGCATGCTTGTTGTAGGTAAGGTGATGAATTGAATCAGAGCTGAGTACCCAGTCATGTGCCATGGGTTGAGAGGGATAGAAACACATAATCGTATTGCCAGATGGGTGCTCAGAGGGATCCGGATCAGGAGTTGCATCTTCATGGTCCCCACTACTGTGGGTGTTCTGCAGAGTGGGGGAACTTCCTATCTCTGAGACAGTGTGAAGGACAGGGTCAGGCTCAGGAGTAGGGTCTTGGTCTTGTTGGTCCCCACTACTGTGGGTATTCTGCAGAGTGGGGGGGTTTCCTATCTCTGAGACAGTGTGAAGGACAGGAGGATCAGCAGGATAGGGCAGGATACTAGAGATCTTACTTTCAAGCATGGCGTCCCGCTCTTTAAGCATGTCCTCTTTCCACTCTGGATACCATCCAGGGATATGGGCATCCGGGTGGACAGGTGGCACCTTAGGTGCAGCAGATGCCTGGTCTTCAGGTTGATCAGATGATCCAGCAGGGTCATCCTCACCAATCCAGAATTCCTTGCCCGCTGATGATGGGATACCAGTCGCAGTTGGCTGGTCTACAGGAATCGGCCTGGATGGGCCCGGAGGAGGTTGAGGTCGCTCTTTGTAGCGACCCTCTTGGATGTCCTTGAACCAGTAAGGGTCCTTCTCCGGGATCTTCTGCGCCCTCGCGCGGAGACTGGCCTTGAGTTTGGCGTCGTCCAAGGGGCAGAGGGCAAGAGGATCATTGGGACACAGAGGCATCTTCGGTGGTGGAGGGGGAGCATCCACGAATGGCGGTGGGGGTGGCGCATTCCGGTCAGAGGGGGACCTGGATGCTCGGCGGATGGGAATTGCTGCAGTGCGATGGATAGAGTGGCGGGAGAAGTTAAGAGATCTGAGGGTTGTGGGAATGGGAGTTGGGATAGGAGGATCTAGCATGAAACCTGATCCATACTCGTGTCTCAGGTAGCGCAAAGCAGATGCCGCATTGTTACTGCGGTCACGAAGAGCAGCAGCGATGGATGAGTGTGCTGAGTTGCAAATGTGGTCCATAGCAAGAAAGCTGCTGATGGCAGTGATATTACTGTTGGGCGAGGTAATATAGTGCATGCCGTCTTTCGGCTCTGAAAGCGGGATGAAGTCTTTGTCTCCATCAAGCACCGAATGCCTGCAGATGTTGTCCAGCATTGGGCTGGTCATGTCCTTGTACCAGGTAGCAAAGGTTTCAAGTGTTCCCTTACCGTCGAACTTGGGGTATTGCGGCGCGTCCATGGCGACGGTCCGGGGCAAGGCAAAAGCACAAGTAGATGGGAAAGGCGGGATTAGGGAGTAGGAGATCTGAGTGCGATAAAACTCGGGATCTGGGGACGGGTATTTGAGGGGAAAGGGGTGGAGGGAGTTGCAAGCAACAAGTGGGGTACGAGGAGGGTTTGGGGAAAGGAAGGGTTGGTGGTGAAGGCCAACTGGGGAGAGATCTTAAGAGATGATAGGTCAGGAGGTGGTTGAGAGACGGCTGAGGTTGCGTAAACAACTGGGCGTGGGAGATGGGAAGGGGGGTGGTGGGGGCGCAGTGGAGGTAGAGATGGTTGTCAGGGGTGTGTGTGCTGGACGACAGCTTGATGCTCAATGGAGCAGAATCAATCCGGATACGCGGATGATATACCGCACAAGAGTGGTGTCCCAGCGGGGAGGTTCTTGTCGGGTGGAGAGCCTTACTGGATCCTTTCAATTGATTCACTCCGCGCGACAACAATCAAAATGCCCTTCAGCTCGGAATACCGTTGAGCAAGGACAATCTAAAGCGAAGGGACCGTAACCTGTGAATTACCGGAGTATGTGCAGAGCACAGAGACGAGGGGAAGACGGCAAGGATAAGATCTTTACAGTTAGATAAGCATTCGATCAATGCGCTAGGAGAAAGTACTGGGATGCCGCGGTACCTCATGGTACCGGCACCAGAGTCTGTGCCATAGCTGGCAGCGGCACAGCAGTACAGTGCCACAGGGAGGAGTCCTGTGCACTCTAAGTCACTCTAGGTGAGCCGGTGAAACCCGGTGAATAACAGCAGTTAGATTTGGTGCTGGGGTGGTTCAACGGTCAGAGGGCAGTGGATCCATTGTGTTATGTAGTGATTGGTTACCAACACCAATCACTCTATCCAATGTTCTCTACATCCCTCACTGTCCGGTGAACCTCCTGTCAGTAAATGCTGTTGCTCATTCCCATCACTGCCAGGTTTCTTTTGATAGTACTAGCTGTACTGCCACACAGGCCTCCTCTGTCCTTGGGTCTTTTCCTGCCTCTAGTGATGGTGTGTATAAGTTTGCCTGTAGGCCTTGTGCTTCTCCCAGTGGGTGTTGTTTTAGTGCTGACCCTTACCCAGTTTTTGCACTTGATGTTGATGAGGATGGTGGAGTTCTTATCCCTACTACCCCCGAATGGCTGTGTCATCGGCGGCTGGGTCATCCTGGCTATGAAGCCATGCGCAGACTTGTCAGAGGTAAGATGGTTAAGAACTTGCCCCTCACCACACAGCAATTGACGAGACTGGCTAAGATCCCGTGTGATGCTTGTCAGAAGGCTAAGGCCAAGCGTTTGCCTTTTCCTAAAGAAAGCACTACAGAGATCCGTGCACCTCTGCAACGCCTTTACTTAGATATCATGGGACCTGTTCATATCAGGGGATTGCGTGGGGAGTTTTATATCCTGTGTCTCACAGATCAATACTCTGGCTATGCTGAGGTATTGGCCTTGAGGTCCAGGGATGAGGCTCCCTTAGCAGTTCAGACTACCATCCTTAGGTGGATGACTCAGCTACATGGGTTTGTTTTAAAGTGTCTGAGGTCTGACAGGGCTAAGGAATTTTTAGTTAAGTGGTTCGAGGAATGGTTGATCTCGGTTGGGGCAGTGCATGAGTTGTCGATGATGTACACTGCTCAGCAGAATGCTACTGTAGAGAGGTACAATGGGGTCTTGCAGAATGTAGCTAGGAGTATTCACTTAGATTCTAAGCTTCCTAAGTCCTTCTGGCCCTATGCCTTTCTCAGTGCTTGTTATCTTCGCAATCGGCTGCCCAATCAGGGTGAAAAGACTCCTTATGAGCTGTTCTACGGTGTGGTTCCTGATTTGTCGTTGTTACGTGTGTTTGGTTGCCCTTGCTATGTCACTTTAGTCAATGGGAAAAAGCGTAACAAGCTTGATGAAAGGGCATTATCTGGTAGACTGGTTGGGTATTCCCTGGTGAGCAAGGGTTATTTTGTTTGGGTTCCAAAGTTGCGCCAGGTAGTAGAGAGTCGTGACGTACTCTTCTATGAACAGTTCAGCTACAACTATATACCTGGGCTCTCCCCTTATGATGGGTCCCAGTATGTAGACAGCGTCCCTACTGCAGTCAACAGTAATGTGCTGGATGCTGCTGGTAATGCCTTAGCCCCTTTAGTAACCCAGATTGTTGACGGCTGTCCTGGTCATGGGATGAACTTGCGTCCCAGGCCAGGGACTGATCGTGCTGTATCGCGTGTAAAATTTAAGTGCAGGCGGGAGTCTGAAGTTCTTCCGAACATAAATTTACCCGAATCTCAGGGGGTCGCCAGGCCCTCCTCTGTGCCACGTTTCACAGGCGAAGCTATAGGATTTGACCGCTCGAAGGTCATAGTAGTAGTGGAGCCTCTGGTACGTCCTCTGTCTGATTCTCGTCTCCCCCCGTCCACCTGTTCTGATGACCTGCGGGCATTATTGATCCCACTGCCCCCTGTCCTCTCTGGTGGTTTACACCGGACTAGGCTCGATGATGAATTAGCCGTCAGGGAAAGCCTGAGTGATGAACTGGATGAGTGGGCTGGCTCTGATGCTGCGTATGGCTGGGAAGTTCTAGTCGACCCAGGCTTCATTGAATTAGAGGCAAAGAATGCCGACCCTGTTCAACCAGTCAGTAGTCCTGATCTGGGGGTTGTACTACCTGCTACTGCTGATACAAATGTTGCTCATGTGGGGATTAACTGCCTTTATGTGGGTGCATATATCTCTACTTCCACTGAACTGTCATATAGGGCCGCCATGCACCCCTCTAACCCTGACAGGGATCAATGGTTACTAGCTATGAAGGATGAGATGGAGTCTTCGCGTGCCCATGGCACATGGGTTCTTACTCCTCAGCCTCCTAGACAGAGGGTCCTGTCTGGCCGGTGGCTATTTGTGAAGAAGATAGGGATTGATGGTTCTGTGCGTTTTTAAACACGCTTTGTGGTTCGAGGATTTCTGCAGAGGCCTGGGCTGGACTTTCATGATGTCTATGCCCCGGTCTCTTCTAAAGCTGGGCTTAGGGTTCTCCTTGCTGCCATCACTCATAGGAAGATGTTTGTTCGGCAGCTGGATATCAAGTCTGCTTTTCTCAATGCAACCTTGGAACCTGGTCTTGACTTGTACTGTCACCAGCCTGAGGGTTTCAAGGTGCTTGGTCCCAATGGCATTCCCCTTGTGTGCAAACTTATCAAGTCCCTTTATGGTCTGAAGCAGGCACCCACTATGAATAAAACAGCATTTTACGAACTTGCTAATTCTCGGACAGGTATCGTAAAGTGAAAATCTACGAACTTCCCTCGTAATATGTCATGAGGACCCTTAGTAAAGTTTTGTCTATCATCTAAAGCATTTTACGAAGCCCAAATAGCAAATTACGAGGGGGGGGTCGTAGATCGAGAATCCCCATAGCCTGTTACGAAGCCTATGATCAATTTACGAACTAGATTCATCCCCAAAGCATTTTACGAAGCCTATGTAGCAAATTACGAACTGGATTCATCCCAAATTGGTACGAATTCTCCCCAGATCACGGAGAATTCGGAACTTAGCTTAGTAAAACATAGTACCCTGTACCCAAAACCCATTAATTCCAAATTGTACGTTGCACCGTATGTCTTGTATGCTGCACCATTACATTACATTACATTACATTACATGTTAAAGTCCATGTGTCATGTATGCTGCACCATGTGTCATGTATGCTGCACCATGTGTCATGTATGCTGCACCATCTGTCTTGTACGCTGCACCATGTGTCTTGTACGCTGCACCATTTGTCTTGTACGTTGCACCATATGTCTTGTATGCTGCACAATCTGTCTTGTATGCTGCACCATGTGTCTTATATGCTACACCATCTATCTGTCTCATCATCGTAATTGCTACCACGTGAATGCTTGCTCGCTTTCTTGCTTGCTGATTCGTTAATTGTCCAACTGGCTTGTGCTTGGTCAAGCAACTAATAATATTCTAACTCCACCTCCTTCCTTCCATGCTGCTGCAGTTCCAGCAGGCAGTGACTTCCGCATATTGCGACATGGTGGAGAAGGAGCAAGTCATCAGCATGCAGGGATGAGTAGAGGAACAAGATCAAGAAGCCTTATGAGGACACTGGTCTTGCTGCTGGTCACTGCTGCTGGTCACTCATAATATAATAGTAGCTTGGCTAGACTAGCCAGTCGGGGTGGCAGGGGGGGGGGGGGCAGGGGCAGAAGACATACTAGATAGCTAGTCAGAGCTCATCAGGGTACCCTGGCTGGTACTTATTATTTTAGTAGTCAGAGCACAGGGTACTCATATTTCTGATGAGTACCATTTTTCTAGGCCCAATTCATGGGTACAATTTCCCCCACAAATGAAGAGAATTTGTAAATGGCCAAATTATAATAGCTATTGTTCATTATCACTTTTTTGAATTCGAATTTTTCAGTCTTAAAAATCTCTGTAAATAAAACATTGCAATCCATCTGTACATCTCGTATGATCCAAAGTCTCCAGTGCAAGCACTGCCTGGAAAAAAAACCGGGACCCAATCCGGGAAATACCCGGAACCTAACCTAGCCCGGAGCCCAGGTCCCGAATTTACAGAATAAGAAAAGGGTCGGTCCAGTATTAAATACTACAATCCGGGACCAAATTCCCTGTACAATCCGGGACCAAATCCCCTGTATTCAAGGAGGGTTATTCCACGAAGGGTGCCCGGTATTTTACGAATCAGCACCATTTAGTTTACGAACTATCAAATCCTAGTTCG
This sequence comes from Chlamydomonas sp. ICE-L, assembly GCA_013435795.1. Classification (NCBI taxonomy): domain Eukaryota; kingdom Viridiplantae; phylum Chlorophyta; class Chlorophyceae; order Chlamydomonadales; family Chlamydomonadaceae; genus Chlamydomonas; species Chlamydomonas sp. ICE-L. The sequence goes on from JACBWV010000610.1 coordinate 142,769,453, forward strand.
TAATAAAAGGGTGCCGGAATTTTACGAACCAGCTCCATTCAGTTTACGAACCATCAAATCCTAGTTCGTAAACCTTAAATTACGATGGGGTGTCCGCTTTTTACGAAGTAGAGCCCAACATTTTACGAGGGGGGTTCGTAGAATTTTCCAAGCCAAATTCTAGTTCGTAAAATACTGTTTTATTCATAGTGACCCAGGGCTTGGAGCATGGAGGTCAAGCAGGTTTTGATTGCTCATGGGTTTGTGATGAGCAAGGCAGAACCCGCTCTGTACTTTAGACAGGATTCCTTTGGTGGGTGGAGCTATGTTCTGACCTATGTTGATGATTTTATCTGTGCTTTTGATGATCTGGCTTTGTATGCTTTGCTGATCAAGGCTATGGAGGCTGCTGGCTGGGAGGTGAAGGAGCTGGGTGTGCCTGTCCAGTTTCTCTCACTGGACATGCATGTTACACTTGACTCTGATGGCAGGTGTGATCAGATCAACCTCTCCCAGCACTCCTACATTGTTGATCTGGTGGAGCAGTTTGGTCTCACCTCTGCAGCCAAGCCCAAGTTCTCTGCCCCCATGGCCAAGTGCACTGTCACTGACCCCCCTGGAGATCCCCTGCCCTCTAATAGCCAGTACCTCTCTCTTGTTGGTGCTTTGCTATACTTGGCTACTTGCACCAGACCTGATATTTCTTTTGCTGTAAGCTACCTGTCCAGGTTTTCTGCTCACCCTACTGTCCCCCTCTGGGGGGCAGCCAAGCGCTTGCTCTTGTATTTGAGGTCTCACTCCCACCTGGGCCTCAATTACACTCACAGCCCTGATTTCTCTTTTACTGTCTTTAGTGACTCATCCTTTGCTGATGATGGGTCTGAAAGGAGATCTCAGACTGGCTATGCTGTGCTTGCTGCTGGGTGCCTGGTCAACTGGATGAGCAAGCGGCAGCCTACTGTTGCTATTAGCTCTAGTGAGGCTGAGTATCAAGCCCTGGCTCAGACTGCCAGGGAGGTGCAATGGTTGAAGAAGTTGAGGGCTGATCTGGGATTACCTTGCACTACTGTCACCATTCTGGGTGACAACCTGGGGTTTCTGAGTTGGGCCAATGACTGGCAGCTGATTCCTCGCAGCAAGCACATTGATGTGATTCATCATTATATCAAGGAGTTGGTTGAGGATGGTCGGCTGCAGGTTGCCTATGTTAACACTGAGGACAACTGTGCTGACCCCTTTACCAAGCCCCTTGATCCTGCTGTGTTCTGGCGGTTTGTCCGCATGCACGGAATGACCGCTTCCCCTTGAGGTCATTTTTTTTTTACATCTGTCTCTTTGGTCATCAATTGTTTGGCATCAGGTTCCTATTCCCAGATTGGTTTTTCTATACCGTTGTAACCCATCTTTGATATTCGGTTTGTTTTTCTGGCTTTGCAGTAAAAACAAATTACTGCCTAGTTTCCTTCCTTCTTCTTTTTTGGTTTCCTTTGGAGTTCTCCTGGATTTCTGAGTTCGTCGATTTTTTTTTCTTGTTACACATAGTTCTATGACACCTGTACCATAGGTGGGGTAGTAGTATTGCATGTCACCTGCGTCATAGGTGGAGTATCAGCATCAATTGCGATTCACTCAATCGTTTTATGTCTTGGTGACTACTTATGTACTTTCTTAGAACTATCGGTACAGACAGTAACTCCTTTTCTGTCCGTACTGTGTCAGCTTCCCGTAGACTGTGTCATCCTGCATGACACAGTGACAGCTTCCTGTAGGCTGCGTCCCCTGGTCCTCTGACACGCGCTGTATAGCCTGTACCCTGATTAGGTTCCCGGCTTTCGCCCCTTCCACCACTGGTGCCCTTTGTGGTTCCCCAGTCGCTGTAAAGTATTCTCATCTCCGTGTATAGATTGGCGCGTTTGACCGCTGCAAGCATCTCTCCACTCTTGAAGTGTTTAAGCTGATACAAGCAAAACACAACGGGGTTCTACCCAGCTCTTCCATGATAATATTAGATGTAGTAGATTGGCAAACACCCAACATTTGTTTAAGTATACCTCTATGCCATTTCTCACAAGTATCGTCATTTGAGATAAGTGTGTTGTTCAGAATAGAAGGAGCCCACACCTCACAACCAAAATTCAGGATAGGTTGTACAAGAGAATCAAACAGGTGGGTGAGAATTTCAAAATTGTATATATCCATAGTATGGCATCGCCTATGGAGCATGTGGTGTGCCTTTTGGGCCTTAATAAGCATCCTAGAAAAAGCAGCTTTTGCACGACTGCTTGAGTCACCATCCACAAAGAGGGATCCCAGGTAGATAAAAGATAACTTTGTAGAAAGTTGTGCTCCATCATAGACAAATTTGTAATCAGGATCCATGCGGGCCTCATCACAGAATTGCTTGTTGAAAACGACAATCTCAGTTTTCTTTATACTCACAGCTATCTTAGTAGCCTCGCAGAAATCTCTCAGGCAGTCAAGCATCGCTTGCATATCTGCCGGGGATTCTGCCATTATAGCTAGGTCATCAGCATAAAGTAACAGTTGCAAAATCTTTCCCCTAAGCTCAGCCCCTACATTTGGGAGCTTGGATTGGAGAAACGATTCAATTATATCAATGAACAGACCGAATAGGAGTGGGGATAGGGGATCTCCTTGTTTAATTAAGGGCGCCTGGAGGCACGTCCCGAATGAAATGATTCGGATCCTTAATTCAATGTATTTTAATTAATTGAATTGAATTGTATTTTATGTTGTGTGATTTTAATTCGATTTATTCCTTTCCATTTAATTTAATTAACGTGATTTGAATGCATGCAATTGCTGTAAATTGTGTCAAGAATTTGATGCAAGAAAAATGAGGCCAATCAGCTGTCTGGTTGATTTTACGGAATTTGTACAAGGTATTGCATGTTTCGGCCCAGCCCAGACGTGAACGGTATGTCCCGCCCTCCTGAACGGGATTTAGGGCAGCGGCAGGTGGCGTGGCTTGCCCCTGCCCCTGCCGGGTGCCCCCCGCCCCCGCCCCTGCCCCTGCCCCACGCACGGCCCTGGGGTGGGGTCCGTGGGCTAATTATAGCACAAGTGCCCGAGGGGAATGTTTCGTCCATTGTGATGCTAACATGTTTCGCCTTGGTTTTTTGACGACAATTCTGCTCCCAAACCTATGTATACGCACATGTTTAAGTAGTTCAAAGTTGAAATGTTAGCTCAAAACACCCTGAAATCAAATTGTTAACCGTTAATTGTAGCTTTTTGGCCCGACCTGAGCTCCTTTTCGTGAATTTCGATCCTCATATTTGCTCTGGTCAGAATTTGTCCGGTATAAATAAGTCTTATAATTCATCAAAAATATAGAATGTTCAATTTTTTGATGTTTTTCATAAAACCTGAAAATGTGGTTGGTGACACGGACGGACGGACGCACATTTTAATGGGTCTAATCCCTCTTCAAATAAAGGGCGCCTGGAAGCGCGTCCCAAATGAAAATTTTTTTAATAATCTATATTTAATTAAAATTTTAATTGTGTAATTTTAATTGTGTAATTTTAATTGTGTAATTTTAATATCGTATAATTGTTTAATTGAATAAATAAATTGTATTAATTAATGAATAATAAGATTAAAATGAATTAATCAAATTATGTTAAATTGATTGATTAATTATAAGGTATTAATTAATTAATTAAATTATATTTAATTAATTATCAATTAAATTTAATTGTATTAATTAGTTAATTAATTAATTACAATTGATTTAATTAATTTGATAGAATCAAAATTGTGTTGTATTGACTTGAATTGAATGCATTTAATTGATTCGAATTGTATTCATTTGAATTCAATATATTTGGATTTAGTTGAATTGAATCGATGGATGTAGCTTCGTTTACTACGACAATTGACATTTTGTAGGGCTGTTAAATTTGAAGGAGTATTAAACGTGCCTGGCCTGTCTTGTAGATGGTCTTTATTTGCAAGCAGTTGATGCACAGGAAATGTAACCAATTAGAGGTATAGTTGAATTTGTTTGGTCAGCCGCATACAAGCTTGATGTGGCTTCATTCCCCACATTTATGGCAATCAATTCGGGACCCCCAGGACTCGAGCCCCTTGTTGCCCAATACATAATCATATTACAAGATCGCAGTGTGATATGTGGTCTGACCCATGTTTGCCCATGAGGTTGGAGAGTCGGCTGGGCGTGTCCCTGGCGTGCGTAGGATTGAACACATATTCTTGACAGCCTGGACATGTGGCATCTGAATTATGGTCAACCGCTGGCATTCAAACCACTAGGCAACTAAACCCTAAACACATTAGAAGTCACGGGCAGGACATTGGGGCAAATAGTCGAGAAATAGTTGATACGCAGAAAGCGAGAAAGTGAGAGGAGGGAGGCTGGAAGTTTCAGAAGTAGTGGAGTAAGTAGGTCCTCATAGCAGAATAAGCTACAAAACAGTTGACAACTATTGAGAAGGATCATGACCGCTGCAAAGCTGATATCTTTAGTCAAGCGCACTCCAACTACGCGCTAAATGTTTGGGTGCAGAGTTTGCCGGTATCAGCAGCACAGATGGAGAGAGACAAACTAATGTACAAAGAGACAGGCGGAACCTAGGGGGGTCATCAGAGGCCTTAAGCATACATACTCTATACCACACCGCACATACACACACATGTGGCTATCCATGCACAGCAACACAGCACTGCGCACACACATTCACACACATATGGCTATCCATGCACTGCCACACAGCACTGTGCACGCACTTACACACACATGTGGCTATCCATGCACTGCCACATAGCACTGCGCACGCACATACACACATAGCCGGCTATCCATGCACTGCCAAACAGGACTGTGCATGCACATACACACACATGTGGCTATCCATGCACTGCAACACAGCACTGCGCACGCACATACACACACATCTGGCTATCCGTGCATTACCACACAACACTGTGCACGCACATACACACAAATCTGGCCATCCATGCACTACATCACAGCACTGTGCACGCACACACACACATCTGGCTATCCATGCACTACAAGACAACCCCATGCAAACATGAACACACTCAAATACAAACACATGCACGCACAAAACAATTTGCTATCCATGCACTGCCACACAGCACTGTGCACACACATACACATGCATCTGGCTATCCATGCACTGCCACACAACACTGTGCACGCGCATACACACACATAGCTGGCTACCCATGCACTACCACACAGCACTGTGCATGCACATACACACACATGTGGCTTTCCATGCACTGCAACACAGCAATGCGCACGCACATACACACACATCTGGCTATCCATGCACTACAAGACAACCACTTGCAACACAAACACATTCAGCATCACACACACATCAGCCAATCAAGCATGCACACACAAAACAACTGGCTACACATACTTTGTCGCACAGCCATGTGCTAGTACATACGCACACATCTGGCTATCAATGCACTACAAGACAACCCCATGCAAACATGAACACACTCAAATACACACACATGCACGCACAAAATAAATTGCCATCCATACACTGCTACACAGCACTGTGCACGCCCATACACACACAACTGGCTATCCATGCACTGCAACACAGCACTGTGCACGCACATACACACACCTCTGGCTATGCATGCACCACAAGACAACCACATGCAGCCACTCAAGCATGCACACACAAAACAACTGGCTACACATACACTGTCGCACAGGTATTATATGTGCAAGTACATACACACACATCTGGCTGTCCATGCACTACAAGATGACCCCATGCAAACACAAACACACTCAAATACACGGATATGCAAGCACAAAACAAATTAATATCCATGCACTTCCACACAGCACTGTGCACGCACATACACACACATCTGGCTATCCATGTACTGCCACACAGCACTGTGCACGCACATACACACACGTCTGGCTAACCATGCACTGCATTTGTTACCTACGCCACCAAAACGGTGGTTGGGAGCTTGGTTTGTTTGTCCTCGACACACCCCTGATGTAATGGGGTTTTTTGCTTTGTGGGTGCTTTTTCTTTTTGTTTAAAGCACAGAGTCTCATAAACCCTCGCGGTGTCAAGTAGACTTTAACATGTAATGTAATGTAATGTAATGTAATGTAATTTAATGTAATGTAATGTAACTGCAACACAGAACTGTGCATGCACAAGTTACACATCTGGCTATCCATGCATCGCCACACAGCACTGTGCACGCACATACGCACACATCTGGCTATCCATGCAATACAAGACAAATCCGTGCACACACAAACACACCCAGACACTCACGCATGCAAACACACAAACGAACCACCGGTTGCACATGCACTGCCAAACAGCACTGTTCATACCAAATACTCACACCTGGCCATCCATGCACTATAAGACAACCCCAGGCACATGCACACACATCTGGCTACACATGCACTGCCACACAGATCTGTTTCCGTACACAGATACACACACCTGGTCATCCAAGCACTACAAGACAATCCCATGGACAAACACAACCCAATCAGACACTCACGCACCCACACCAGGCCATCCATGCACTACAAGATAACCCTATGCACACATTCACACATACCCAGACACTCACACACGCACACACAAGGGGCTACGCATGCACTGCCACACGGCCCTACTTACATACACACACATGGCCATCCCCATGCACTACAAGACAATCCCATCGACACAAACAACACACTCAGGCACTCACCCACACACACACTAGCTATCCATGCACTACACCATGCATACACACACTGGCTATCCATGCACTACCCCATGCACACACAAACACACTCAGACACACCTTGCACACACACATAACTGGCTATCCAACTGCAGCACAGCCCACACACAACTACTGAAGCAGGCACTACGACACCACATAACATGATCGCAATCATCTTCTCATTAACACCATCAGCACTACCAATCTCACCATGACCATCATCATCACTCCTACGTTTAGAATCATCTATTTCACAACCATCACTCCATACTATGCCAATATACCATGCATTTAGGTACACATCATGCAATGCTATGCTACAACATGCCATGCCCCACTATTATACCATTGTACCATGCATTTTGGTATAAACCATAACATGCAGTGCTATGCTGCACCAGGCCATACCATACAAATCTACCATTGTACCATGCATGTAGGTATAAACCATTCAATGTCATGCTATTCTGCACCATGCCTTACCATACCAATATACCATGCAAGTAGAGCAAGGGGTGGCAGCATGGAACCTTCCCATGTTGCCTCAGCTGCATGCGAATCAGGGAACCGCGCGCGCTTAATGAGACGATGGGCGACTTTCAGAGTTGAACTTAGGGGGCACCAAGAATTGCGAGGAATTGTTACAAAGACAAGTCCTAGGCGCGTTTCGAAAGCTAATAATTGAGAAACTTCAACTGAATAAGCCTGCTAGAATGGGCGAAGAAGGGAAAATAGCGAAAATCGGGTCCCTGGTGAGGAGGGACGGGCCAAGCCGCCTTATCTGTATTGCTGCGAGGCGAAATGTACCACGTAGTTTGCAACACGAAGGTCGGCAGTGCTTAATTCCAAGATCCGCAAGTGCGTGAGATGGATATGTGATCGTTACCCATAGAATTGCTCATTGTGCAAGTTAGCAAGGCTGGAAACCATGACCATTACGTGAATTAGAAGTACACAGTACATATCCGTAGGCCCACCCCACGCCGCACCCGTCCCACCCCACGCACGGCCCTGGGGGTGCGTTGTGGGTGAAGTCCGTGCTAATAATAGCTCAAGTGCCCTAGGGGAATGTTTCGTCCATTGTGATGCTTGCATGCTTCGCTTGATTTTTTGACGACAATTCCATTCCCAAACCTATGTATGTGCCCATGATTGGATGGTACGAATTTGAAATGATAACAAATGTTACCCAATAATTGTCGCTTTGGGCCCAAAAAGCTCAAACCTTAGCTCCTTTTCTTGAATTGCGATGCTCATAAGTGGTCTCGTCAGAAAATCTCCGGTATCAATAAGTCTTATAATTGGGATATCTTATATAATGTTTCGTTTTTTTGTGATTTGAAGTGAAACCTGAAAAGTAGGTTGTGACACACGGACGGACACACACACACACACACACAAACAGTTTTGACAGGCTAATCCCTCAATCAAATAAAGGGCGCCTGGAGGCGCGTCCCAAATGAAAATGTTTTAAAATAATCTGTAGTTAATTAAATTTTTAATTGTAGAATTTTATTATTGTACAATTGTTTAATAAATTAAATAAATTGTACAAATGAATGAATAACAAGATTAAAATGAATTAATCAAATTCTGTTAAATTAATTGATTAATTGTAAGGTTTTAATTAATTCATTAATCAATTACAGAATTAATTAAATTGGGTTGGATTAATTATCAATTAAATTTATTTTTATTAATTACTTAATTAATTAATTAAAATTGATTTAATTAATTTGATAGAATCAAAATTGTGCTGTATTGACTTGAATTGAATGCATTTAATTGTATTCATTTGAATTCAATAGATTCGGATTTAGTTGAATTGAATCAATGGATGTAGCTTCGTTTACTACGACAATTGACATTTTGTAGGGTTGATAAATTTGAAGCAGTATTAAACGTGCCTGGCCTGTCTTGTAGATGGGCTTTATTTGCAAGCAGTTGATGCACACGAAATGTAACCAATTAGAGGTATGGTTGAATCTGTTTGGTCAGCCGCATACAAGCTTGATGTGGCTTCATTCCCTACAGGTATGACAATTAATTCGGGACCCCCAGGACACAAGCCGCTTGTTGCCTAATACAATATCGTTTTACGAGATCGCAGGGTGATAAGCGGTCGGACACATGTTTTGCCAATGAGGTTGTAGAGTTGGCTGGGCGTGTCCCTGGCGTGCGTAGGATTGAACACATAGTCTCGACAGCCTGGACACGTGGCATCTGAATTATGGTCAACCGCTGGCATTCAAACCACTAAGCAACTAAACCCTGAACACATTAGAAGTCACGGGCAGGACATGGGGCAAATAGTCGAGAAATAGTTGATATGCAGAATGCGAGAAAGTGAGAGGAGGGAGGCTGGGAGTTTCAAAAGTAGTGGAGTAAGTGGGTCCTCATAGCAGAATAAGCTACACAACATTTGAAACTTTTGAGAAGGATCATGACCGCTGCAATGCTTATATCTCTAGTCATGCGCACTCCAACTACGAGCCAACTGTTTGGGTGCAGAGTTTGCTGAGATCAGCAGCACAGATGGAGAGAGACAAACTAATGTACAATGAGACACGTGGAACCTAGGGGGGTCATCAGAGGCCTAAAGCATACATACTACATATATAATATATCTAAACCATGACATGCCATGCTATGCTGCACCATGCCATGTCATACCAATATACTATGCAGGTAGGTACAAACCATACCATGCTATGCTACACCATGCCATAGCACACCATTAGGACATTGTATCATGCATGTTGGTATACACCATACAATGCCATGCTATACTGCACCATGCCATAGCACACCATACTACCATGCTAACATGCATGTAGGTTTAAACCATACCATGCCATGCTACACCATGCCATACCACACCAATATACCTTTGTATATTGCATGTTGGTATAAACCATAACATGCCATGCTATGCTGCACCATGACAGACCATACCAATATACCATGCTATGCCACACCATGTTATACCACAACATACTACCAAGTTACCATGCATGCAGGTATAAACCATAACATGCCATGCTACGCTGCACCATGTCATACCATATCAATATACCATGCATGTAGGTACAAATCATACCATGCTACGCTACCCCATACCATATGACACCATTATGTGTGGTGTGATGTAGTGCGTTGTGGTGTGTTTTGGTGTGCTTTGGTGTGATTTGGTGTGTTTTGGTGTGTTGTGTTGTGTTGTGGTGAGTTGTGGTGTGGTGTGGTGATTTGTGTTGTGTGTTGTGTTGTGGCATGTCGTGTCGTGTCATGTCGTGTGGTGAGGTGAGGTGTGGTGTGGTGTGGTGTAGTGTGATGAGGTGTAGTGTGGTGTGGTGTGGTGTGGTGTGGTGCGTTTTGGTGCGTTGTGGTGCGTTGTGGTGAGGTGTGTTGTGTTTTGTCGTAGTGCGTTGTGGTTTGTTTTGGTGTGTTGTGTTTCGTTGTGTTGTGTTGTGGTTCGTTTTGTTGTGTTGTATTGTGTTGGGTTGGGTTGAGTTGTGTCATGTCATTTTGTGTCGTTTTGTGTCAATTTGTGTCATTTTGTGTCATGTTGTGTTGTGTTGTGGTGTGGTGTAGTGTGGTGCGCTGAAGTGTGTTTTGTTGTGTTGTGTTGTGTTGTGTTGTGGTGCGTGTGGTGCGTTGTGGTGCGTTAATTTGTGTTGTGTGTGCTATGTTGTTTCATGTCATTTTGTGTCGTGTCATGTAATTTGTGTCCTTTTGTGTCAATTTGTATCATTTTGTGTAGTGTCGGGTTGTGGTGTGTTGTGGTGTAGTGTGGTACGTTGTGGTTTGTTTTCATGTGTTGTGTTGTGTTGTGTTGTGTTGTGGCGTGTAATATCATGTCATGTTGTTTTGTGTTGATTTGTGTCATTTTGTGTCATGGTGTGGTGCGGTGAGGTGTGGTGAGGTATGGTGCAATGTGGTGTGGTGTGGTGTGGTGTGTGGTGAGGTGTGTTGTGTTGTGTTGTGTTGTGTTGTGTTGTGTGGTAAGGTGTGGTGTGGTGTGGTGAGGTGAGGCGTGGTGTGGTTTGAGGTGGTGTGGTGTGGTGTGGTGTGGCGAGGCGTATCATGACGTGATGTTTTGTGTCGATTTGTGTCGTTGTGTGTCGTGGTATGGTTTAGTGTGGTGCGGTGTGGTGTGGTGTGGTGTATGTGTGTGGTGTGGTGTGGTGTGGGTGTGGTGAGGTGTGGTGTGGGTGTGTGAGGTGTGGATGTGGTGAGGTGAGGTTGGGTAATGGTGTGGTGTGGGTGGTGGTGGTGTGGTGTGATGAGGTGTGGGTGAGGTGTGGTGTGGTGTAGTGTGGTTGTGGTGATGGTGTGGTGTGGTTTGGTGTGGTGTGGTGGTGGCGTGGTGTGGTGGTGTGAGATTGTGTGTGTGGTGTTGCTGTGGGTGTGTGGTGTGGCTTGGTGTGGTTGTGGTTTTGAGGTGGTGTGATGTGCTGTGGTGTGGTGTGGGTGTCTTGTTTGTGACGGTGGTTGGGTGTGGTGATGTTGTGATGTGGGTGAGGAGTGGTGGTGAGTGTGGTTTGCGTGGGTTGGGCGTGGCGGATTTCGGCATGGTGTTGTGGATGGTGTTGGTGTGGGTGGTGTGGCAGAGGTCCTGGTGCGGTGTGGTGTGCGTTTGAGGTAGGTGGTGTAGTGGTGTGTGGCGTGGTGTATGTGTGTGGCGTATCATGGTCGTATTGTTTTGGGTGTCGATTTGTGTCGTTTATGCGTGGTACAGGAAGGTTGGTACGGTTCTTGTGGATGCGGTGTGTGGGTGGTGTGCCTGTGGTGTGAGTTGTGGTTTGGTGTGGATGCGGTGTTTGGTAAGGTGTGGTGTGGTGTGTGTGATGAGGTGAGGGTGGTTGTGGTGTGGTGGTGGTGTGGTGAGGTGTGGTATGGTACGGTGTGGTGGGTGGTGGTGTGGTGTGGTGAGGCTGTTGTGGTGAGGCATGTGTGGTGTGTGCCGTGTGGTGTGGTACCATGTGTTGTGGGTGTGTGTAGATCTGGTGTCGTGTGGGTGGGTGTGTGTGGTGTTGTGATGTGGTTAAATGATGTGACTGGTGTGGTGTGTTTGTAGTTGTGGTGTGGGTGGGTGTGTTTTTGGTGCTGTGTGGTTTAGTTGGTGGTGGCGTGTGTGTGGTGTGGTGTTTTGTGGTGTTGGTGACGGCGTGGTGTGGTTTTGGGTGGTGTTGTGTGGTATGGTGTGGATGCGTCTATGTCGTTAGCGTTTTTGTGTGCTTCGTGTCCGTTGTGTGTCCGTCGGTATGGTTTAGTGTGGCGCGGTGTGGGGTGGCGTAGTGTGTGGTGTGGCGTGTGTGGTGTGGCGTGGTGTGGTGCGGTGTGGTGAGGTAAATGTTGTGAGGTGAGGTGTGGTGGTGGTGAGTGAAGCTGTGGTGGTGGTTTGCTGTTGCTTGCCCCCCCCGGTGTGAGATGTGGTTGTGGTGCGGTGTTGTTCGGGTGTAGTGTTGGTGGTTTGGTGTAATGTGTGCAGTGTGGTTTGGTGTGTGTTGATTTGAAGTGGTGTGCTGTACTGTGGTGGTGGTTGTCGTGTGGTATGGGGTGTGGTTGGTGAAGTGAGTGTGGTTTGGGCGCTGCATCAGTTAGCTCGAGACACGATATTGGTGTTGGTATGGTGAGTGTGGTTGTGTGGGTGGTGGTGGTGTGGTGAGCGTGTGGTGGTGTGACGGCTGGGTTGCTTGTGGTGTGGTGTGGTGATGGTGTGATGAGGTGTGGTTTGGTGCGGTGTGGGATGGATTGAGTGGTGGTGTGGTGTGGTGGGTGTGGGGGTGGTGTGTGGTGTGGTGTGTGTGGGCCGTGGTGTGAGTGTGGTAGTGGTGTGGGATGTGGTGTGGTGTGGTGTGGTGTGGTTGGTGTGGTGTGGTGCGGCGTGGGTGTGGTTTGGGGTGGTGTGGTAGGTGTGGCGTGGGGGTATCACTGTCGTGGCCGTTTTGATGTTGATTTGTGTCGTTGTGGTGTCAGTGAGTATGGTTTTAAGTAATGGTGCGGTGTGGTTTGGTGGTGTAGTGTGTAGTGTGGCGTTGGGTGATGTGAGTGTGTGGTGTGGTGTGGTGTGGGTGGTGAGGTTGTGGTGTGGTGTGGCGTGGCGTGTGCGGTGTGGTGTGGTGTGGTGGGTGGTGTGGTTAGGTGTGGTAGGGCTGTGGTGGGGTGTGGTGTGGGGTGGTGGTGGTTGTGGTGTGGGTTTTGGGGGGCGGTGTGTGGAATGTGGTGTGGTGGTGGTGGGTTGGAGTGTGTGTTTGGAACAGGGTGTGGTGTTGTTTAGTGGTGTAGGTGTGTGTGTGTGTGGTGTGGTGCTGCGTGGTGTGGATTTGCGGGGTTGTGGGTGTGTTGTGGTGTGGTGTGTGGCGTCTCCTGGTCGTGTTTTTTTGATGCCCTTTGATGATCGTTTTCTTTGCGTGGTCTGGTATGGTGTGGTACGGTGTCTTGTGGTTCGGTGGGGTGGTGTGGTGTGGTGTGATGCGTGTTTGGTGTGGGTGTGGGGTGTGTGCGGTGTGGTGTGTGTTGTGTGGTGTGGTGTGGTTGTGGTGCTTGTGTGGGTTGGTTTGGCGTGCGTGGTGTGTGGTGTGGTGTGGGTGGTTGTGGTGTGGTGTGGTGTGGTTTGGTGAGGCGTGGTGTGGGTTTGGTTGTGGTGTGGTGTGGTGTTGCGTTGTGTTGGTCGTGTTTGTTTTGTGTGGATTTGTGTTTTTTGTGTCGTCGTATGGTATGGTGTGGTGTGGTTTGTGGGTGTGTGGTGTGGTTGGTGTGGTTGTGGTGTGTTGTGGTTGTGTGTTGTCGTGGTGTGTGGTTTTGGTGTGGTGTGGGTGTGGTTGGTGTGTGGTTATGTTTGGTTTTGTTTGGTGCGGCTTGGTGTGTTTGTGTTTGTGTTGTGTTTGTGTTGTGTTGTGTGGTGCGGTGTGGTGTGGGTGTGTGTGTGGTGTTGGTGCGGCGGTGAGGCGTGTGTGGGTGAGTGGTTTCAGCTGCGTGCGAAGCAGGGTACCCCATTATGCTTGATTCTGGCTCGCACCTTGCGATCTGTCTTCCGTTCCATTAAGACCGCCAATTACGATGGATTGCTGGACTCCTGCTGAATTCCATCCCCAAACCTATGTATGCGCACATGATTGGATGGTACGAATTTGAAATGATGACAAATGTTACCCAATAATTGTCGCTTCTGGCCCAAAAAGCACAAACCTTAGCTCCTTTTCTTGAATTGTGATGCTCATATGTGTTCTCGTGAGAATATGTCCGTCATCAATAAGTCTTATACTTGTTATATGTTGTATAATGTTTCGTTTTTTTGTGATTTGAAGTGAATCCTGAAAAAGTAGTTTGTGACGGACACACACACACACACACAGTTTTGACAGGCTAATCCCTCAACCTCAATAAAGGGCGCCTGGAGGCGCGTCCCGAATGAAAATGTTTGAAATAATCTGTATTTAATTAAAATGTTAATTGTATAATTTTACTATTGTATAATTGTTTAATTAAATAAATAAATTGTATTAATTAATGAATAATAAGATTACAATGAATTTATCAAATTATGTTAAACTGTTTGATTAATTATAAGTTATTAATTAATTGATTAATTAACTAATTAATTAAATTATATTTAATTAATTATCAATTAAATTTAATTGTATGAATTAGTTAATGAATGAATTAATTAGTTAATTAAAATTGATTTAATTAATTTGATATAATCAAAATTGTGTTGTATTGACTTGAATTGAATGCATTTAATTGATTTGAATTGTATTCATTTGAATTCAATCTATTTGGATTTTGTTGAACTGAATCGATGGATGTAGCTTCATTTACTACGACAATTGACATTTTGTAGGGTTGTTAAATTTGAAGGAGTATTAAACGTGCCAGGACTGTCTTGTAGATGGTCTTTATTTGCAAGCAGTTGATGCACAGGAAATGTAAACAATTAGAGGTATAGTTGAATTTGTTCGTATAATGTTTCGTTTTTTTGTGATTTGAAGTGAATCCTGAAAAAGTAATTTGTGACACACGGACACACACACACACGGACACACAGTTTTGACAGGCTAATCCCTCAATCAAAATTTTTGTAATTTTTTCATTCGGGTAAAATCTGGAGATTTTTTTCATTCGGGTACTCCTACAATGGATGGAAAGGAGGATCAAATGTCCCCATGTAGGCGAACTTGGGAAACAACATGATTACACATCGACTTAAGAATACTAAGATAGGGGTCTTTGACTCCTAGCCTTGCTAAGCAATCCCATAGCAAGTCTCTGTTGACCCAATCATAAGCCTTCTTGAAATCGACAAAAGCCACAAAGAGTGGTTTTTTCTTCTCTCTATATTTATCTACAATATGGCTAAGAATGAATGATGCATCTGCAGTACCCCTACCACTTCTAAATCCATATTGGCCAGCGGCTCTGAGGTTGAATTCTTCTGACCAATCATCTAGTCTACGTAGCATGCAAAGGGAGAAGATCTTTCCTATGGAGTTGCTCACCGCAAGACCTCGATAGTTGTCCTTGTCATAAACACTGCCTTTGGATTTGGGTACGGGTACCAAGGCAGCTGCAGCCCATTGGCTAGGGTAAGAGGTCTTCCAGATGAGATTAAACAGGTGAGTCATAGCTTGTAAAAGAAAAGATGATTGGAGAATAGGACTTTTTCCACTTTGCTCCAGTTATCTGGTTTAAGTTTCAAAGGTCCCAGACCTCCATGTTAATTGGTGGCCAAAGATTCATCCTGGAAATCTTCCAAAAAGAACAACGTCGCTGGGGCATCAGACACATCCTTGCTCCAACAATCTTTGCGTTCTCTGGCCATATTGAGATCGGCAAGGGCAACGTCCCTCATCATGCCATAATTACTATCACAGTATTTCACCATGGAGTTCCAGAATTTAATCACTGACTTCAACCAGTAACATGCAACACCAAATATTGATCTAGCATTCAAGGCCTTTGGCATGCAACAACTCGCCGCTGCCCCGAAATACAAACCTCACAGCTTTCCACATGTCAACGTTTCCGCCTCCGCCATCAGCTCCCGGGAGCACCAGGAAGATTTCCCTAAATATGTCAACTAGGGCGCTCTAACTATCGAAAGTAGGCAGTGTGGGATTCGGAATTCGAATTCTTCATCGTTACTTTAATAGTGCAGCGACAGGGTAAGTTAATCTCGGCACCCCCTACTTGTGTGTCGTTTTTTTTTTTTTTGCTTTTTTTTTTTGAATGGGGTGCAAGGCCCGTTGCGGAAGCCTGAGTTTGTGTCGGTGATGGTGACGTTTTCAAAGGCTGCTGGGATGAAACCGCAGAGGTTGGTGTTGCCGTCGACCTAAGGGGGTAGAAGGGGGGGAATGTGTGTGGTGGTGGCGGAGTGCATGTGTTGGTGATGGTGAAGTTGGTGACGGTTGAGGGGATGTCGGTGCAGAGGTTGCGGTTGCCATCGACCTAAGGCGTAGGAGGGGTGTGTGTGTGGTGGTGGTGGTGTGCATGTGTGGGTGATGGTGACGTTGGGGAAGGCTGCAGGGATGAAACCGCAGAGGTGTGGCCGTCCACCTAGGGTGGTAGACCTAGGGGGGGAGGAGGGGGGGGTGGGGGGGGGGGGGGGGGGGGGAGGGTAGGAGGGGGGGATGTGCGTGGTGATGTGGTGGTGGTGTGCATGTGTCGGTGATGGTGACGCTGGTGAAGGCTGCAGGGACGAACCCTCATGGGGCCATTGTGGGTCGGGGATGGAGCCAGTCAGTGTGGTGGTGGTATTGAGTGGTAGTGGTGAGGTGTGGGAGGGAGTGGTGGTGGTGTGGAGTGGGAGGGGGGTAGGGAGGGGTGGGTCAAGAGGTAATCACCAACGCACCGACGTGTGTGATAGAACCGACATGCCCTTGGGCCATTGTGGGTTGGGGATGCAGCCAGTCAGTGTGGAGGCGGTGGAATTGGATGGTGGTGGTGGTGGTGGTGTGGGAGGAAGTGAGGGAAGGAGGGAGGGAGCCATGTGGTAATCGCTAACTCACCGACATATGCGATGGGGCTGACATGCCCTTAGGCCATTGTGGGTCGGGGATGGAGCCAGTCAGTGCGGTGGTATTGGGTGTTAGTGGTGTGGTGTGGGAGGGAGGGAGGGAGGGAGGGAGGGAGGGAGGGGAGGGAAGGAGGGAGCCAAGAGGTAATCGCCAACTCACCGACATATGCGATAAGGCTGACATGCCCTTGGGCCATTGTGGGTCGGGGATGGAGCCTATGAGTGAGTTGTAAGCGAGTGTCAGCTCATGCAGAATAATCATGGTTGACCATGAGCGGGGGAGGGTCCCCTCAAGTTCATTGCCCTCTAGGTTGATGGTGCTCAGCCTTTGCAGCGTGGACCAGGAAGGAGGGAGGATGCCGGTGAAAGAGTTGTTGCACATGGAGATGTAGTTGAGGGCCTTGGGGGCTTTGGAAAGGCTGTGTGGGGTGAGGGGAGGGTTGGGTTGGGTTGGGTTGGGTTGGGTTGGGTTGGGTTGGGTTGGGTTGGGTTAGGTTGGGTTGGGGTGAGTGGGTTGGGTTGGGTTGGACCAGGAAGAAGAAGGATGCCGGTGAAGGAGTTGTTGCACATGGAGATGTAGTTGAGGGCCTTGGGGGATTTGAAAGGCTGTGGGGGTGAGGGAGGGTTGGGTTGGGTTGGGTTGGGGTGAGTGGGTTGGGTTGGGTTGGGTTGGGTTGGACCAGGAAGGAGGAAGGATGCTGGTGAAGGAGTTGTTGCAGATAGAGATGTAGTTGAGGGTCTTCGGCGCGTTGAAAGGCTGAGGGGTTGAGCGAGCGAGTGAGGGAGGGTTGAGTTGGGTTGATGGAGGGAGGGAGGGTTGGTTTGGATTGAGGGATGGAAGATTGTGTTGGATTGTATTGTGTTGCATTGAGATGGGGTGAGTGGGTTGGGGTGGGATGTGTTGGGTTGGGAGGGGTTGGGTAAACCCCCCACCCCACCCACCTACCGTTAAGTCCCACAACATTAAATTCTTGCCAACAGCCAGAATACGCAGATTGCTTACGGCTCCAAGCTCTAGCCACTTATCTGGTTATCGTTCGCTTCGCCCACACTTAAGTACTTTCTTCATGTCGTTTCCCTGCCTATAAAAGTAACGATAACGCCTGATGGGGTGTGGCATTAAGGGAACCCGTCGTACGGGGGCAGAGAACGGTCTACCATCTCGACTGGAGAAGCTACCATTGCGGTTGACAACGACCTGCAACGCTAAGGGCGACCGTAGGGGGAATCGAACCCCCAACCCTTCTTCGTTTAAGCAATTTGGTGTACCACTAGACCAATTGTCTCACTCAAACGGGCTTTCCCTGCCTATACAAATGTAAGGATAAAATAGCGAGCAGCCAACATGCTGGCTGGTGCCATGAAACCAAGTTCAAGTTCTATCCAAATGTAAACAACTCACCGTCAAGCCTGTCACGGTGTCACACTGTCACAAATGTAAACAAATCACCGTCAAGCCTGTCACGGTGTCACACCGTCACAAATGTAAACAAATCACCGTCAAGCCTGTCACGGTGTCACACCGTCACAAATGTAAACAACTCACCGTCAAGCCTGTCACCGTGTCACACCGTCAAAAATGTAACAACACGTCAAGCCTGTCACGGTGTCACACCGTCACAAATGTAAACAAACTCACCGTCAAGCCTGTCACCGGTGTCACACCGCTCACAAATGTACACAACTCACCGTCAAGGCCTGTCACGGGTGTCACACCGTCACAAATGTAAACAAATCACCGTCAAGCCTGTCCCCACCGTCACAAATGTAAACAACTCACCGTCAAGCCTGTCACGGTGTCACACCGTCACAAATGTAAACAACTCACCGTCAAGCCTGTCACGGTGTCAGTTTTAAATGTGATCTTAGGCCCATCACATTCAATGTACTTCCTGTATGCGTGGTAGAGGGGGGGGATGGGGGGGGGGGGGGGGGGGGGGGGGGGGGTTGTCGGGCAATGTTAGGCAGAGCGTGTTGTTGTTGTTGTTGTTGTTGTTGTTGTTGTTGTTGTTGTTGTTGTTGACGTTTGATGCTTTTGTTGTTGTTATTACTGTTGTTAATGTTATTGTTGATGTTGTTGGTTGGCTGTTCAGCGCCTCCAAAACCAAGTGTGGTATACGTGAATACCTTGCAACACGGAGTGTCTTGTAACTGGAGGCCTAAGAAATGATCTCAGGAGTTCAGACGGCCCTAAGAGTCAGAAGCACGGCTACAGACCCCCTTCCCGCTTCCAGCGTGTCTAGACCCTAATGGAACCCTTGTTTTAAGCATTCCAGAGTAGCTGATCAGATACTGATCAGTGAGTCAATTCGCTCGCTTTCAACTGCCTACAGAAGTTGTTCGTCATCTGTCGGAAAGTCGTCACCACAGCGCGGCGACTCAATGTGACAATTCCCCTTCTCTAGACAAGCCTTCTCCTGAAGTCTAGCACTTTCTCGAATGACAAACTCATTAGGGGTTACAGTCGCTTAATCCCTGTGAGTAGGTTTTTTAAATGTTTTAGGTTTGGGGTCGTTGGCACCTGTCTGGGGCCGTACCCGAGACAGGTGTTGTCTCCAATACAAATCGATTTGTTCAGAGCACATAGGTACCAACTCTTCTTCGAGTTCCCAAGAGTGACCATGGTCTAAGTGTAACCATTGTACATAGTAATACACCGTACCAGACTAGGGTACTTCCATTGACCAAATTGGCGAGCGCTTTAGCGCACTTGAAGAAAAGAAAACTGCGCTTTGTAGTGCAAAAAGCGCAAAAATTGCTTGCTGCGCCCTCAGGGGGTTGCAAAAAACTGCGCAAAACGCGCAGTGGGTCACAAAAAGGCAGCAAACCAGCGCACAAAAGCGCGCGCCCTTGGAAGTACCCTGCTACACAGTATATTTACATGTGATAAGATGGATGCGAGCTGAGAACGCACTTGGAAGTACCCTGTACCAGACTGTATGTTGTGTTCTACAATGTTGCTAATCTCGTAGATAGGTTCACCGCATGTGCGTAACAATTCCGGCTTTGGTCTAACAAACCCAGTCCCGCCGGATAGATATTCTTTGACAAGAGATATGTGAAACGTTGGATGAATCTTCCGTCCTGAGGGGAGGGATAGAGTCACTGCAATGGTCTCCCTACTTTTTTGGATAGTGTGAGAGATTTTATCAAGCGCTATGCACACAAGCACACACACATGCATACACATGCACTCACATGCACTCACACACAAGCACACACACACGTGCACACACACAAGCACACACACATGCCATGCACACATGCACACACACACATGCACTCACACACAAGCACACACACACACACATGCCATGCACATACACACATGCACATGTTTTTAACCTACATGCCTTGCAAGTGACTCTTGCAAAACAGTGTGTGTGCATGTGTATGTGTGAGGGACCAAAGAATCTGGGCATGAGCTTCCTAGTCAAACCAGGCCAGTATTCGATGTTCTTCGAGTTCAACAAAACTTCTTGACCGAGAGTACACTTCACCAGTCGACGGAGCAAGTCTGCAAAAACGTTTTTTGACGATCCTTCACGGATTTAATCGCTGTGGGGGATAGTGGGGCAATGCTAAGGCAGAGCGTGTTGTTGTTGATGTTGTTGTTGATATTATTGTTGTTGTTGTTGTTGTTG
>JACBWV010000610.1:142792015-142837396 GCA_013435795.1 Chlamydomonas sp. ICE-L
CCCCACCCCTCAACACTCCCACCCCCTCCACCCCCCCCCCCCATATCCCCCCCCCCCCCCTCCTTCTCTCATCTCCTGTTCCCGACCTCAGCCACCTCCCAAACCTCGCAGCCGCAGCCTCCACCCCACCCCCACCCCC
Source organism: Chlamydomonas sp. ICE-L (assembly GCA_013435795.1). NCBI lineage: Eukaryota > Viridiplantae > Chlorophyta > Chlorophyceae > Chlamydomonadales > Chlamydomonadaceae > Chlamydomonas > Chlamydomonas sp. ICE-L. Next base: position 142,792,155 of record JACBWV010000610.1, read on the forward strand.
CCTACTCCTTCCACCACCACCCCCCCAGTCCCACCCCACCCCACCACCGACCACCCCCCCACCACCCCTTCTCTACTCATTCTCATTATTCCGCACTCCCCGGCCCCCCCCACGCCTCATCCCCCGGCCACCACACCCCCCACCTCCCCCCCGCCTCCCTCACCCCCACCCCCCCCACACCCGCCCCCCCCCCTTCTGCTCCGGTCTATTACTCCCCCCTCACCATCTTCACCCCCCCCCCCCACCGCCGAACCCCACCCCTCTTCGCACGCCCACCCAACCATCCGCCTGCCACCCCGCCCGCCCTTCCACCCCCACATCCCCCTCACCTCACCACCCCCCTCCACCCCCCTTCTCCTCGTCTCCTTTCCCCACTCCCCCCCCACCCCCCGCCTCGCCCGCCCCACCCCTCCCCGACCCCCCCCCCCACCCCCCCCACACCCCCACCCTCCTCTCCCCCCCCCCCCCCGCCCATAGGCCGTCTCCCCACCCCCCCCCCCCACCACCACCACCACCCACCCCCCCCCTACTCCTCCCCCACCACCCCACCCCACCCTCACCCACCAACCTTCTCTCTTCCTTGCCGGCAGCTCCCAAACAACCCCCCCGCCCCCCAGCCACCCTCCCTCCACCCCCCCACCCCAGCCGCCAACAACCCCCAACAACTACCAACACAATAATAATAATCAACAACAACATCAACAACAACATGCTCTATATCATTGCTGCCCCACTACCCCCACCCCAGCATCAACAGCAACAACAACAACCACAACAACACAACATCAACATCAACAACAACAACAATAATATCAACAACAACATCAACAACAACATGCTCTATATCATTGCCCCACTACCCCCCACCCCAACATCACAACAATAACACACACACACAACAACAACAACAACAACAATAATATCAACAACAACATCAACAACAACATGCTCTATATCATTGCCCCACTACCCCCCACCCCAGCATCAACAACAACAACAACAACAATAATATCAACAACAACATCAACAACAACACGCTCTGCCTTAGCATTGCCCCACTATCCCCCACAGCGATTAAATCCGTGAAGGATCGTCAAAAAACGTTTTTGCAGACTTGCTCCGTCGACTGGTGAAGTGTACTCTCGGTCAAGAAGTTTTGTTGAACTCGAAGAACATCGAATACTGGCCTGGTTTGACTAGGAAGCTCATGCCCAGATTCTTTGGTCCCTCACACATACACATGCACACACACTGTTTTGCAAGAGTCACTTGCAAGGCATGTAGGTTAAAAACATGTGCATGTGTGTATGTGCATGGCATGTGTGTGTGTGTGTGCTTGTGTGTGAGTGCATGTGTGTGTGTGCATGTGTGCATGGCATGTGTGTGTGCTTGTGTGTGTGCACGTGTGTGTGTGCTTGTGTGTGAGTGCATGTGAGTGCATGTGTATGCATGTGTGTGTGCTTGTGTGCATAGCGCTTGATAAAATCTCTCACACTATCCAAAAAAGTAGGGAGACCATTGCAGTGACTCTATCCCTCCCCTCAGGACGGAAGATTCATCCAACGTTTCACATATCTCTTGTCAAAGAATATCTATCCGGCGGGACTGGGTTTGTTAGACCAAAAGCCGGAATTGTTACGCACATGCGGTGAACCTATCTACGAGATTAGCAACATTGTAGAACACAACATACAGTCTGGTACAGGGTACTTCCAAGTGCGTTCTCAGCTCGCATCCATCTTATCACATGTAAATATACTGTGTAGCAGGGTACTTCCAAGGGCGCGCGCTTTTGTGCGCTGGTTTGCTGCCTTTTTGTGACCCACTGCGCGTTTTGCGCAGTTTTTTGCAACCCCCTGAGGGCGCAGCAAGCAATTTTTGCGCTTTTTGCACTACAAAGCGCAGTTTTCTTTTCTTCAAGTGCGCTAAAGCGCTCGCCAATTTGGTCAATGGAAGTACCCTAGTCTGGTACGGTGTATTACTATGTACAATGGTTACACTTAGACCATGGTCACTCTTGGGAACTCGAAGAAGAGTTGGTACCTATGTGCTCTGAACAAATCGTTTGTATTGGAGACAACACCTGTTGTGGTACGGTAGGTGTTAAGGAATTGGTTGGGGGTAAACTTTATCAATGGTGTTTGGTGGTGGTGTGGTGTGTAGGTCAGTAGGTGAGTGGGGGGGAATGGTAGGGTGGTGGGGGTGTTTGTGGTTGTGGGTGAGGGTGTGGCGTGTGTGGGTGGTGGTGTGTGTGGTGTGGTGTGTTTGGTGTGGTGAGGCGTGGTGTGTAGGCTTTGGGGGTGGTGTGGGTGCGTGGTGTGTGGTGTGGCCTTTGTGTCGTTTGGTGTGTGGTGTGGAGTGGTGGTGTTTGTTGTGAGGTGTGGTGTGGATTGTTGTGGTTGTGTTGTGTTGTGTGTGGTGTGGTGTTGTGTGGTTCTGGTGTGGTGGTGGTGAGGTGTGGTGTGGTGTGGTTGGTGTGGTGTGTATCCATGTCGTGTTGTTTGGTGTTGGAATTTGCGTCGTTTTTTGTGTCGTCGTATGGTTCATGGTGTTGGGTGTGGTTTGTTAGGTGTGATGTTGTGTGGTGTGGTTGGTGTTGGTGTCGTGTTGTGATTGATGTGTGGTGTGTGTGGTTGTGTTGTGGTTTGTTTGGTGTTTGCGGGTGTGGGTGGTGAGGCGTGGCGTGGTGTGGCGTGGCGTGGTGTGGTGTTCGTGGTTTGCTGTGGTTTGCTGTGGTGTTCTTTTGTGTGGTGTGGTGTGGTGTGGTGTTGCGTGGTGTGGTGAGGCGTGGCGTGCGTGGTGTGGTGTGGTTGGGTGTGGTTGTTGGTGGTGTGGTTGTGGTGTTGAGGAAAGAAGAGACAGTGTAGTGTGTGGGTGGAGGCGGGGTGGGGCGTGGCGTGGTGTGGTGTGGTGTGGTTGTGTGATGTGTGGTTTGGAAGGTTGTGTGGTGAGGCGTGGTATGGTGCGGTGCAGTGTGGTGTGGTGTGGTGTGGTGTGGTGTGGTGTGGTTGGTGTGGGTGGTGTTGCGTGGTGGGTGTGGTAAAGGCGTGGCGTGGCGTGGTGTGTGTGGTGTGGTGTGGCGTGGTGTCGTGTGGTGTGGTGTGGGTGTGGTGTGGTAGGCGTGTATGGTGCGGTCAAGTGTGGTTGGTGTGTGTGGTGTGGTGAGGCGTGGTATGAGTGGGCGTGCAGTGTTGGTATAGTGTGGTGTGGTGGTGTTTGGTGTGCTTGTGGCGAGGTGTGGTGTGGTGTGGTGTGGTGTGGTGTGGTTTGGTGTGTGGTGTGGTGTGGTGTGGTGAGGCGTGGTGTGGCGAGGTGTAGGCTGTATGGGGTGGTAAGGTGTGGTGTGGTGTGGGGTGGTATGGTGTGGTGTGGTGAGGCGTGGTGTGGTGTGGTGTGGTGTGGTGTGGTGTGGTGGCACACACATCTGGCAACACATGCACTGCCACACAGATCAGTTTCCGTACACAGTTACACACACCTGGTCATCCATGCACTACAAGACAATCCATGGACAAACACAACCCAATCAGACACTCACGCACACACACACCAGGCCATCCATGCAATACAAGACAACCCCGTGTACACATTCACACATACCCAGACACTCACACATGCACACACAAGGGGCTACGCATGCACTGCCACACCGCCCTACTTACATACACACACACCTCGCCATCCCCATGCACTAAAAGACAATCCCATTGACACAAACAACACACTCAGGCACTCACCCACACACACTGGCTATCCATGCACTACACCATGCACTCACACACACTGGCTATCTATTCACTACCCCATGCACACACACAAACACACTCAGACACACCTTGAACACACACATAACTGGCTATCCAACTGCAGCACAACCCAAACACAACTACTGAAGCACGAATAAATATCACGCACTACAACACCACATAACACGATCGCAATCATCTTCTCATTAACACCATCAGTACTACCAATCTCACCATGACCATCATCATCACTCCTACAATTAGAATCATCTATTTCACAACCATCACTCCATACTATACCAATATACCATGCATGTAGGTACACATCATACAATGCTATGCTACACCATGCCATGCCCCACTATTATAGCATTGTACCATGCATGTTGGTATAAACCATAACATGCAATGCTATGCTGCACCAGGCCATACCATACTAATCTACCATTGTACCATGCATGTAGGTATAAACCATTCAATGTCATGCTATTCTGCACCATGCAGTACCATACCAAATTTACCATGCAGGTAGAGCAAGGGGTGGTAGCATGATCCTTCCCATGTTGTCTCAGCTGCATGCGAAGCAGGGAACCGCGCGCGCTTAATGAGGCGATGGGCGACTATCAGAGTTGAACTGAGGGGGGCATCAAGAATTGCGAAGAATTGGTTCAAAGACAAGTCCTAGGCGCGTGTCGAAAGCTAATAATTGAGAAACTTCAACTGAATAAGCCTGCGAGAATGGGCGAGGAGGGAAAACGAGCGAAGAGTGGGTCCCTGGCGATCCTAGGCCGCCTGCCAGGGAGGGGTAACGTATGGCGCGGTGGCGTGGTCCATTTCGCCTCGGCAATACAAATGGGGGCGGCTTGGCCCATGCGAATGATGGTACCTCCATAGTTTGCAACTCGAAAGTCGCTGGTGCTTAATTCCAAGCTCCGCAAGTGTGTGAGCTGGATATGTTATCGTTGCCACTGTAATTGTTCATTGTGCAAGCTCGCGAGGCTGGAAACATGAACGTTACGTGATTTAGAAGTACACAGTACATATCCGTAGGCCCACCCCACGCACCCGTCCGACCCCACGCACGGCCCTGCGGGTGAGTTGTGGGTGAACTCCGTGCTAATAATAGCTCAAGTGCCCTAGGCGACTGTTTCGTCCATTGTGATGCTTGCATGTTTCGCCTCGATTTTTTGACGACAATTCCATTCCCAAACCTATGTATGCGCACATGATAGGATGGTACGAATTTGAAATGATTACAAATGTTACCCAATAATTGTAGCTTTTGGCCCAAAAAGCACAAACCTTAGCTCCTTTTCTTGAATTGCGATGCTCATATGTGTTCTCGTGAGAATATGTCCGTTGTCAATAAGACTTATAATTTGTATATGTTGTATAATGATTCGTTTTTTTGTGATTTGAAGTGAATCCTGAAAAAGTAGTTTGTGACGGACGGACGGACGGACACACACACACACAGTTTTGACAGGCTAATCCCTCAATCAAATAAAGGGCGCCTGGAGGCGCGTCCCGAATGAAAATGTCTTATATTTGGGATATCTTATATAATGTTTCGTTTTTTTGTGATTTGAAGTGAAACCTGAAAAAGTAGTTTGTGACGGACGGACGGACACACACACACACACACACAGTTTTGACAGGCTAATCCCTCAATCAAAAATAATTTTTTTCATTCGGGTATATTTTGTAATTTTTTTCATTCGGGTATTTTGTAATTTTTTTCATTCGGGTAAATTTTGTAATTTTTTTCATTCGGGTATTAATTAATTAATTAATCAATAACATAATTAATTAAATTATATTAAATGAATTATCAATTTAATTAATTTAATTGTATTAATTAATTAATTAATTAATAAAACTGTATTTAATTAATTTGATAGAATCAAAAGTGTGTTGTATATACCTTTACTTGAATTTAATGCATTTAATTGATTTGCATTGTATGCATTTGAATTCAATACGTTTGCATTTAATTTAATTGAATCGATGTATGTAGCTCTGTTTACAACGAAGTAACGACAATTGACATTTTGTAGGGTTGTTAAATTTGAAGCAGTATTAAACGTGCCTGGACTGTCTTGTAGATGGGATTTATTTGCAAGCAGTTGATGCACACGAAATGTAACCAATCAGAGGTATGGTTGAATTTGTTTGGTCAGCCGCATACAAGCTTGATGTGGCTTCATTCCCCACATTTATGGCAATTAATTCGGGACCCCCAGGACACCACTTGTTGCCAAATACAATATCGTATTACGAGATCGCAGTGTGATATGCATTCTGACTCGTGTTTTGCCAATGAGGTTGTAGAGTCGGCTGGACGTGTCCCTGCCGTGCGTGGGATTGAACACATAGTCTCGACAGTGTGGACACGTGGCATCTGAATTATGGTCAACCGCTGGCATTCAAACCACTAAGCAAGTAAACCCAGAACACATTAGAAGTCACGGGCAGGAAATGGGGCAAATAGTCGAGAAGTAGTTTATATGCAGAATGCGAGAAAGTAAGAGGAGGGAGGCTGGGAGTTCCAGAAGTAGTGGAGTAAGTAGGTACTCATAGCAGAATATGCTACAAAACATTTGACAACTATTGAGAAGGATCATGACCGCTGCAAAGCTGATATCTTTAGTCAAGCCCATTCCAACTACGAGCCAAATGTTTGGGTGCAGAGTTTGCCATATCAGCAGCACAGATGGAGAGAGACTAACTAATGTACAATGAGACACGTGGAACCCAGGGGGGTCATTAGAGGCCTAAAGCATACATACTCGGACCACACTGCACATACACACACATGTGGCTATCCATGCACAGCCACACAGCATTGCGCACACACATTCACACACATATGGCTATCCATGCACAGCCACACAGCACTGTGCACGCACTTACACACACATGTGGCTATCCATGCACTGCCACACAGTACTGCGCACGCACATACACACACATCTGGCTATTCGTGCATTACCACACAGCACTGTGCATGCACATACACACAAATCTGGCCATCCATGCACTACATCACAGCACTGTGCACGCACACACACACACATCTGGCAATCCATGCACTACAAGATAACCACATGCAAACACAAACACATTCAGCCAATCAAGCATGCACACACAAAACAACTGGCTACACATACATTGTCGCACAGCCATGTGCTAGTACATACACACACATCTAGCTATCCATGCACTACAAGACAACCCCATGCAAACATGAACACACTCAAATACAAACACATGCGCGCACAAAACAATTTGCTATCCATGCACTGCCACACAGCACTATGCACGCACATACACATACATCTGGCTATCCATGCACTGCCACACAACACTGTGCACGCGCATACACACACATAGCTGGCTACCCATGCACTACCACACAGCACTGTGCATGCACATACACACACATGTGGCTATACATGCACTGCCACACAGCACTGTGCACGCACATACGCAAACATCTGGCTATCCATGCACTACAACACAACCCCATGCACACACAAACACACCCCGACACTCACGCATGGAAACACACAAATGAACAACTGGCTGCACATGCACTGCCACACAGCATTGTTCATACCATATACACACACCTGGCCATCCATGCACTACAAGACAACCCCAGGCACTTGCACACACAAGTGGCTACACATGCTCTGCCACAAAGATCTGTTTCCGTACATAGATACAGATACCTGGCCATCCATGCACTACAAGACAATCCCATCGACACACACAACCCAATCAGACACTCACCCTTACACACACCAGGCCATCCATGCACTACAAGACAACCCCATGCAAACATTCACACATACCCAAACACTTACACACGCACACACAAGGGGCTACGCATGCACTGCCACCCGAAGAAGGGATCCCATCTGTCTTCCTTTCCATTTAGACCGCTATGCTGCAACATGCCATACTGTATATATACCAATATACCATACAATGCTATGTTACACCATTCCATACCACACCATTCTACCATTGTACAATGCATGTTGGTATAAACCATAACAAACCATGCTATGTTGCACCATGCCATACCATACTAATATACCATGCATGTATATACAAACCATACCATGCTATGCTACACCATGCCATTCCACACCATACTACCATTGTACAATTCACGCATGCATGGCATGTATAAACCATTACATGCCATGCTATGCTTCACCTTGCCATACTACACCAATAAACCGTGCATGTAGGTACAAATCATATCATGCTGTGCTACACCATGACGGCTGGGGAGTGAGGAAGGGTGTGGGCAATGGGAGCAAAGCCCAGGCCAGGAAAATCTGGGGCGGGAGTGGGAGGAAAGGTTGACAGGTCCGGGGGTGGACGCTGGCTTGGGGTATAGGGGCGAGAGGATGGGAATATGGGATTGGAGTGGGGGGGTGTAGAAGTGGGTAGAAGTGGGAAGGGAAGTGTCGAGAGGTCCGAACTCGGACGTGGACGTGATTGAGTTCAATGCGGCCTAACCCCTGTGCGATTGGGAGTGCATGTTAAGCATTGAACCTGGTGTGTGGGTGTGGGTGGGATACCTGGCGGAGGCGGAAGGGGAGACAGGCGAACGCCGGGATTGTGAATTGAGCGGGATTGGGAGCTGATCTGGAAGGAGATTTTAACGGGAAGGAGAATTGTCGGAAGCGGCAGCAAGCAGGCAGAGTGAGGCGAAAATTCGTCGTGATCAGCAGCAAGCAAGCAGAGGCAGGCGAAGGGAAGACAGGCTAACGTCGGTATTGAGAATTGATCGGGATCGAGAATTGATCGGGATTGAGAATTGATCGGGACTGAGATCGGCGACCAGGTGCAGGTGATGATGATTGCGGATGTAGTGGGGGGCCGGTGGGGGGGGCGGTCGACAGCCTGGCAGTGGCAGACTTGCAGTGTGGCAGCATCGCAGTGGCACGCCAGTAGGACCAAGGCGAATTGTTCAGGACACTGCGTCCTCCGTCGTCGAAGGAACGTCGAAGGGTCCGTTGCGTCGCAGACGCAGCTTCAGTAGGTTGGCTGCGTCTCACTTGAATACCATGCGTCCCTCTGCGTCCGATTCCGTCCCATTGCTGGCGGCCTCGGAAGTGCCCATGCGAACGTTTGTACCTCCATGGTTTACAGCACGATGGTCGCAAGTGCGTGAGATGGATTTGAATTCGTTTCCCATGGAATTGCTCATTGTGCACGTTGCAAGGCTGGAAACATGAACATTACGAGAATAATGAGTACCTTAGTTAATTGGCGTGGCTTGATTTCCAACCTGGCCCACCCCATGCACGGCCCTGCGGGTGAGTTGTGGGTGAAATCCGTGCTAATAATAGCTCAAGTGCCCTAGGAGAATGATTCGTTCATTGTGATGCTTGCATGTTTCGCCTCGATTTTTTGACGACAATTCCATTCCCAAACCTATGTTTGCGCACATGATTGGAAGGTACGAATTTGAAATGATGACAATTGTTACCCAATAATTGTAGCTTTGGGCCCCCAGAAGCACAAACCTTAGCTCCTTTTCTTGAATTGCGATGCTCATATGTGTTCTCGTGAGAAAATGTCCGGTATCAATAAGTCTTATAATTGTTAAATGTTGTATAATGTTTCGTTTTTTTGTGATTTGAAGTGAAACCTGCAAAGTAGGTTGTGACACACACACACACACACACACACACACGGACACACAGTTTTGACGGGCTAATCCCTCAATCAAAAATTTTGTAATTTTTTTCATTCGGGTATTTTGTAATTTTTTTCATTCGGGTATTTTGAATTTTTTTTTCATTCGGGTAAATTTGGTAATTTTTTCATTCGGGTATTTTGTAATTTTTTTCATTCGGATATTTCGTAATTTTTTTCATTCGGGTAATATCTGGAGATTTTTTTCATTCGGGTATTTTATTTCTTTTATATCTTTATTAATTTCTTATGCCCCTCAGTTAACTTCAGGAATTCTTGAGCTCAAGAATACCTCAAGTTGGGGGGGATATTATTGTCCGATATATGTCGGACACTGAGTCGGCATAATGCATACCGGTACCTGGTCCCTCCAGGTCCCGAGTTGCCTGCCACTAGGCCACAGGCTAGCTGTGGCCTACACGGGTCTGCAGGATCTTCCTGCAGACTCCCGTCTTCGATATAAGCGCACTCGTCGTGTGCCTCCTTCTTCTACTTCAGTCTTCACTGTGTAACAACTCTAACATTGAAAGTTTTCTTCATTCCTAAGGCCAGGCTCGGTGGTCCCGCGAGATCGGCACTCGGTCGGTTCCAGCCTGGTGATCTATAACCGGGCTGCGACGTTCAAATTGTGATGTCATCGAACCAAATTGAAAGGTTGGTTAGCCACATGGCATACTTGGTGGGTGCATGGAGTGAACACACAACTGGGCTGGGAGGTCAGGATATGCCTCATGAACACCATGCGTGCTTAGCTTCTTACCATGGCATGTCCCAATTGGGCTGCTTAGCTAGGGGAATCTGGCTCATTATAGCAAGTGTGTGGCCCATGGCACACATCTGGCAGCTCTACCTACAAGTTATGTGTACTCCATGCCCAAAAAATGCCATGTGGCTACCCAAACAAAGCTTGGAACTTGGTCCGTTCACTTTTATATTTTCAAGTTGTAGTCTAGTGGCGTGTTTGCAATGTCAATAGCCTATTTACATTCCATTTGGGGCATGGGGAGAGAAGGCTCAGCTTACACAAGGATGGACATGCAACATGACATTACATTCAATTACTTGTAATAGGGCCTAACTGCAAACCATACTCAAGGGGATGTATCCTTCTTCACCTGGGATATACACAATTAAATAGAAAACAGGTAATCCTGGTACAGCCTAGGGGTACAACCTACCGGTATATGACTAAGACGCGCTGTCTTAGCGCGGGCACTTGACACCTACGACAGCAAAAAGTGCTGTGTGGCAGAGCACCTCGAAAAAGGAATATAAGCAGAGCCGTATGCCTTCTACATGCAGGCGTGTGTTTATGTGATTCCTCTGTCTTACATTCGGCTTCTTTAGACCTTAGATCCCTGCTGATTGGTTTAGCACACCACGCCTCTTTAAACAATTCCAACCTGTGAGTGTTTGCTGTTGTATGTATCCCTTGCACTCCCTGGCTGGTAATTGTTGTATTGAGCTGTGATTTTACCGCACAGCCATCTGATCAATGGCTTTGTGGTAAAACTACTACTTAACCTAACGACAATATGCTTTTTTATGGAGTGTGTTCAGAAAAGAAGAAAAAAGGCAGCCGGCACATACGTGGTCGAGGGAGATTAGCTCCCAAGGCTATTTTTTTAGGAGGGGGGGGGGGGGGGGGGGGGGGGGCTGTGCTGTAAACATTACATTACATTACATGTTAAAGTCTACTTGACACCGCGAGGGTGTATGAGACTCTGTGCTTTAAACAAAAAGAAAAAGCACCCACAAAGCAAAAAACCCCATTACATCAGGGGTGTGTCGAGGACAAACAAACCAAACTCCCAACCACCGTTTTGGTGGCGTAGGTATTAAACCCCTTAGAGCAGGACCCAGATCTCAACCACTTACAGTGGCGGAGGTAAGAAGCTAACAAATGAGAAGTCTCAAGAAGAAAAAAAAGGGATAATAAATTACGGTGCCACTAAGCAGTCCAGGGCTTCCTGTCTTGCTCTTCTACAAGTAGAAAGATAGTCGGCTAGGTTGCTCCAAAAAGACTTAGTGCCATTTCCATTCATAAAGGTTCTGAATGTGGAATCGCAGAATTCCACATTCCATACGGTTAAGTCGGTATCCTCATGGACATGCCTATAAATATCTGTAAACAGATTCTGGTAGCGGAGGCGAATATCATTACAAAAAAGGGCACTCAAACATATGCATTTCATCCTCAGTTTTTTGGAACCCACACATTTGACAGTGTCTCATTGAGCGAGGGATGTGTGCTCTATCCACCACCCTCATTCTTTCTGTGTTCAGCCAATGGGAACCCATTCTAAACTGTGCTATAGAACGAATCTGATCCTGCTTATGTAAGGCGGATGTAAAGGGAATCAAGCCATTCTCATCATTGCTGTTGGCTGCGAACCATTTTTGGTATCGGAGGCGTTTAAAGCCAACCCTTCTCTCATCAGGGATGTCTCTAACTGCATTGGTGTCACTTGGGTACTTAAACCTCCATGACTCAAAAACTTCAGACATAATACCTTCGACATCGACAGCCTCCAAAATGTTGATGTTTTTACTGGATCCTAGCTTGTGGAGAGCACAACGCAAGTCATGAACCCAGCCAGTGTTGGAGTCAAAAGATTCCTCAAGAGCCATTCTAATGAGATCCTCAGGTTCTTTATGTATGGTCTTGTTCCAGAAGCGCAAAGCTTGTTTAAGCCAAGCAAAACACAACGGGGTTCTACCCAGCTCTTCCATGATAATATTAGATGTAGTAGATTGGCAAACACCCAACATTTGTTTAAGTATACCTCTATGCCATTTCTCACAAGCATGGTCATTTGAAATAAGTGTGTTGTTCAGAATAGAAGGAGCCCACACCTCACAGCCAAAATTCAGGATAGGTTGTACAAGAGAATCAAACAGGTGGGTGAGAATATCAATATTGTATATCTCCATAGTATGGCATCGCCTACGAAGCATGTGGTGTGCCTTTTGGGCCTTAGTGAGCATCCTAGAAAAAGCAGCTTTTGCACGATTGCTTGAGTCACCATCCACAAAGAGGGATCCCAAGTAGATAAAAGATAACTTTGTAGAAAGTTGTGCTCCATCATAGACAAATTTGTAATCAGGATCCATGCGGGCCTCATCACAGAATTGTTTGTTGAAAACGACAATCTCAGTTTTCTTTATATTCACAGCCATCTTAGTAGCCTCGCAGAAATCTCTCAGGCAGTCAAGCATCGCTTGCATATCTGCCGGGGATTCTGCCATTATAGCTAGGTCATCAGCATAAAGTAACAGTTGCAGAATCTTTCCCCTAAGCTCAGCCCCTACATTTGGGAGCTTGGATTGGAGGAACGATTCAATTCTATCAATGAACAGACCGAATAGGAGTGGGGATAGGGGGTCTCCTTGTTTAACTCCTACAAGGGATGGAAAGGAGGATCCAATGTCCCCATGTAGGCGAACTTGGAAAACAACATGATTATACATGGACTTCAGAATACTGAGATAGGGGTCCTTGACTCCTAGCCTTGCTAAGCAATCCCATAGCAAGTCTCTGTTGACCCAATCATAAGCCTTCTTGAAATCAACAAAAGCCACAAAGAGTGGTTTTTTCTTTTCTCTATATTTATCTACAATATGGTTAAGAATGAATGATGCATCTGCAGTACCCCTACCACTTCTAAATCCATATTGGCCAGCGGCTCTGAGGTTGAATTCTTCTGACCAATCATCTAGTCTACGTAGCATGCAAAGGGAGAAGATCTTTCCTATGGAGTTGCTCACCGCAAGACCTCGATAGTTGTCCTTGTCATACACACTGCCTTTGTAAAGAGAAATTTAGGCAATACGACATGTGCAGCCGTTATCTTTCTGCTCCCTTCCTGCCCTTCCTAGGATTGGTTTCTTTGATTGAGTGACAAATTTGTGATTCTGGGGCTGTTCAAGATTTGCACCATGTGGTCTTTGAATGTACTGACATTCTCCCTGGTTAATATGATTTACTGCCGAAGACAGCGAGCAGCCAAATTGCTGGCTGGAGCCAAGTTCAAGAAGGGAGTACCGTTTTTGAATGTTCTCATCATGGGATGGGTGTGGTAAACCTGAGGTACCTACTTATTGTCAGCATTCTGCTACATTACTGCTTTGCTGTCCTTCTCTTTTCTTGATACCGTTATACGTGATATAACATTGAGTATGACAAGTGTCTACACATGAAGACGTGTAGACATGACTGTGTCATTAGGTCTTATGTTTCGCCTTCTATGACGTGGAGTCGGTCATATTAATGACCGACCCAACTATGTACCATTGTCTCGTTTGATAAACAGAACCTCACCGAGTCGTCATCTCCAGTGTCCAGCACATATCTCGTCATATCTCGACACTTATCTCATCATAGAACTAGCTCCCCAAGTGATTCGTAGATTCACAAACTCTTCCCACTATATTGTTGACGGTTACATTTAAAACACACATTAAATATCATACCGGTATAATCATGGGCATGTGATTAATATGCTCAGCCCCATGCACACGATAAGTTAAATTGCAGGACCATATTTACTCGTCGAGAGCGACAGTCTTTTAGCTGCTAATAGGCTATTTAATAATATCATCTGGACAGTGGACACTTCTTTAAACCTTCTGATCATACTACTACATGATTGCATTCTCTACTCTTCAGTGTACCCAGTTTTGTTCTGCCTGCAAACTGTGAGAAGCCTCAACGTTTTCGGTCTGGTGGAACGTGGCACATGAGGTAATGCCTACTCAGCATGTACGCATTCAGCATCCTTGCCAGCCAACGCTTCAGACAACCCCGCAGTCCACACATCAGACAACTCCTTATTACCAAGCTGTGTATCGCAGTGCTCGGGCACGAATATAGGCAGTATAACTGGTTTTTGCTCGAATCATGTGTTGGCCTACTTGCCAACCTTTTGGCGGTAGGGGTACTAACAAATGAGCAAGCCAACAACATAAGCATATACAGTACTTTGGTTGCCTGATGTGGCCACGGTGCCTGCAACTGCATGCATCAGCTGTGATTCTTTTCAATGTGGTGGTCCTACGGTGACTATAGATAGCTCCGGCTTACGCTGTGGTGTCCTAAACATCACGTCTTGTGAGTAACTGTATTACGCGGATGTAACAATTTCAATATACAGTACTTGAAGGTGGAAATGTGTTTTGTATAGAAAGGATTTTCACTCTTGGAAGTGGTCAAGAGGGACCATGTACATAAACAAAACAGCACCTACTAAGGATCTAGAAAGAAAGGCAGAGAAAGTCCTACATTAGTAGGAAGTTCACGTTGGAAAAGCGAGGCATACCAAACCATATATATATGGAAGCGATTTGCTGACACGACACAACGTAGGGAGTCATACCTTCTCTATTTCTACCTGACTCGCTGACACGACATGACAAAGGGAGTCACAACTACTTGGTTTCTACATTCCCCCTCCCCTACGCAATCCTCAGTTCTTAGCGGAGCCCGCACCTCTGGGGGGCGGGAGCAGGGTACTTCAAACGGCCAAATTGGCCAGCGCTTTAGCGCACTTGAAAACAAAAAAACTGCGCTTTGTAGTGCAAAATGCGCAAAATTTGCTTGCAGCGCCCACAAGGGGTTGCAAAAAACTGCGCTTAAAGCACAGAGGGGGTCAAAAAGTCAGCGCTCAAAAGCGCGCGCTTTGAATTACCCTGGGCGGGAGCCCCCAGGGTCACCCCGTTGGTACACTCGACCGCTTGGCGACCCAAAGCCTGAACCTAACTGTCTGAACTAACTGTCTCATAGCTGACTGTCTTGTAACTAACTGGCTTCAATCTGTGGCCACATGTCGCTCTGATAGCCAACACTCTCCGCCAATTTTCCGCTTCACTTGCGATGCTAGAATTTGTCTGTGTGTGTGTTGTGAAAAGAATTTCACCCAGGAGGTAGGTCTCCCCACATGAACCATCGGCATCGAGGATTCAGTTCTAGTGGTGTGGCCCCTCCTACTGAGTAAAGAACCCTCAGTGCCTGAGCTGTTCATGGGGACCCCCAAATATTCTTCTCTATATGCAGCCTGTTTCAAAATCTACTTCTTGAGACGCAACCAGTTTAAAGTTCTGCGTCTGTGACACGACAGACCCACCCAAATCTGCGACAAAGAGTATTATATACAGTGCCCTTAGCCTGGCAGAGTTGATTAGGTCGTATTAACATGTTCATCAATTTCAAAAGTTTCATAAGTTCCATAGGTTTCATAGCTTTTGTTTTCAGCTACTAGCACTAGCTTCTAGGCAGCTCCCCTAACTGGCTAGTCAGCCAAACCTGATGCTTGGTGCTTGGCCCAGTGGCTGGCTCTGGGAGCCTCCCAAAAGCTGCTGCTCGTAGCTGAAAAGAAAAGCTATGATTTCATACCTTCCAGTCCAGTGCTATCCTAGTAGGCTAACACTGGACTGGAACAATATACAATATATAAGCATTACCAGGTTTTTTTATCCTCACACAATGCACCACCCACCACCCACACAGCCATGCAACTGCTCTAATAGCACCCCACAGCCATGAGAGATCCCCTCCGCCACTGACACAGCAATGGGGGTTCCTCACCACCACCCAAACAGCACGAGAGTGCCCTGCCACTAACTGTGCAGCCATGGGGGTGCCCTACCACTGACCACACAGTCATGAGACTGTCATTACCACGTGCATAGTTAAGAGGGTGCCCTGCTGCCGCCCACACATTCATGAGTCTGTCCTATTACCACGTACATATCCATGAGGGTGCCCTGCCACCGCCCACACAGTCATGAGACTGTCCTATTACCACCCACACGGCCATGGGAGTGTGCTAACATCACACATATCTAAGGGATAACCCAACCACCATCCACAAACCTAAAGTTTCGGTCCACCAGGAACTCCTCTTCCCTAATTACAAAGGGATATCAATGGGAGGTGCGCGGATAACTGTTGAGAATAATGCTAAATTGAAGCAAGCAAAACACCTCGGAAGATGCAGCAGTAGTGAGCAGCAGTGGAGAATGGGTTTGACTGAGTGTAATACTCGGCACTCCCTCACTTTTCTCTGGAGCCTCTTACTCATCAACACAGGACTGCATCGCTATAAATCTGAAAATCTGTATTGCACTTAAACATCTACTTGATACTTGATATATGGTGTGCTTCATTATAAATATGAAAGTCTGTATTGCACGAAAACATCAAATTTATACTTGATATATGGTGTGCTTCATTATAAATATGCAAGTCTGTATTGCACGAAAACATCTAATTGATACTTGATACATGGTGTGCTTCATTATAAATCTGAAAATCTGTATCGCACGAAAACATCTAATTGATACTTGATATATGGTGTGCTTCATTATAAATATGAAAATCTGTATTGCACGAAAACATCAAATTGATACTTGATATATGGTGTGCTTCATTATAAATATGAAAATCTGTATTGCACGAAAACATCAAATTGATACTTGATATATGGTGTGCTTCATTATAAATATGAAAATCTGTATTGCACGAAAACATCAAATTGATACTTGATATATGCTGTGCTTCATTATAAAGGAGGACCTTAACGGTGACATCAACTTCCCAGAACTGCTGAGATAGTTCGGCACAGTCTAGTGGTCGGCTCAGGGAGCTGCATAGAAGCTGCTACGAAAAGCCGAAAAGAAAACCCCCGTCTCTTCGGGGTATCGTACAACGTATTTGAAGCCTTGATTTTGAAGCAGGATAGTCTGCAACTAATCTATATGTCTGTTACCTTCAGATTCAGTATCTTGACATCTCTAGTATGCCTTTTTGATATGTCCAATGACAACTACTTATTCAGTTTTTCCTTGGCCTTCGTTGTTTCACCCCTCAATGATGGAAAAAACGAAATGTGGGAATAAACATTGAAAATATGCTGCATGGTCAGCTTAGCATGCTGCCTGGTTAGCTTAGTATGCTTCCTAGTTCGCTTAATATGCTCCTTGGCTCACTTAGTATGCTCCCTGGTGCACTCATTATGTTGCCTGGTGTGCTTACTATGTTCCCAGGTTTGCTTACTATGCTCCATGGTGCACTTAGTAAGCTCCCTAGTTCGCTTAGTATGCTCCCTGGTGCACTTACTATGCTGCCTGGTTTGCATACTATGCTCACTGGTTTGCTTAGAATGCTCCCTGGTTCGCTTAGGATGCTCGCTGGTGCACTTAGTGAGCCCCCTGCTTCCCGTTGGTATAGCACAGGGGAAGTTGGAACTACAAGACGGTGATCATGCATGAGTTGGCTTATAACAATCCAATCCAATTAAGAAAGACAGAAACAAACGATTCCTGTTCAAAAAAGAGTTTTGCGGTCGCTCTCAACCGCTGTGGCAGCACTGTCCAGATAAAGTAGCAGCCTAGTCTCTACCACCGTAAGTTGGAGCTCCCTTAATCCCACGCCCAACCAGGCGTTATCATTACTTTTTTGTTTTGTAAATAGTAGTAGGCAAACAGGGCTTGTTAATCTGAACAAGCACAAATTCAACATAACTATGTTTTTTTGTTGTGGAGACAGTGGCTGTTTTTCTGAACAGGCACAAATTCTACACAACAATTTGTTTGGTTATGCAGACAGGACCTGTTTATCTAAACATACACAAATTCTACACATTTTATGTTGTTGTGCAGACAGGGCCTGTTCGTCTTAACATACACAAATTCTACACAACAATTTAGTTGGTTGTGCAGACAGGGCCTGTTTTTCTTAACATACACAAATTCTACACAGTTTTTTTGTGTGTTGACAAGGCCTGTTTTTCAGACAATTTTTGGTTGTGCACACAGTGGCTTTTTTTCTGATCAGGCACAAATCCTGCATAAACATTTTGTATAGTTTTGCAGACAGGGCCTTTTTTTCTTAACAAACACAACGGATAAAAAGACTCAACTGTTAAACAAACACAATTTTTGAACAAACTCAAACTATTTCTGAGCCAGCACAAGCCTGTTTCAGTTTTTGGCTACACGTAGCAGCCTCTATGCAGCTCCCTCCAGGGCTTTGTTTTCAAATCTGATAGTGGTTTTTCCTAACTGTATGGTCTAAGGCCTCCTCCAGGGACAGCCATAGAATGATCATTATAGCTTTTACGCTTTTATAGCCTTATTAGGGCAGTTTAGGGCAAAAAAAGAAGAAAACTCTGATAAGTTCACTTTCTTATAGCGATATTTTTGCCAAAACGGGGTAAAAACTAACGATCGCTATATATATAGCGGTAAAAAAAGCCCTGGCTCCCTCCCAACAACAAAACAGTTTGTCAACACAAAAGTTGTTAGACTCTTAAAAAGTCTAAGAGCAGCTTCTAGGCAGCTCTCCTAAGCGACTATTCATCAAAATCTTAAGCAACCTAGTGCACCTGGAAGCTAACATCGCCAGCTTTCCAGTGCTCCTAGAATCTCTGGTTTCGGCCCAGCCTGAAAACCACCACCACCCCCTGAAGTGCCCTAGAGTTAGATTGGATTAAATTGAATTGGTTTGGTCTGATATGGTTTGGTTTGCAAAGCCCATAGGTCCACGCGCTTCATGGTCATCTTCACATTGGCACCACCACGGGAGGTACCCTGAAGATGGATTTGGTTGGTTGGTGGAAGTGTAATTAATAGGAAGAAGGGTCAATGTATTGACACTGGCGCCACCACCTGAAGGGCCCTGGAGTTTGATTGGATTTGATTAGATTGGTCTGATATGATTTGGTTTGCAAAGCCCATAGGTCCAGTCTGAAAAAGACGTGGATGTCAATTTCTGAATTGAAGATGGACTAGCAGAATCGGAATTGACAATGCTCTCAATTCCAATTTCCTGCGCACTCATCCAGTTTTTTCTTTAAGATGGACTAACAGAATTGGAAGTGAAGAGCTTTCAATTCCAATTCCTTGCACACTCTTCCGGTCGCAACATATTTTTAAATTGAAGATGGTCAAGTAGAAATGCAATTGACGAGCTTTCAGCTCTCAATTCCACTTTCCTGAGCAATCATTCAATCTTCACCTCTCTCCCTATTTTTTCTTTTTTAATTGTAAATGGACGAGTATAATTGAAAGTGATGAGCTTGTCCATTCCAGTTTTGTGAGCAATCGTCAGCAGCGAGCTTTTTCTTTTATAGAAGATAGACAAGCAGAATTGAAAGTGGAGAGCTTTCAATTCCACTTTTCTGAGCAATCGTGAGCAGCAAGCACCAGGTGTCACCCTTCTCTACGAGGATCATAATTCCGACAAGTTCTATGCAGCGTTGCATGCGTCGCTAAAAAATGGCGGAGAGTGTTTGCGACGGAGCGACAGGTGGCAACGGAAGCGAGTTAATTCAAGAACTTTGGCTGACGTGTCAGGCTTCGGCTCGGGTCGGACAGCTGGACAAATGAGAAACCCTGGGGGCCCCCGCACTGTTGAAGGGGGGAGACAGGGCTAGCCATTCTCAACCAGGGTCATAATCCTGAAAATCACTGCGGTCGGGTCTTGGAACCTCTCAGAGAGCTCCAGCCCACGACCGTTATTGTGGAACGCATGATGGCATTATATCATATGATATCATATTGCCGTTCCCTATATGTTGCAGTCAACTGAACTTGATAGATATCACGCGTATGCATGTTTATCTGAATTATAACTTCAAGGCCACCTCACTTGAAGGGGTGTGGAACTCGGGCATGTCCATGTACATCTCCATCAGGACGGCAAAGCCTACAACTCTTAAGCATCACTGGCCTTGAATGTTTTCTTGTTTTAATAAAAGATGGTCTAGCAGAATTGGCATTGAGGATGTTCCCAATTCCAATTTCCAGCGCAATAATTGAGTTTGAACTTTGTTTTGAACCTGAAGATGGGCTGGTCGAATTTCCTGCGCAATAATTGAGTTTGAACCTCTCATACACCATATGTAGGGATAGGCAATATGATATCATACAATATCATGTCATCATATGATATCATACGATGCCGGCGGTCTGTCTAGGTAAGTTTGGCCTACGGCATCATATCATATGATATTAAATTATATGATATTTGTATGATATCATATAATATCCTACTCGTCTTTGGTCAGCATCATATGATTTGCCGGTCCCTAACCATATGCCACCCATGCATCATGCCACCCATTGAATTTCCTGCGCAATTAAGTTTGAACCTCTCATGCACCATATGCCACCCATGCTGACTGTCAGGATGGCCAAGCTCTATTGTTTGCATCAAGCAAATGCAGTTCTCTTCTTCTGCATTTTGGAATTGAAGGTGAAGTGACATTTTTTGAATTTGAGTAGATCTCAGTTCCAGTCTCTTGCCAAGTTCTTTGAAACAAGTTCTATGCAGCGTCGCAAGCGACTCTAACAAATTACGGAGCGGGTTCGCAACGGAGCGACAGGTGGCAACGGAAGCAAGTTAGATATGAGACCGTTGGCGGACGTCACACAAACGGACAAATGGGTAACCCTGAGGGCTCCCGCCCCCTAGAAGAGGGGGCTTTGCCAAAAAATGAGTCAAGCATCATTGTTTCTTGTTTGGGTTTGTGCGGCAGATTCTAGGCACCACCTTGTGGGCTTGATCCCCGGGGCGTGCTTGCTGGGACGCTGAAGGACGCGTGACATACCCCTTTTTTTGGGGCCCTTCCATCCTGTTCAGTGTTTCCCCTCGATCCTGTGTCTTCAACAATTTGAGGAGACTGGGCAACGGCTTTCTCGAAAATCTTGGTTTCCCGTCTCTGTCACTTTGAAACTGAAGGACAAGGGTGCAGAAGGGGGCTTTCCTTCGGAAGGGGAGGAAATAGATTGTCGGCTAGGTGGAAATAAACGGGACGAAGAGGGTTGTCTGAAGGACTGGGAGGCACCATATGGTCTGGTGGCTCTCAGTGAGGAAGGAGAGCTTTGCATCTGCAACTCTAGAAGCCTGCCCACGCGACTATTCTGAAGACGAGGGGTGAGAACGGCTGTGCGCAGCCATGCTGGCTTTGGATACACCAGCGGTGAGGATGAAGAACTTTCCATCGGCACTTGCCTGCAGTCTCTTGAACTGGGAAACCGGTTGCTGGACGCTTGGCTGGTTTCAACCATAGCATAGCCCATGGAAATGCGACGGCCCTGTCTGCCATTTCCATCTGCTGACCAAAGATGCAGGCTTGGCTCTCCAGGTGTAGTGCAGCGCCTGCCACCACCATCTGACCGAGGATGCTGGCATCGATCTCTCGGTGGAGTGCCCTGCCTGCCTCCTGTAGATTGCATCCTTGCCTCATGTGTAGGGTGAAGTGCCTCCCTCCTGCCTCCTCTAGAGTGCGTCCTTGCCTGCTGTGTAGAGAGCGGCACCTGCCCCCTGCATACCGTAGAGTGCCTCCTTGCCTGCTGATCTGCACGCACCCCCGGAAATGAGACAAGTTCATCTCCGAGGATGCCGCAGCCATCAAACAACAAGCACACCTGAATGTCAGCTGTGTCAATGAGGTTAGAGTGAACTGAAGGCAGAGGCGAGCTAACCAAGCACTCAGAGGGCCTCTGAATTTGGCCACTTGCTTGGGACGATGGGGTGAGAAACTTTTCGCCACCACTTCCGCTTGCAAACATCTGGCTCCGGACAACGTTGGACCACTTGTCGTCGTGGTCGGATTCCTGAGTCCAAGCTCCCTTAGGCCTAGTAGCCTTGACCACAGGGCAGTCAGAGCACTCGTTTTCCGAGCATTTGACAGAGCCGCTTGCACATAGAAGAGTTCGGAAGAAGGTGGCAAGCTTTGATGGAGGTGGGTCCTCGACGGCCATGCTGCTTGTGACACTCGAGAGTGCAGTGAGTTTCCTGCAAGCATGCACGTGGGCAGGCATGAGATAAGAGATTGATGTTGGGTGCAGTGTATGCCCTCCAACTTCCTACCTCACCAACCCCTTGCCCACTGACCCCCTGACCCCTTCACGAGCACCTCCAGCATTGTCTCCTGCACTGCTGGTTTCAACGATCTAATTCATGCGCCAGGGCAAATTAATGTCATACAGGACTAACTAGAACTTGAACAAGAACAACTAAAACTCGACCTCGACCTCTAACTCAGCCCCTTGCCCACTGACCCCCTCACCCCCTCACGAGCACCTTCAGCATTATCTCCTGCACTGCTGGTTTCCACAGTCCAATTCATACTCTTGGGCAAGATAATGCCTTACAGAACGAACTGGAACTTGAACAAGAACAACTCGACCTTGAACTCAACCTCGAACACGAACTCAGCCCCTTGCCCACTGACCCCCTCACCCCCTCACGAGCACCTTCAGCATTATCTCCTGCACTGCCGGTTACAACGGACTAATTCATGCGCCAGGGAAAACTAATGTCATACAGGACAAACTAGAACTTAAACAAGAACTCGAACTCGACCTCAAACTCAGCCCCTTGCCCACTGACCCCCTTACCCCCTCACAAGCACCTTAAGGCAATATCTCCTGCACTGCTGGTTTCAACGGTCTAATTCATGCGCCAGGGCTAACTAATGTCATACAGGATGAACTAGAACTTGAACAAGAACAACTCGAACTCAACCTCGAACTCAGCCCCTTGCCCACTGACCCCCTCAAGATCACCTTCAGCATTATCTCCTGCACTGCTGGTTTCCACAGTCTAACTCATGCGCTAGGGCAAGAGAATGCCTTACAGAACGAACTGGAACTTAAACAAAAACAACTCGACCTTGACCTCGACCTCGTCCTCGAACTCAGCCCCTTGCCCACTGACCCCCTCGGCCCCTCACGGGCACTTTCAGCACTATCCCCTGCATTGCTGGTTTCGACAGTCCAACTCATACGCTAGGGCGCACTAATATCATACAGGACAAACTAGAACTTGGAAAAGAACAACTAGACCTAGAACTTGACCTCGACCTCGACCTTGAACCCGAACTAGAACTACACTTTGAGTACTGTACGCCCTCTAACCTCCTGCCTCGCCAACCCCTTCAACACACGGGGCACACCCCTTCCCCTTGCTGAACACCACATCCTTCTCCCCCACGACTTCATTCATGCATTCATTATTTCATTCATTGGGTTGGGTTGGGTTGCTGCACACCGCAACCTTCTCCCCCACGACTTCATCCATTCATTCGTTCATTCATTCATTGGGTTGGGTTGGGTAGGGTAGGGTTGGGTTGGATTGGGTCGGGTTGCTGTACACCGTATCCATCTCCCACAGCTTACACCCCGTCCCACCCGCCAACGCATCAACTTCAACACTCACCCTCAACTACTTCCTCCACCACCACCACCCCGTATCCCACTCCCCACACCGCCCCCCATCCTTGACCTGTCCCACCTCCCACCTCCACACAGGAAACACTTCCACCCATACCCCCAGCTCATATCCCCCCCTACCACCCACATTCCCCCATGTACCCTCTCTTGCCACCCAACCCCCACCCCTTCCCCCCATCACCCCTTGCCCCGGACACCCCTCCCAACCCCACCCCCCCAACACCCAACCAAACCCCCCTCGACACCCACCTTCCCCCCGTGTCTCAACTTTTCAACCACCCACCTCCCAACACCTTCCTTGCAAGCTGGACACTGGCATTCAACCCACTGCCACCTTTACACTCAAACTTGGCCTCAACCCTCCCCATCCCCTCCTTCCCTCCCATCCCGATCATACAATTTTCTGGTTATCTAGGTTATCTCCTCCTTTTCATAGGAGATGCTACAGCTTGTACCGAACTTCAACATGGTGTATACAGTGCCCATTGCAAGGTCTCAACCCAGCTCTTTCCCCCCTCATACACCACACCCAAACCCAACGAAACTCAAGGCCCGGCAACACACATGCATCATCCACCTCCTTAAACTCGTTTACTTTCATGATTCCCTCCCCGCAGCCACCTCCACCGCCAAATCATCACAAAATACTCCCCTCCTCAACTTTCCCCTTGCTGCTGGCTGGACCATCGCCCCCAACACTCCTCACACACACATCACTCTTCTCGGGTCTTCTGGCACCATCTTCTCCTCTATTGGCACCACTTCTGTTCCTTGGCGTCCCCCACCTACACGCTCCCTCCTCACCTGCGCTCCCTCCATGTTAATGCCGTCCAACAAGCCCATTATAAAGTCACCACCCGTCGCCGCCTCGAACGCCCAGGTTCGTACCTCTCCTCCTACCACGACGCACCCGTCCGTGCCTCCCATCCTACCACCTGATTGTTTTGCTGGTGCGGTATTCGCAAATCTATGTGCATCATCATTATAGGCGCAGTTCCAGAAACCGTTTGCGTCAGGGGTGTGTCAGAGGTCGCAGACTGACAATCTTGGCCCGGTGCCACCCTGTGTAGGTCGCAAGGTATGACCTCGGGGACAAGCTCGGCCCTGGATAACCCTTAAGCTGATTTTCTCGAATGTCCTAGGAAATACTGGCTCGTCTGTCTGGAATAAGCCGAAGGATACTCATGTTAATATGCTAGTTACGCGGGCCACTTGAGCACACTTCAACACGGCCCTCCTTAGGTATCACCCTCGACAGGTAGACGTAACTGGTCTTACCAGGCAATTTGCCGCTCTGAGCTCGCGCCGCTGTTGAAATTTCGCGAAGAATCCCCTGATAAACTAGCTCCCCCCGGCAATATCCTGTGTTAACACTTTTACCGGTACCGCAGACCTGCCTCGGATTTTGTGCCCCCCCCCCCCCCCCCCCCCCCCCCCCCCCCCCCCATGCATCACAGCACACCTTCGGTCCTGGAGTTAAGTTGGCCCTCTCAACGGCTCAGTTCGCTCTAGTATCTGACTTCTCGTGAACCTCTCGTGAACTTCTCGTAATCAGTGAAGCGTTAAGTAGCTCCCGAGAGGTGCTTGGATGCCTCACTCGTGCAGGTGAATGTCGTGGCAAGCGTGCGATAAACCAAAACTTAGATTGAATGGAAGTTAGGATGGCGCCTGATTGAGAGCTTGCGCGCTTGCACCTCTTTATTTGGGATGCCACAGGACGATGGCAACAAGCAACTTGCAATGCCTGGGTGGCAACGAACAAGACGATTTTAGAGGCAATGTCGATTATGTATCAAATGTATGCCGGCTGCGTAAGGGGCAGAAAAAAAGTCAGCCGACAGGGGGTGACCGCGGGAGATATAAAGCGAAAAGGAAACAAGATGCAAATCGGAATGACCTTTTGAAGAAATATCTTTCCCATTGGGGAAAACACTGGAAAAGACAATGGGAAAAACACTGTGAGCCTCTCACGGACCTCTTGTGAAGGCGAACCCACATGTGGGCCCACAGCCCACATCCTATTCATTCATACAGTCAGCACCCGGTATCACACTACCCCGGCCAGGCCGGGCCAGGCCCTTCCGGGCCCTTCCCGGCGCTTCCCGGCCCTTCCTACCTGGAGTTCACTGGAGCAAAGTCCGGCGCCAAATTACGTAATGCCCCCCCCGCCCCCCGCCCCCCGCCCCCCGAATATACCCTGGAGGATCGCGTATCGCCTGGCGTTTGAAGTTTCGCAGCAATTTTCAAACTGGAGCAAATCATTTGCCATTACATGTTACACATACGGTATAAACGTTTCCGGCTGGCAGGTGCTTGGCATGCGCAGCGGACAGCCCGATGATAAGCGTTTCTTCCTTCCCTGGGCATCGTGCAGCCCGATTTTATGAAAAAACGGTATGGCAAAATCCCGGAAAAAGGAATAACACTGGTCCCGTCAGACCGTATGCGTATGCGTTATGCCTCAACCACTTCCAACCGCCTGTACGCGTGACGCGGACGCTCGTACAGGTCTTGCAGTTTTGCCTTAGAACCCTGCTTAGAACTGCGATACCTGTACGAGTGACATAAGAACCACTCTTCATATGCGACACGTTTGATCCTCTCCCATCATCCCCAAATTGCACTTGCGATTTCCCGCTGCTTCTCCCGGCTATCCTCCTCGACGAGAGAAGCGGAATTTAACCGTCCATCGCAAATTAAGAGAACCCCCCCCCCGACGATTCTGCTCAGCAGCAGTGTTGCGCCCAATTCCGTCGCCGTCTACCCTAGCTCTTCGCTCACCAAATCGCCAGCCAAGCGTTCGCTCGTTCGATCAGAGGCTCGTTCATCAAACAATTTGGCGCATTTATATACGTCCTCCGCCCTTTGTGTGTTGCCCTACTAAGCCAAATAAGCTGCCACTACTTCTTCCCCCGGGAATCTCCATACCGAGTTCCTTTATCTCGTCTCCGGATAGCACGCCTATCCACACGAAGCCAGCTAGCCTTGTGTGTCCATCCACCCAAGCCAGATAGCCTTACACATCCACCCAGGCTTCCACCACGAGCCAGCTAGCCTTGCACATCTGCCCCCCCCCTTATCCAGCTGGGCTTGTGTGACCTCCTAAAGCCAGCTAGGGTCATGGACTTGTACCCCGCTTTGAACCGCCCAGGGAGTCCGACTAGGATAGGTCGGAAAGTGGATTCACTGGTGAGTGGTCTTTCATTATGCACACACAAACACACACACACACACACACACACACACACACACACACACACACACACACACACACACACACACATACACACACTCACACCTACACTCACTCATGCACACACACACAATTGCACACACAAAAACACACACTCATGCATACATACATACATACATACATACAACTCTTTGTTGGTCACATGCCACATGCCGCATGCCAATTTGTCGTCTCAACACACACACACACACACATACACACGCAAAAACACGCAAAAACACGCACACACACACACGCACCAAACAATCTTCAATCATACCACCCACCAACACTCTCACTCACACTCTCACCCATCCACCCATCCATCTATCCATCCATCCACCCACCCACCCACCCACCCATCCATCCTCCCACCTACCCACACTCCACCTATGTCTCCCCCACCCCCCACCCCCCCCCACCAACATCCACCCACACGCCTCCCACCCCCCCCACCCCCCACCCACCCACAACCCAACCTCCACCCACACGCTCCCCACCCCCCCACCCCCCCACCATCGGTAACAGCAGCCTCCTCCCAACCACACCCACACCCAGTCTCTCTCTCTCTCTCTCTCTCTCTCTCACTCTCTCTCTCTCTCGTCTCCTCTCCTCTCTCTCTCTCACTCAGCGCTACTCATCACACATTTACACCACACACACGGTACACACCGCAAGCTTTAACATGGTGAGTTGCTTGGTGATGTAATGGTTGGGGGATTGGGTTGGGGGCTGGGTTGGGGGTTCGGGGTGTTGGGGTTAGGGCTCGATTGGATTGGTTGGGTTGGGCTGGTTAAGATTGGGGTTACTCGATTATAGGTCGCTCGTGTAATAGGGTGGTTGAGCTCATGTATAGGGCGTATACAAGGCTGGACTCCCGCCACATCCATGTGTCATAGCTTGCATTCTTCTGGGGTTTGGGGCGGATGTGTATTGGGGGTTTTCTTTTTGAGGGCTTTGATCGGTGGGTTGAGGGCCTGTGCTGGCGGTGTTGTTGTGTTGAGGCTTGTTTATTTGTGTGCTCGGGGGTTGTGGGTTGAGGGCTGTGTTGGGGCGTTTTTTGAGGGCTTGGATTGGGGTGTGAGGGCTGTGATTGGGGGTTGTTTGAGGCTTGTGATGATCGGGGGTTGTTGTTGTTGAGTGTTGAGGGCTGTGATCGGGGGGTTTGAGGGCCTGTGCTCTGTGATTGGGGGTTGAGGGCTGTTTGTGATTTGGGGGTTTGCGGGCTTGTGATGTGATTGGTGTTTGGGTTTGGTTGTTGGAGGGCTGTGATGGGGATTGCGGGCTGTTTAATTGGGATTGAGATGAGGGCTGTGATCGGGGATTTGAGGGCTGTGGATGGGTGGCGTTGGGGCTTGTGTCTGGATTGGGGGTTTGAGGGCTGGTGTGATTGTGATTCGTGATTGGGGGGTTTGAGGGGCTGTGATGGGGGTTGAGGGGCTGGTGATTGGGGGTTGATGGCTGTGATGGGGGTTTTTGATTTTTTGAGGGCTGTGGATTGGGGGGTTTGACGTCTGTGATTGGGGGTTTGAGGGCTGTGATTGGGAAGTTGATGGCTGTGTCGGGGTTGGTTTGAGGGCTGTTGTGATCGGGGGGGTTTGGGTTGATGGGCTTGTTGAGGGCTGTGATCGGGGGGTTTGCGGGCTGTGATCGGGGGGTAGGGCTGGATCGGGGTTGGTTGAGGGCTCCCCTGTGGGGCTTTGATTGGGGGTTGAGGGCTGTGATCGGGGGTTTGAGGCTGTGTGTTGATAGGGGGGGTTGAGGGCTGTGATTGGGAAGGAAGTTGAGGGATGTGTGATTGGAAGTTGAGGTCTGTTGATCGGTGGTTTGAGGGCGCTGTGATGGGGGTGGTTGAGGTGCTGTGATCGGGGGTTGGTTGAGGTCTTGTGATCGTGGGTTTTTTTTGAGGCTGTGATCGGGTTGAGGGCTGTGATCGGGGGTTGAGGGCTGTGATCGGGGGTTGAGGGCTGTGATCGGGGGTTGAGGGCTGTGATCGGGGGTTGAGGGCTGTGATCGGGGGTTGAGGGCTGTGATCGGGGGTTGAGGGCTGTGATCGGGGGTTTGAGGGCTTGTGATCGGGGGTTTGAGGGCTGTGATCGGGGGTTGAGGGCTGTGATCGGGGGTTGAGGGCTGTGATCGGGGGTTTGGGGCTGTGATCGGGGGTTGAGGGCTGTGATTGGGGGGTTTGGGGGCTGTGATTGGGGGTTGAGGGCTATGATCGGGAGTTGGGGATTGGGGTTGGGTGCTTGGTTTAAGGATTGGGGGTTGGAACTTGGGGATTGTAGGTCGCTCTGTGTCAGTAGTTGTGGTTGATCTCATGTATAGGGCGTAATACATTGAAGGCTGCAGAAGCGATTAACAAAGTGACTTGCTTGTGTTGGGATTTGGGGTTGGGTGCTGGGTTTAAGGATTGGGGGTTAGGACTTTGGTATTATAGGTCGCTCTGTGTCAATAGTTGTGGTTGAGCTCATGTTTAGGGCGTAATACATCGAAGGCTGTAGAAGCGATTAACAAGGTGACTTGCTTGTGTTGGGATTTGAGGTTGGGGGCTGGGGTTGGGGGTGTGGGTTGGACTGGGGGGTTGTAGGTCACTATGTGTTGGACAGATGTGGTGGAACTCTGGTGTTGGGCGTAATACAGTGAAGGCTGCAGAAGCCATTAACAAGGTGACCTGCTTGTGTTGTGATTGGGGTTTGGAAGTTGTGATTGGGGGTTGGATGTTGGGATTGAGGGTTGGGATTGGGGGTTGTGGATTGGGAGTTGGGGGCTGTGATTGGGGTTTGGGATTGGGGGCTGTGGTTGAGGTTTGGAATTGGGGTTTGGGATTGGGGGTTGCGGTTGGGGGTTGGGGGTTCGGATTGGGGGTTGGGGTTTGGGATTGGGGGCTGTGATTGGGGGTTTGGGGGTTGTGATTGGGGGTTGGGGATGGGATTGGGGGCTGTGATTGGGGGGTGGGGGGTGGGATTGGGGGTTGGGGGCTGGGATGGGGGGTTGGGATGGGGGGTTCTGATTGGGGGTTGGGGATTGGGGGTTTGGGGCTGTGATTGAGGGTTGGGGATGTGATTGGGGGTTGGGGGCTGTGATTGGGGGTTCTGATTGGGGGTTGGGGGCTGGGATTTGGGGTTGGGATTGGGGGCTGAGATTGGGGGGTTGGGGGTTGGGATTGGGGGCTGAGATTGGGATTGGGGTTAGGCATTTGGGGTTGGGGTTGGAGATTGGGTTGGGGTTTGGGGGGTGGGATTGGGGGTTGGGGGTTGGGATTGGGATTGGGGGCTGTGATTGAGGGTTGGGGGGGTCGGATTGGGGGGTGGGGATTGGGGGGGTGGGGGCTGGGATTGGGGGTTGGGCTGGGGGGTTCTGAATGGGGGTTGGGGGCTTGTGATGGGGGGGGTTGGGATTGGGGGGGGTGGGGCTGTGATTGGGGCGTGGGGTTTGGGATTGGGTTTGGGGGATTGGGGGGCTGAGTTTGGGACTGGGGTTTAGCATTTGGGGGTTGGGGTTGGAGATTGGGGTTTGGGATTGGGGTTTGGATTGGGGTTTGGGATTGGGGGTTGGGGGGTGCGATAGGGGGTTTGGGGGCTGTGATTGGGGGGTTGGGTGTTGGGATTGGGGGTTTCGGATTGGGGATTGGGGGTGTGGGGGCTGTGATTGGGGGTTGGGATGGGGGGTTCTGATTGGGGGTTGGGGGCTGTGATTGGGGGGTTGGGGCTGGAATTGGGTGTTGGGATTGGGGGCTGAGATTGGGATTGGGGGTTGGTGTTTGAGATTGGGGTTCGAGATTGGGGATTGGGATTGGGGGTTTCGGATTGGGGGTTGGGGGGCTGTGATTGGGGTTTGGGTACTAGGATTGGGGTTGGGGGATTGGAATTGGGGGTCAGGATTGAGGTTGGGGGTTGAGTCGGGGGTCGGGGAGGAGCTCTGTCAATGGAACGATCTGCTGTTTTACTATTTGCTTCTTGGCCTGACTCAGCCCCTACCCCTACCCCCCTTCCCCCTTTTCCCCCCCTCTACACCCACCCCCAACCACCACCCCACTCCAGCCCAACTCAACCAACTCAACCACCCACCCAGCCTCACTTCTTGGCCTGACTCAGCCCCTAACCTACCCCCTCCCACTCACCTACCCACTTACCCCACATGTACCCACCCACCCACCGTACCCCCTCTCACACACCCACTCACACCCCCACCCACCCACCCACTAACCCATACGTACCCACCCACACATCCTTGCAGTGGGAAGAGCTGTGTCAACAGAATGAGCTGATAGGTCAGATAGCTTGGCGCAAGAGCGTTCCTGTGCTTGAGAATCCCGGTAGTGACCATGATGATTTGCATCAAGTGCCTCCTTCAGCAGAGCCTTCGGCAGTCTCACTGGTATGCTTGAATGAATTCATTACAAAAATAAATAAATGCCTGTATGTGGCGACCATGATGATTTGCATCAAGTGCCTCCTTCAGCAGAGCCTTCAGCAGTCTCACTGGTATGCTTGAATTAATTAATTACAAAAAGAAATATAAATTGTATGTAGGTGGCGTACCATGTTGATTTGATCAAGGTGCCTACTTCAGCAAGGCTTCAGCAGTTCAATGGTATTGCTTGAATTAATTCCATTACACAAATAAATCTAACGGCCTGTATGTGGGGGACCTTGATGATTTGCATCAAGTGCCTCCTTCAGCAGAGCCTTCAGCAGTCTCACTGGTATGCTTGAATCATTCATTTACAAACATTAAATAAATGCATGTAGTGGCGCCCATGATTGATTGCAGCCAGTTTCCTCTTCAGCAGAGCATTCAGAGTCTCACTGGTATGCTGAATGAATTAATTACTAAAATAAAAAAATGCATGTATTTGTGGAATAATTTGGATGAAAGCCTCAATCAGAGAGCCTAGCCCCTCCTGGGCTGTTGATTAATTAAATAAAAAATGATAAATTGTACATGTCGCATGTGGTGTGGCGATGATTTGAATAAATGCCTCCGTCAGTAGAGGTCCTTAGCAGTTCTCACTGGTATCTTGAATTAATTAAATAATAAATTAATAATAAATTACACATGTCTGCATGTGGGTTGCGATGATTTGCATCAAGTGCCTCTGTCAGCAGAGACCTCAGCAGTCTCACTGTAATGGCACTTGAATTAATTAAATAAATAAATTATAAATTATACATGTCTGCATGTGGGCGGCGATGATTGCATCAAGTGCCTACGTCAGCAGAGCCCTCAGCAGTCTCACTGGTATACTTAAATTCATTAAATTATTTTTTTGTAAAAAACAAATAGATAACAATTGTCTGCATGTGGGTGGCCATGATTTGCTGAAAGCGCCTCGGCCAGGTGAGCCCTCAGCAGGCTCACTGGGATGCTTGAATTTATAATAAAACAAATGGTAAACAAGATTAGTGGGTGGCTATGATTTAAATGAAGCGCCCCCGTCAGCAAGCCCTCAGCAGGCTCACTGGCATGCTCTAATCAATCAAATAAATACATAAATAATACTTGTCTGCATGTGGGTGGCGATGATTGGGATGAAGCGCCTCTGTCAGTAGAGCCTTGAGCACCCTCACTGTATGCTTGAATTAATGAAATAAATAAATACTACATAATACATGTCTGCGTGTGGGTGGCAATGATTTGGCTGAAGTGCCTCTAATCAGCCAAGCCCTCAGCACTTTCACTGGTATGCTGTTATTATTAAAATGAACAAATATAAAATACAAAAAACATGAATGCATGGGGTGGCCATGATTTGGCTGAAGTGCCTCCGTCAGCCAAGCCTCAGCAGTCTCAATGGTATGCTTTAATTAATTAGATTGGAAAACAAAAAACAAACTGTCAGCATGTGGGTGGCCGATGATTTTGATGAAGCGCTTCCGTCAGTACAAGCCCTCGGCACCCTCACTGGTATGCTTTAACGAAGTAATTAATTCATTAATAAAATAAATAAATAAACAAACAAATGTCTGCATGTGGGTGCCATGATTTGGATCAACAGCCTCCCGTCAGCAAATCCCTCGCACTCTCACTGGTATGCTTGAATTAATAATAAAACAAATGGTAAAACAATATTTAGTGGGTGGCCAGGAGGTGCCAAGGCCACAGAATTTTCAGTCAGGCCGATCGATTTTTTCTAAGGACGGGGCTGTAATGGCATGTAACTAGGCGATATTAATAGTGACTTTTTAGGTCATTCTGAGCACCTCATTTAGGGGGGGGGGGGGGGGGAGGGGGGGTCAGCCTCAATTTGTTTTTTTTGCTAACTTTTTACTCAGACCTCCAAATGAAATTCTGAGACCATAAGTACCTATAAGTAGGCCTTGGTAAGGGTAGTCTATTGGCATCACTTTGGACCTCATGCAATAAGTATTTACCCCCCCTACCCCCCCCCCCCCCCCCCCCCCCCCACCCTACCCCCCAAACCCAAACCCAAACCCAGCCCAGAGTATGAGAGGGTATGGGTTGATAATATGGGTGGGTTTTGACTAACACACAATCCCTATGTGCGAATTCTGAGGATGCCATTATGTGCGCCATACTGATCTGATGGCCGGTAATATCAATACCGTGTCAAAGCATGAAAACCCCAGAATCCATATCTAAGTATTTCAAAAAGGGGTCATTTCTATTTAAGGGGGGGGGGGGGGGTCAGCCCTCACCAGGTTTTTTAGGCGTGGTGTGGCCTATCTTTTTTTTTTTACTCCCGGGGTGGCGATGATTTAAATGAAGCGCCTCCGTCAGCAGAGCCCTCAGCAGTCTCAATGGTATGCTTTAATCCATTAAATAAGAAAATAAAAAATATTAAAAGAAAAATATTAAAAAAAATCTGCATGTGGGTGGCGATGATTTGAATGAAGCGCCTCTGTCAGCAGATACCCTGACACTCTCACTGGTATGCTTTAAGTAATTCATTTATTCATTAAATACATAAATAGGCAAATGTCTGCATGTGGGTGGCCATGATTTGGATCAACAGCCTCCGTCAGCAGATCCCTCGGCACTCTCACTGGTATGCTTGAATTAATAATAAAACAAATGGTAAAACAATATTTAGTGGGTGGCGATGATTTAAATGAAGCGCCTCCGTCATCAGAGCCCTCAGCAGTCTCACTGGTATGCTTTAATCCATTAAATAAGAAGAAGAAGAAAATAAAAACAAAAATATTAAAAACATCTGCATGTGGGTGGCGATGATTTGAATGAAGCGCCTCCTTCAGCCGAGCCCTCAGCACCCTCACTGTTGTGCATAAATAAATGAAATTAAGAAATACAAAACACCCCCTGAACACCCCCATCTTTATTTGTGTGTCATGCTTCTTGTAGTCTGATGGCTGCATGCGAGGGCCCTCCCCATGTACTTGGATGCAGGCACATGTGAGGCGACATCCAACATCTATACGAGACCTCCACCCACCCTCAAACCCCCTGATCTTCCCCAAGCCACATGGGATAAATACAGGCCTGCTCTCCTCCTCATTGACGACGAATCCAAACCAAGAAAAGCCTACCTAGTTGAACTGGGCTACTGCTCAGACACTAACCACCACATCAAATTCCACGAAAAGAGCGTTCAGCATAAGGAGCTCCAGTCTCCTTTAACAACAAGGACTCCTTGTCCACTACCTCGTCTTCACCATAGGTACCACTGGTACCATACCCATCACAACTATTACCAATCTCTCCACCTAAAGGATCAGCCGCAAACACGTAGACAAACTCATCTCTAAGCTGCACGGAAAATCTATTGCCTCCTGTACCAGCATTCTTGCCACACATCGCATGAAGGAGTCCCTACCTCCGCCTGGAGGTTGACACTTTACTATGTCTGCCAGTGATGCCCAGGGGAGACAGAATAGAGGGAGGTGTGTTGGGGGGGGGGGGGTGGTGGGGGGGGGGGGGGGGGATTAGAGAGAGAGTAGGGAAGGGGAGGGGGGCATGCGTAATGTATTTTTTGTTTTGATGGGGGGGGATATTTTGACGGTGTGGGCACGTACAAGGGTGTTACCCATTCTGTATCCCAGACCAGGACCTAGGACCAGGGTGGGGGGGTGGCCAAGGGCCACATGGTCTACCTTACTAGTACATACATACATACATACATACATACATACATACATACATACATACATACATACATACATATGTGCTCATGTGTGTCTTATCTAATCCTACCCCAGGTGTCCTCTCCAAAACGGCCAGGTACTGTCCAGAGCCGAGTCAGTACCCCTACCCCTAGGCCAGATACGAGCTCAAGCCCCACCAAGCTCCGCTACACGAGTCGACTGGAGTGGGGCCATAACTTTGTGTCCAACACACCCAGCTGTGCACGATTGGGAGTGCAGTGTGGCTCAGAGGTGTCCATGGCTTTCGGTGGAATCAATAAGTGATGGGCAGAACGGTGTGGTGGACTTATTGGTTGCCAATGGAGCGGGGCAGGGGATGGTTTTGTGCTGTCTATAGTGCAGTCTACACCCCTATCCCCAGCCAACACACCCAGCTGTGCATGATTGGGAGTGCAGTGTGGCTCTGAGGTGTCCATGGCTTTTGGTGGAATCAAGAAATGATGGGTAGAACGGTGCGGTGGACTGATTGGTTGCCAATGGAGCAGGGCGGAAGAGTGTTTGGCGCTGTCTCTAGTGCAGTCGGCACCCCTACCCCAGCCAACACACCCAGCTGTGCACGGTTGGGAGTGTGGTGTGGCTCAGAGGTGTCCATGGCTTTTGGTGGAATCAAGAAGTGATGGGTAGAACGGTGTGGTGGACTGATTGGCTGCAAATAAGGCATGGCAGAGGATGGTTTGGTGCTGTCTCTAGTGCAATTGTAACCCCTACCCCCAGCCAACACACCCAACTGTGCACACTTGGGAGTACAGTGTGGCTCAGAGGTTTCCATGGCTTTGGGTGGAATCAATAGGTGATGGACAGAACGGTGTGGTGGACTGATTGGTTGCCAATGGAGCGGGGCGGGAGAGTTTTTGGTGCTGCCTCTAGTGCAGTTGGCACCCCTACCCCCAGTCAGCACACCTGACTGTGCACGGTTTGGACTGTGGTGTAGCTCAGAGGTGCCCATGGCTTTTGGTGGAACCAAGAGGTGATGGGCAGAATGGGATGGTGGAGTGATTGGCTGCAAATAGAACGGGGCAGAAGTCTGTTTGGTGCTGCCTCTAGTGCAGTCTCCTGTAACGAATTATAATCGTTACACCATAGCGACATTCGGCAAAGGAGTTCATATGATGTCCGAGTACTCATTCTCTGGTACATATACCGAGCCATACCGTTACACATCTCCCTCCTTATAAGTGTGGACTTGTAGAGGACAGTGTTTGCTCTGCAGTCTGTACTTTTGGTAGAACCAAGAGGTGATGGGTAGAATGAGTTGGTGGACTAATTGGTTGTGAATGCGACATGGCGGAAGAGTGTTTGGTGCTACCTATAGTGCAAGGGCACACTTGGGAGGGCATACTTGGGAGGACAGTGTGGCTCTGCAGTCCTGTCGCTTTTGGTATAACCAAAGGTGGCTGGTGTAGAATGAGTTGGTGGACTGATTGGTTGTGAATGCGACAAGGCGGAAGAGTGTTTGGTGCTGCCTCTAGTGCAGGGGGC
Organism: Chlamydomonas sp. ICE-L; assembly: GCA_013435795.1. Lineage (NCBI taxonomy): Eukaryota > Viridiplantae > Chlorophyta > Chlorophyceae > Chlamydomonadales > Chlamydomonadaceae > Chlamydomonas > Chlamydomonas sp. ICE-L. The sequence goes on from JACBWV010000610.1 coordinate 142,828,694, forward strand.
ACACTTGGGAGGGTGCGCTTGGAAGGACAGTGGGGCTCCGAAGTGCCCATAGCTTCAGGGGAATCAAGACAAAAGTCATGATAACGCCTGGTAGGGCGTGAGATAAAGGGAGCCCTGTCTTACGGCGGTAGAGAACGGGCTGCTACTTTACCTGGACAGTGCTACCATGGCAGTTGACAGCGACCGCGAATACTAAAATGGATCCGTAGGGATTAGAACCCCGCACCTTCATCGATTTAGCGAGCTCTACCATTGAGCCAATCGTCGAAACGGGATTGGGGGGAATCAAGAGGTGATGGCCCGAAGGGTGTTAAGCAAGACCAAGGGGTGATTGAGAGACTGGTGTTCAGCAAGAGCAAGAATTGTTGGCCTGACTGGTGTTATAGCCTTTCAGGGGATGATTTGGATTTGGGTCTTGTAGTTCTTGGTTCGTACCTCCACTTTTTCAGGTCAAATTTTCGACAATTATCGGGATTTTTCGAAAATTTTGTTCTTCGGGCGAAATTACAAGAATTCAGTATTTTATTTAGTCCATCTAATTACCGACTTCTCAGGCCAAAACTCTAAATCCAATGGTGCGAACTAAACGAACTATGAAAAAACCCTAACAAACAAAACCCAAATCAAAGCATCCACTGACTAATTTCTATACACAGGTGATTGAAAAAAAAAACCGTGTCCCACACAAGAATCAAGAAGTAAAAGGCTTGAATGGTAATGAATAGCATTGATTCCGGCAGTCCTGACTAGGCTAAATTTGCCATTTATATACCAAAATCGATAGGTAACCCTTTGTATGAATACCTAATGGATCTCATACTCACTCCCTTTCGTCAAAATCATTTGATATGCCTCTGATGGCTGCCCCTATCAAGAAGTGATGGCCTGAATGGTTGTTAAGTCAGATCAGGGGTGATGGACTGAACGATGTTCGGTAGATCAAGAATTGTATTGTTAAAAAGGTTTGTTTTTTGTGTTAGGGTACTTAAAAGGTGTCTGCCTGTATTGCATGCTCATGCGGGTAATGTTGCGGGAAATCCCTTTTTTTGCTTGACCATTTTTGGCCTAAAACTCAACCTAGGCAAAGACATTTGGCAGCACCCCTACCGTGCCAAATATGCTGGCAGCTTATCAGGCACACTGAGGTATGTCGAATTGGTCCCCTTGGGACGGAAGCGTTCATATACTATACAAATTGGATGAAACCCACTTGATGTCAGATCACAAGTGGTCAGAATCACGCACACAACAACTAAACGCCAACACAACACAAACAAAAACACACACACACAATCAAAAACACTAACAACAGACAACAACAAGTCAGAATCACTCACACTCGTTGACAAATAGATAGATAGTACAAGGATTATGATTATAGATATGTACATATGTGACAAATAGATAGATAAGTTAGATCGGTAGAAGACACTAATTTATTATATATAATAAATTGATCGGTACTACATGAAACCCTAGTAGCAGAGCACACTTGTTACTTGTGACACAGAGATAAATAAATACAAATAGGGGTACTAGATGAAACCTATAGAAGCGTTCTGACGCAAATAATCACGATGGGTGAAACACAGCTCATTTGATTCCTACTAATATATATCAGGTTTGATAGTCTATGATTAGCAGCTAAATATTTATAAGTCAGCTTAATTTAGCTTATGTTTTCATGGAATGTACTAAGTAACTAAGACTAAGAAGCCTGAAAAGAGGAAAATTATAAAACTCTGAATTCGAGAGGGTTCGAGGAGAAAAGCAACAAAAATCTACTAATATATACAAACAAACACCTTGTGAACGAGCACCACTTTGAAGACATGGGAAAAAATTTTTTTATTTTTATTTTTGAAAGGCTTTTCATATTCACCCCGGGAGGCGGGGTCTCCCACATAATCCAGCGATACTGATGATGTCAGTGTCCCAGTTGCATTGTATTGTATGTATATATGTACAGTAGTATAAGTAGTATACATGGCAACCGAGCGTACAAAACTGCATGGCACAAACGTATCTGGCAGATTAATTTAGTGCCGATCACGAAAGTACGAGGGTCCAGCTTCTAAGGCTGGCTGCTCCGATGTCCACAGCGAATCTTGGGGGGCGTGTAACCGAATTTTTTTAGTGACCGTTATAGTTAGTGTGTTACAGTTTAGGAGGTAGAAAGCCAAAATGGTCATAAAGGACTATGCCAACCAATGACAGGAGGGACTTAGCGATTCTACTATCTATCGATCTTTGTCACATATAGATCTTATTTAATTTCGTTATATACTTTTCTAGATCAGTCTTAAAACAGGGAAGAAAATGAGCCGAGAGTAGAGTGAACGTAGAGGGCGCCCGAGAAAAAGAGAAGGGTCGGATCTTATACGCGGAGAAGGTCACACCATGAAAGATCGGATGGTGGTGCGTACTAACTGAAAAAATAGTAACCGAGAGTCGGAAAAAATGAAGACTAACATTATGTGGGGATTGTAGAGGAAAAAACGGGGGAGAAGTTGTACAAACCGGTGACAACCGTAGCCGACTCGTATCGTCATGTTGTGTTGTCGGCCAGAACAGTGTCTTCCCCCCACCCCCCACCCCCACCCAACTTTGCGCTGTAATTTTTCCGCCAAGGGCGTTCTCAGTCCACTGGTGTGTCCAGTGCCTCGCCGTAGTTCCTTTACGCCACTGCCGCGGCGCCATCATTTTTTTGTTTCTCGATGCGCCACTACATTGCAAGGGTGTCAGTAAGCGCTTAAATATCTTGACGCTTGGGAAAGGCAACATTGCCTTTCTCCTGCTTCCATTAACTGCTGTTTCGGTACCTTCGCGTCCCGTTCCTTCAGCCCTGCCGCTGCGCCTTCTCTTCTGCGTCGGACTGTCAAGGAGTGGCTGAACTCGCAGTAACCTGTGGGCAGAAGCTTTTTCTATCTGCATAAGTTTCAGGTGAGAGAGGTGCTTCGACGTTAGCGATAACGCCACTCACAGAACTTTACCGTCAGGCAGTGAGCATATTCCCAAGTGTACTAAGGTATAATATCTGCCCGTCTGCCCTTTCGAGATCTTTTGTCGGAATTTGGGCCTGTAAGTGTCGGTGACGGTAGCCTCGTCAGATCTTCTGTATTTTTCAACGTGCTTGCACAATCAGAGTCAGGTAGGGCATCAGGATGATGCTCCCCTCCTTCCCCTGCCGCCCCACCCTCAGTCCCCTCTCCTCCCCGCCTCCCTCGTCCCCCCTGCCCTCCGCCCTCCTCCCCTCCTCCTCCCCCTCCTCCTCCCCTCCTCCTCCCCTCTCCTACTTATCCTTCCTCCTCCTCCCTACCCCCCCCCCCCTCCTCCCCCGCTCCCTCGCTCCCCTCCTCTCCCCCGCCCCCCCCAGCCTCCCCCTCCCCCCCCCCACCCCCCCCCCCAGCCGCCCCTCCTCCCTCCTCCCCTCCTCCTCCCCCGCTCCCCCTACTTTCCTCCTCCTCCCCCCCCCCCCCCCCCTCCTCCCCCGCTTCCCCTCCTCTCCCCTCCTCCTCCCTCCTCCTCCCGCTCCTACTTTTCCTCCTCCGCCCTTCCCTCCCCCCCCCCCCTCCTCCCCCGCTCCCCCTTCTCCCCTCCTCCTCCCCCCCCCCCCCCCCCCCCCCGCCCCCAACCCCCTCTCCCCTCCTCCACTCCTCCTCCCTCTCCTACTTTCCTCCTCCTCCTCCCCCCGCACCCCCCCCCCTCCTCCCCCGCTTCCCCTCTCCTCCCCTCCTCCCCCCCCCTCCTCCTCCCCCCCCCCCCCCCCTGCCCCCCTCCTCCCCTCCTCCCATGTTCACACCTTTGCCCATGCCTCACTGTCCTTTGTTCCATGCACTCACACCAAACCTTTCATCTTGCTTCAAATTAAAATGGATATTCAACTACGGTCTGATCTTCCGTGCACTTACAGCATGCCTTTTATCTTGCTTCAAATTCAAATTCAACAACGGTCTGGCCGTCCGTGCACTCACAGCTAGCGTTTCATCTAGCTTCAAATTCAAATTCAGATTCAATTTAACCATGTCTGATCTTCCATTCACTCACAGCATGCCTTTCATCTTGCTTCAAATTCAAATTCAAATTGAACCACGGTCTGACCTTCCGTGACTCACAGATAGTGTTTCATCTAGCTTCAAATTCAAATTCAAATTCAATTTGAACTGCGGTCTGATATTCCATGCCCTCACAGCATGCGTTTTATCTTGCTTCAAATTCAAATTCAAATTGAACTACGGTCTGTCTGTCCGTTCACTCATAGCATGCCTTTCATCTTGCTTCAAATTCAAATTCAAATACAACTACAGTCTGACCGCCCGTGCACTCACAGCATGCCTTTCATCTTGCTTCAAATTCAAATTCAAATTGAACTACGGTCTGATATTCCATGCACTCACAGCATGCGAGCCATCTTGATTTTAATTCAAATCCAAATTTAACTACGGTCTGATATTCCATGCACTCACAGCATGCCTTTCATCTTGCTTCAGATTCAAATTCAAATTCAACTACGGTCTGATCTTCCATGCAATCACAGCATGCCTTTCATCTTGCTTCAGACTCAAATTCAAATTCAACTACGGTCTGATCTTCCATGCACTCATAGCAAAATAAGCTACGGACTGACCTTACATGCACTCACAGCAAACCTTTCATCATCTTCCTCACCATCTGCCCAGTTTTGTTTATTTTCAGCTACAAGCAGCAGCTTCTAGTGCACTCGCCTTCTTTGGGCTAGGCTGAGTAGACATGAAGAGGAGCTAACTAGAAGCTGCTTCTCGTGGCTGAAAAGGAAAGCTCTGATCTGCCTTGTGTCCAATTTCGAGAGGGGAATGACCACAAGCTCTTCCTTTCTTGATAGTTTTTCGGCACTATTTTTTTGTGTGCAATGCATCGCAAATGGAGCAACTCAATGCGACCCTCAGTGCGACGCACTTCCCCCCTAGCCCTGCAGAGCATGAAGCAAGGAGCCCGGGGGGTTGGCGGGGGGCATTTCTGGCTAGCTTAGCCGGACCAATGCGTCACTATGCATCGACGGAATGGCGACGCGTCGCACAAAAGAGAAACAATGTGTGTCAGCCTCACTGAGGTTCTGCTCAACCCTTTTCTGTCTTGCAGGCCTCATCTGTCCTCACTGCTATCCTGGGTTTCCAAATTAAGGCACAGAGGATGACAGCTGGCGAGAACATCGCCGCAGGGATTTTCAAAAGAGACGGTACAAGTGAAGTGGATACGTGCTCTGATACGGACACAATCGGAGTGGCCCGGATCAACAATGATGTGTCTGATCAGCCAACCTCTGGCGCCCATGTACATGACAGCGATCATGCAGGAGGTAGCGTTGAGGCAGAAGGAGGCAATGGAGAAGTTGAACTCATTGACTCTGGTGCTAATCCCTTTCCTCCTGCCTCACCCTCCTCTGACTCATGGAACATCTTTGCCACAGTGCTCAATGGATTTGATGAAGATCACGAGATGCTCTATTGGGGCTTTGTACAACGGAAGCATCTGCACGCCACCACCATGTTCATCATAACACGATGTGTGATCTTCCCATTCCATTTGGTGGCGTTGCTGATGAATGGCAACTTCTTCAAGGCCACTTGCTTCATGCTACTGTGGGTGGTGCCGTTCCTGTACTGCCTTTGGCCTCAGCAAAAACAACGGTTTAGACCAGCTGGGTTTCGGCATCTTGCTCATGGGTGTCGGCCGGACCGGACGTTAAACATACTCTCTGCCCATGCTCGGTCTCCCTGAATTTTTCACCTCCAGTTTCGGCACAACATAATCTTCGTCCCCTTGGAGACTCTGGTCATGCCTTTTTTCGAACCCTCCCCAGTCAGGCTGTATGCGCCGATTCATCATGCCATTTGGTCTGCAGGGTTACTGAGGAATGAATTCCAGTCCGACTCCAGCCATCCCCCTGGCCTCCATACCTCATCTTTCTGGCTACTGCACTGCCCTGGGCATTCGGGTGAGAAGAGACATGCAGGATCGACGCGCCTATTTGATGCAGGTGAATGCTTGGCATGCAAACTGAGACTAGCCGTAGTGCTGATGTACTGCACTGACTACTCTGGCATGACCAAGGGGGCAACAATGTGGCATGACCTAAGGCGCCATTCGGGTGAGAAGAGGCATGCAATATCGACGCGCCTATTTGAGGCAGGTGAATGCTTGGCATACAAACTGAGACTAGCCGTACTGCTTATGTACTGCACTACTCTGGCATGACTAAGGGGACAGCAATGTGAAATGACTAAGGTGCCATTTGGCTGAGAAGAGGCATGCAGGATTGAAGCACCTATGTGAGGCAGGTGAATGCTTGGCATACAAACTGAGACTAGCTGTAGTGCTGATGTATTGCACTACCACCCTGGCATGACCAAGGGGGGCAGCAATGTGGGCATGAATCAGGCGCCATTCGGGTGAGGAGAGTAATGCAATTTCGACGCGCCTTTTTTGAGGCAGGTGAATGCTTGGCATACAAACTGAGACTAGCTGTAGTGCTGATGTACTTCACTGACTACTCTGGCATGACCAAGGGGGCAGCAATGTGGCATGACTAAGGCGCTATTCGGGTGAGAAGAGGGCATGCAATATCGACGCGCCTGTGTTGAGGCAGGTGAATGCTAGGCATACAACATAGACTAGCCGTTCTGCTGCTGTGTGCTACTACTCAGGCATGAATAAGGCAGCATTCGTGTCAGACTAGACATGCAATATTGACGCACCTTCGTGAGGCAGGTGAATGCTTGGCATGGAAACTGAGACTAGCTGTACAGCTGATGTGCTGCACTACTCTGGCATGAAGAAAGGGGCATTCGTGTTAGACTGGATAAGCAAGATCAACGCGCCTTTGGAGGCAGGTGAATGCTTGGCATGGAAACTGAGACTAGCCAGCCGTACAGCTGTTTGTACTGCACTACTCTGGCATGAAGAAAGGGGCATTCGTGTTAGACTGGACAAGCAAGATCAACGCGCCTTTGGAGGCAAGTAAATGCTTGGCATGGAAACTGAGACTAGCCGTACAGCTGATGTGCTCTACTACTCAGTCATGAAAAGGGGGCTGCAAAGTTCCATGAGGAAGGGGGCATTCGTGTCAGACTAGACAAGCAATGTCGGCATGCTTACGTGACGCAGGTCAATGCTTGGCTTACAAACTGAGACTAGCCGTACTGCTGATGTGCACTACTACTCTGTCATGAATAAGCGGTGAACAATGTGTCATAAGTAAGGGGTCGGCATTCATGTCAGACTAGACATGCAACATCGACATGCTTACGTGAGGCAGGTCAATGCTTGGCATACAAACTGAGACTAGCCGTACAGCTGATGTGCACTACTACTCTGCCATGAATAAGGGGTCGGCAATGTGGCATGAATTCCTTGATTTTCACAGTATTGCACACCACATTTTGACAGGGGCGTGCGTGTTAACCGCGCACATTGTGGGGGAACCTCTGCATGTGCCACGGAACTTACCAGAGGTAATGATAACGCCTGGTGGGTGTGTGGTATTGAGGGATCCTGTCGTACACGGGTAGAGAGCGGTCTTCTACCTTCAAACTGGACAAGCTACATCGCGGTTGACAACGACCGCGAACACTAAAGGGCATTCGATTCGAACCCCAGTGCGCCTATTCAGGGCGGCTGTAGGAGAATCGAATCCCCGACCCTCCATCCTCAAAGCGATTTGGTGTACCACGAGACCAATTGATTCGCTGAAGGGCTCATGGCGAGGGCTTTGAACAACATGGTGCATTCCAGGTTACTACTAAGCTTGCGTGGCAGCGCAGTGCCGGTGCTGCTTTTTTGAGCCCCTCTGCACGTTTCTCGCGCAGTTTTTTCAACCCCCTATGGGCGCAGCGTGCAGTTTTTGCACTAAAAAGCGCTGACCAATTTGAAGTTTGTGTGCTTTTAGCGCTGACCCAATTTGGCCAGAAGTAGTACCCTGGTCGTTCGTGAGTTAATTGTTGAAAAGGTGTTGCATTGTGAATACATTGATCCACCCCCTTCCTGCTAGGTTTGTGTACGCAGACCCACCTCCTGAGGTGAAATGTCCATATACGGAATGAGCCCATTACTTTTGTCGGCACCCCAGGAGGTGGTCTCCCTACCCAAACCTGGCAGGCAGGGGGTGGATGAAGACACACTAAGGGGTGGATGAGCCATACTACTTGTCGGGAAATATGTTATTGACAGGATGGGCATACTATGAGTCACTAGTCAACTGACTATGAAACCCAATGTGACAGGTTGGCCATACTACTCAACCAGTGCACCTATCGGTCATCTATTGGTCATCTGGTGCATTGGTTGGGAGTATGGCCAGCCTTTCACATTGTGTTTCTAAGTAGGAATCGGCATATCATATGATTTGGCCAAAGGAGAGAATGATATCATATGACATCATGCAAATTGCATCATATGATGTTATATTTAAATGGCAACTTTGGCCTAGTCAGACTGCCGGCATCATAATTACAGTCATATGATGCCATACATCATATGTATATCATTTTTTTGCCAGTTCCCCATTTTAAGCCATTGCCGACTTGAAATATGCAGAGATTCAGCAGGTGAATAGGGGCACCGTGTGTGCCATTTAGTGTGTGGGCATGCATGCCCAGGTATGATGGCATGTATGGCATTTTTGGGTTGGTCATTATGCTGAGTTGTTTGCGGCATGGGTTTCATGGC
>JACBWV010000610.1:142837896-142965396 GCA_013435795.1 Chlamydomonas sp. ICE-L
ACCTTACCCCAACAATATCACTCCCTTACCCCCCCCCCCCCCCCCACCCACTCACCACACCAGAAAAACCCACATCCCCCCAGCACATACACACTCTACCTCCCTGACCTCCCCCCCCCCCCCCCCCCCCCCCCCCACACACCACACACACAACGCACACCTCACACAAAACACCCCTAGAACCCACTCCACCCCCCCCCAACTACACAAACCCCACCCCACAACACACCACACCACACATACCTTCCCCTGACCTCCCCCCCAACCACCACCTACACCACCACCACCACCACCTTTCACAAACACATCACCCTCCACCACCACCGTCCCACACAAACACACAGACACCAATCCCCCCAACTCCCCCCCCCCCCCCCCCACACAGCACCACACACAACAACCACACTCCCACCACCACACCAACACACAAAAATACCTTCAATCCCTTACCTCCCACCCCTCCACCCCTCCCCCCCCACCCAATCCCTTACCATTCCACCCTCTACAACACACACCTAACACCCTCATAACACACCACCATACACACTCCATTACCACCCACCCACACCCACCACCCCACTCTCTACCATTACCCCCCCCCACACCACCCCCCCCACCACCACAAGCACACACAAACACAAACACGCCCTGCCACCACCCTCCCCCCCCCCCAAACACACCACCTCCCCGACCCCCTGGTTACTTGTTAACACTTTGTAGCAGCTCTGTCTGTTCATCGACGGAGACTAGATGGTGAAGCGACTGATCCACGAATAAATCGGATGCATTGATACAAGCAACCCTTACCCACAAGCACCCTCACACCCTACCCATACCATTCATGCATGAGACAAGACACCTAACGAGGCCCACCCCCTACAACTCCATGCATGCTACAAGGCACCCTTACGACACCTCACCCTAACCATCCATGCATGCTACACAAGGCACCTTAACACACACCCCTCTCCATCCATGCATGATACAAGCACACTTCAGGCAAACCCGCCCACAAGGGCTGTCTCAACCTCTTGGCGCAAGCTGTTTTAACGTACTCCTGCAATGGTCCTGCGACCTTTCCCATTTGAATAGGGCCCTGCCTGTAGTGCTGCGGACGTGCTCCACCCATCCTTCCAGCGCGCTGAAAAGTTGACTCGAGGGTGTAGATCACCCTGCCTTACGCACAGTCGCGAGTCTCTGCCGACTCGAGCGTCGGTCCTGGAATAACGAAACAACTAGTTAACAGTAGGAAGAAAGGTGTGGGAAACAGCAGAGCTAATGATTCGCGACAGAGATAGAAATCCGACTTAAAGTTTTTTGGCGCCGAAAGGGTGTCGGGCGCCCTTCCCGGGCCTGTTGACTTCCAAATCTTCGTTTTCGTACCGCTGTTGGGTGGTACAATTTGGAGTTTATAGGACCCCGGGTCATCTCCGATTTGCTGCCAGTCGACCGCAGTTGGTGCTGGGGGCTGGGGGACGGCGAGCAACACGTCAGCGCATAGTCGAGTCAGCCTCAGGAGAGGGGAGTCTGCATGGCATAGTTGTCGTCTGACTCATCGCCCGACTCAGATCGATATAATTATACTGGAACACCACCCAATGACGCTTTGATAAGTAGTTCGAGCGCCCAACCTACGATATCTCTCGTTAAGACATCCACTCCCCTCCCTTTTCCTCCTGGTCCTGGTACCTAGAGTAGGCGGCATTCGACTCTACTGCTCAATCGGGCAGTTTCGCCGATGTACTGCGAAGTACCGTTTCTTTCATTATAACCTTCTTTCTTCTTCGTCAACATGAACTCCCCTCCCCTACAAACTTTATTCCTCTTCTACTCCCCTCCCTTTCTTCCGCTCAACTTGCGCGATCTGTCTGAGGCTACCCAACCAGCCCCAAGACTCCCACCACATCCCACAAGTACCAACTACCACTACGACCACCAACCATGCTGCAAGGCTCGAAGGTATTCCAGTGCCCAACTAAATACGTTCAACGCCCAGGACTTCTCTCCGTCGCTGGCGATATCGTCACTACGTCCTACCCAAAGCTGTCCAAGCCAGGCATCATCATCTGCGGGCGAGTCCCCGAGTGCAACTTCCGTACCCCTCTGATTGATGCCTTCGGCAAAGATTCCCAAGTGTATGAGTTCAACGGCGATTGCACGCGCGCAGGAGTCGCTTCCGTGGCTGCTGCATTTAGGAAGGCCAGGGTTGACCACGTCGTTGCATTCGGTGGGTGGCGGTCGAAGCTGAACTACGATCTCCTATGTTTTTTTTTTCTTTCTGTAACCGGGCCATATCTCAAGGTTTTTTTTCGTTTTTTTGTCTCAGCCAGTTATGGCGCACTTTCCCCCCCCCCCCCCCCCCCCCCCCCCGCCAGTAATGAAGCACACTCCTGTACACTTCAGAACACATGCGCGGCTGGTAGTGATGCTCAGTTCCCCACGTCTCGATACGAACGTAATATGCATCCGCCACCCCCACCGTCGTCGTCACCGCCACGTATTGATCGGCATCCACTGATCGGCAGTGAAATGGTATGGGCTGTCGGGAGTGCCGTTCAGGGGACGGGTCCAGATGGTGCCGTTCAGGGGACGGGTCCACCCCTGCCAATGCCACCACATGCGACATGAGAACATGAGAAAGAAGCGCAGATCTGGACCCGTCCCCTACACGGCACTCCCAACAGCCCCGAGACATGCGATGTGAAATATAAGCAGATCTGAACAGCTCAGAACGTGCCTTTGCCTCCTCGAACTCGTTTGACTACGATGAAGCTTAATGCTTAATAAACGTAATATGATCTGCATCTTTAATTTCCCTGCTGCATACTCTACTATTGAGCTGCTTTGGACCTGCCCCAATCCTCGCATACTTTCAATGGTTTTGCCACATTACTAGTTGCTTGTAGTGTTCCGTGGGTATATTATTGTTGCCCATCTACGAATCCATGCAAGACGTCACCATCCCTCATACATGTTTTCAACTTTCCCCTTGACTTGCCAGCCTCAATCCTACGTCTCATATCTGAAATCTTATGAACTAGATGAGTCACTATCAGTTGTAAGGTTGCCAAGATCTTGCAGAGGACTGTACCCGTTAACATACAAATGTTAATTATGATCATATGCCATCCTGATAAAAAACAAAATCTTAAAATTGAATTTTGCAAATGTCAAATTGAACCGGTACTTCTGCTCCGTGATCAAGCGGTGCTTATTATTCGTGATCAAGAAGTGCAAACTGTTTTTATAGATACAGCAGTACTCGCGAGTGCACATTGGTCAGAATAGAGTGTCAAATATCCAATGTGTGATATGGAGTCATATCAAATGCCCCAAAACAAACAACACATCTTTCAAACTGTATTTGTGTGCCACTACAGACTTACTGATAAGTATTAAGTACTGTGCAGTATGTCCTCTACTTCCGAATGACTCATTCATGTGGTATTGCAGTAGTGTGCTGTGCAGTATGTCCTCTACTTCCTCTGCAGTGCAGTGAGTATTTCCTCTACTTCTGTATGATTAAGGATCGGCATATCATATGATGTTGACCATAGGTGAGTATGATATCAAATGATATCATACAGATTGCATCATACGATATTGTATTTAAATGGTAACTTTAGCATAGTCAGACTGCCGGCATCATAAGACATCATATGATGACATGATATCATATGATATCATATCGCCGTTCCCTATTTATGACTCATTAATGCTGCCCTGTATAGCCCGTTTCAGTGATACGATTGGTCTAGTGGTACACCAAATCGCTTTACCGACGAAGGGTGGGGGGGTTCGATTCCCCCTACGGTCACCCTTAGCGTTGCAGGTCGTTGTCAACCGCGATGGTAGCTTGTCCAGTCGAGGTGGTAGACCGTTCTCTGCCCGCGTACGACGGGTTCCCTTAACACCACGCCCCACTAGGCGTTATCATTACCTTTTTTATCGCCGTTCCCTATGTATGACTCATAAATGCTGCCCTGTATACTTTGCCTGTAGGTGGAGGGGGGTTCGTGTATGTATTGCGTGGTGGTAGAAGGGGGGGGGGGGGGGGGGGGGGGGCTGCCAGTCGATACGACTGGCCCAATGCGAATGACTCATAAATGCTGCCTTGTATACTTTGTCTGCAGGTGGAGGCAAGATTCTGGATACAGGCAAGCTTGTAGCCGATGAGCTGCATGCTCTCTCTGTCATCATGCCCTCCATTGCCTCTACCGATGCCCCATGCACCTCGCTTGGAGTGTTATACACAGAGAATGGGGAGTTTGAAGCCTACCAGTTCCTGAGGCATGTGAGTGTATGCGTGTGTGTATTTTGTTTTCCTGAGTTATGTACTTATATGCAACTTTGTGTGTGTGTATTGTGTGTACCTGAATAATATGTGTGTAAATGCGCGTGTGGATTAGTGTGTGTATTGTGTGTTCCTGATTAATACGTGTGTGTATAAGTGTGTGCCTTGTGTATTCCTGAGGTATGTGAGAGTGTATGCGTGTGTCTAGTGTGTGTTCCTGAATTATATGTGAGTGTATGTGTGTGCACCTGAGTGTATTGTGTGCTCCTGAGTTGTATGTGAGTGTTTCTGTGTATATATTGTGTGTTCCTGAGTTATATGTGAGTGTATAGTGTGTGCGCATTGTGTGTTTCTGAGTTGTATGTGAGTGTGCGTGTGTATAAGTGTGTGCATTGTGTGTTTCTGAGTTGTATGTGAGTGTGCGTGTGTATAAGTGTGTGCATTGTGTGTTTCTGAGTTGTATGTGAGTGTGCGTGTATAAGTGTGTGCATTGTGTGTTTCTGAGTTGTATGTGAGTGTGCGTGTGTATAAGTGTGTGCATTGTGTGTTTCTGAGTTGTATGTGAGTGTGCGTGTGTATAAGTGTGTGCATTGTGTGTTTTTGAGTTGTATGTGAGTGTATGCGTGTGTGTATGAGTGTGTGCATTGTGTGTTCCTGAATTATATGTGAGTGTATGCGTGTGTGTATGAGTGTGTGTAGTGTGTGTTCCTGAGTTCTATGTGAGTGCATGCGTGTGTGCATGAGTGTGTGTAGTGTGTGTTCCTGAGTTCTATGTGTGTATGCGTGTGTGTATGAGTGTGTGTAGTGTGTGTCCCTGAGTTCTATGTGAGTGTATGCGTGTGTGTATGAGTGTGTGTAGTGTGTGTCCCTGAGTTCTATGTGAGTGTATGCGTGTGTGTATGAGTGTGTGTAGTGTGTGTTCCTGATTTCTATGTGAGTGTATGCGTGTGTGTATGGGTGTGTGTAGTGTGTGTTCCTGAGGTCTATGTGAGTGTATGCGTTTGTGTATGAGTGTGTGTAGTGTGTGTTCCTGAGTTCTATGTGAGTGTATGAGTGTGTGTAGTGTGTGTTCCTGAGTTCTATGTGAGTTGATGAGTGTGTGTAGTGTGTGTTCCTGAGTTCTACGTGAGTGTATGCGTGTGTGTACTGTGTGCATTGTGTGTTCCTGAGTTACATGTGAGTGATCCCGCACAAGTGTCATTATTTATGGCCGCTGTTTCTTTTGCGGGCTGCTCATGACAGATTAAAGTCGGCCCCATTAGCCAGACACTGGGCCAAGTCTAAATTGCATTGGAATGCCTGTTTTGTCAGCTTTCAGACGTGCTAGCTAGCTCCAGGTTCGGTTCAAGGGTGGGGAAATGGAGCTGCCTAGAAGCTGCAACATGTAGCCAGAAAAAGAAACAGTTTTTGTGGCTCCTGGTTTAGCCTCCTGCTTTGTGTGTTAGTTCTTCTGATTTTCCTCTTCCTTTACGGACGGATTGGAAAGCCTCACAGTGTTCAAAACAAAAGGGGTGCCAGTTGTTGTGACAGCTGAAATCTGTGACAGGTGACAGATGTGAGAGCTGGCAGTTGTGAGAGCTGTGATGACAGTCGTAGCAAGTGACAGCTGTGGCAGCTGACAGTGTTTGTTGACGGTAAGATTAAGATGACAGTTGTGGGTTGGACAGTGTGCGGACAGTGAGATAAACAGTTGTTGTGGCAAGCTACTGAAATTTGTGATAGGTGACAGTTGTGACTGCACAGATGACAGTTGCGACAGCTGAGATGACAGTTGTGACAGCTGTGGCAGCTAACAGTTGTGGCAGCTGTGATGACAGTTTTGGCAGGTGTTAGTTGTGACAGCTAAGTTGACAGTTATGACAGTTGACAGTTGCGCCAGCTGAGATGACAGTTGTGACAGCTGAGATGACAATTGTGACAGCTGAAATCTGTGACAGGTGGCCCAGATTGTGAGAGGCTGGCTGACAGTGTGTGAGCTTGAGAGCTGTGATTGAGACAGTGTTTGTGACAAGTGGGACAGCTGTGCAGCTGACGTGTGACAGCTGTGGGGATGGGGGGGGGGGGGGGGGGGGGGGGGGGGGGGGACCTCAAGTTGTGGCGCTTGACATTTGCGACAGCTAAGATGACAGTTGACAGTTGCGACAGCTGAGATAACAGTTGTGGCAGCTGAAATTTGTGACAGGTGACAGTTATGACAGCTGATATGACAATTGTGATAGTTGTGACAGGTGACTGCTGTGGCAGCTGACAGTTGTGACAGCTAAGATGACAATTATGACAGTTGACAGTTGTGACAGCTGTGAGTGTGATGACAGTTTGTGGATAGGTGAAGGTTTTTGTGGTAACTGACAGGTTTGTTGTTGACAGCTGTGGGGATTACGTGTGGGTTGTGGGGGGGGGTCGGCCATGGACTCTCCCTTAGGTCATGTGCGGTCAAATGGGTTGATTTTATTGTATTTGTATCTCACTGTATTTAGCTACTAGTTAGTACATAAGCAGCTGATGCCTCCTGCCTTCTAACTCTTATAATCTGTCTTCAGCTACTAGCTACTAGCTAGTACACAAGCAGCTGATGCCTCCTGGCTGCTAACTCTTATTATTTGTCTTCAGCTACTAGCTACTAGCTAGTATATAAGCGGCTGATGTCTCCTGGCTGCGAACTCTAATAATCTGTCTTCAGCTACTAGATACTAACTACTAGATAGTATAGAAGTAGCTGATGTCTCCTGGCTGCTAATTCTTATCAGATATCTTCAGCTACTAGATACTAGCTAGTACATAAGCAGCTGATTGTTCCTGGAGGCTAACCCCTCTGGATAAACCCTTCTTCTTACTGCCAGCAGGCAGTTCTCACGGACACCGGCATCCGGCACCCACCGATACCGGCAGCACCGGCACCAGCACCGGCAGCAACGCAGCACCGGCACCGGCCGGCACCGGCACTAGCAGGGACCGGCAGTACCCGGCACCGGCAGCACCGGCGCACCGGCACCGGCAGAACGGCACCGGCAGCACGGCCACCACCGGGACAGGCACCGGCACCGGCAGCCACGGCACCCGGCAGCACGGCACCGGCAGCATCCGGCAGCCCGGCCACCGGCAGCACGGGAAGCAACGGCACAGGCAGCACCGGCACCAGCTAGGACCGGCAGACGGCACCGGCCACCGGCAGCACCCGGCAGCACCGGGCACCGGCAGCACCGGGCACCGGCAGCCCCGGCAGCACCCCGGAACCACGGGACTCTACCGGGAACCGCGCCCGGCACAGGCAGCACCGGCACCGAGCACCGGCAGCACCGGAACAGGCAGAACCGGCAGCACCGGCACCGGCAGCCCGGCACCGGAAGCACCTGCACCACCCTGGACCGGCAGCACCGGCAGAACCTGCACCGGCCACCACCGGCAGAACGGAACCGGCAGCACCCGCAACGGCATCCGGCGCTACCGCACCGGCACCTGCAGCACCGTCAACTGCATTACCTTCATCACCGGCAACGTGCACAGGCAGTGCACCGGTAGACCGGCACCGTCTACGGCATCACGTGCACCTGGATCACATCATAACCTCCACCTTCCACTCCACCTTCTGCCCTTTTCTCCGACCAGGGGCACCGCAGCATTTAGAGACACCATGAAGCCCCCATTCGCTGCGCGGGTTGGGGGGGGGGGCGGAAGAGCGGGAGAGGAGAGAGCGGTGGTAGTTAGCAGATGCCATGCCGATCAACAATGGCTTGGTGTTTTCTGCCAGAGTCACACGGTATGCTGCATGGGAGAAGGTGGCCTTTGGCACCATTGCCCAGCTGTTCATGGAGGGACAGATACAGGAGGCCCATGATGTTATTGACTTCTGCGTCAAGGTGGGCACAGTCTCGGTTAATGAGAATTTGTGTGTTTTATATACGTTAGGATCTAGAGCTGTTTATGGAGGGGGAGGTGCAGGAGGCTCAGGATGTAATTGACTTCTGCGTCAAGGTGGGCCTATTCCAGGGTTAAGGGGATTTGCCCTGTGGTGTGTGTGATTTGTAGGTTGCCTTGCAAACTACATATCAACCAAGCAAGCAACCAGCAAATGACTATCTTTATAACCGGAAGGATGCGAGGCGCCGTAGCAAGTCAGGCATGGTCTGAGTGCGGGTATCGGGAAGTGGTTAAGTTAATGGAAGGCTTAAGCGATCAATTCCCCTAGGTTAGGCAAAATTCTGACGACCCTTTTCTACCCCCCACCCCCCACCCCCCCCACACACACACACTTCCCCCCCACCCCCTTCAGTCCCTTTTTCAATTTTCAGGGTTTTCTAACATTTTACTCAGAAACCAGGCGTAGTCAAGGCCTCAGAATTCTGCTTTGTGCCGATCGATTTATTCTGAGAATGGGGCTATTATGGCATGGTTCATGGCTATGTTTTGACCCATTTTCGGGTCATGCTGAGCACCTCTTTTTGGTGTGGGGGAGTGTTTGTGGGGGGGTCAGCCCTCCTCAGTTTGTTTTCTATCTTTTTACTCAGACCTCCAAATGACATTCTGAGACCACCATTGAGTTTGTGTTGACAAGGCCAGTTCATTGGCACCGCTTAAGACCCAGGGGGGGGATGTACGGATGGGTGTCAGACACGTCAGCCAACTGTCTCTAGGGCACTAACCTACAAAATGTCATCCCTGTCCTCCAGGTTGGCTTACCCGCTTGCTTCCGGGACCTAGGCATAAAGATCGACAGCAAAAAGCTTGAAATCATTGCACGCCATTGCATGCAGGAAGTTTATTTGTTTTTCCGTCCTCCTGGTCTAACCTACAAAATGTCATCCGTGCCCCCCCCCCCCACACACACACACACACACACACACACAAACATACATACCACACCAGGTTGGCTTACACACATACATACCACACCAGGTTGGCTTACCCGCTTGCTTCCGGGACCTAGGCATAAAGATCGACAGCGAAAAGCTTGAAATCATTGCAAGCCATCGCATGCAAGAAGTGTTATATGTTTTTCCGTCCTCCTGGTCTAACCTAAAATATGTCATCCGTGCCCCCCCCCCCCCCCCCCCCCCCCCCCCCCCCCCGCACACACACACACATACCCACCAGGTTGGCTTACCCACTTGCTTCCAGGACCTAGGCATCAAGATCGACAGCGAACAGCTCACAATCATTGCGCGCCATTGTTTGCAAGAAGTGTATTTGTTTTTCCGTCCTCCTGGTCTAACCTACAAAATGTCATCCGTGTCCTCCCCCCCCACCACCACACCAACCTCCACCCCCCACCACCCCCACCCCACCACCACACACCTCAGGTTGGCTTACCCACTTGCTTCCGGGACCTAGGCATCGAGATCGACAGCGAAAAGCTCGAAATGATTGCACGCCATTGCATGCAAGAGGGCACTTCTGCTTGGAACATGGGCCCTGACCTGACCGAGGAGTCGCTCATTAATGGCATGCTAGAAGCAGATGCTGCTGGCATGGCGGCCAAGGGCTACGACTCGCTCATGCTCGCTACTGCATAAGCCTGGGTGATCAAACCAAATGCCTAACAGCCTGTCAACGACAATGACCTTTAGACGACACTGGCCTTGATAGCTTTTTGATGACGATGGCCTTGATGGCTTGGTGACGACAATGACCTGTCCACGACACTGGCCTTGATAGTTTTTCGACGACACTAGCCTTTATGGCTTGTCAACGACACTGGCCTTAATGGCATGTAGGCAACAATGGCCTGTCGACGACAATGGCCTTGATGGCCTGACGATGACAATCTAATGTAATGATAAGGTATGTTTGTAGCAAAAAATAGCTTATCAAAATCAGGAGGAGCCCAGGCCTAATTTTCCAATTTTCAGTAAGGCCGGTCGTTTTTTCTTCTGAGAATGGTGGGGCTATAATGGCATATAAATCGTTGCTATGTTCTGAGGTAATTTTCAGGTCATTCTGAGCACCTCATTTTTTTGTGTGTGTGGGGGGGGGGGGGGGGGGGGGGGAGGAGGGAGTAGCCCTCCTCAGGTTTTTTGCTATCCTTTTACGCGGATCTCCAAATGGCATTCTGAGACCATCAATTTTGTTGACAAGGGCAGTTCATTGGCACAACTTAAGACCCAGGGGGGGGGGGGGGGGGGGGGTATGTGGGTTGAATGGGTGGATAGTGGGGGGGGGGGGGGTGAGCATGGGAGGGGAGGGGGGGGTCAGCCCTCCTCAGTTTTTGAGTGATTAGTTGTCCAAACTTGTGTTGACCTCCTATTATGCCTTGATTACCGCGGAGGTTAAAAGTTGTTGTAACGAATTGAACCTCCCACTAAGGTCGCGGAATGGCGTAAAAAGTCCTCATCGCTTATTGTCTAGTTACCGCCCCTGAATGGGTAGAGACTTCAGTACATCAGGCGTACTGCCGGAGGAGAAAATCGTAGCAACTGACCGGTAGCCTGCGTCCTGCAATGGTACTTGCGGATGAACGGATCCCACGAAGGGCTATACACCCAGGCCTGTACCTATGAGGCTTCTTAACACCGCCAGTAGCAGGGGCGCTCTTCCTGGCCGCCTTGGTGGCTAGCTGCTTATAGGGAGCCTTGCCACCAGTGGACTTCCGGGCAGCCTGCTTAGTACGGGTCATGGGATGCATGCAAACCACTGAAGCTGCGCCTGCAACGCAACGGGCCCTCCTAACGTTGAGTCTAAGAGAGAGAGAGAGAGAGAGAGGGTTCGTCACATCAACTCACAAAATCATTGCCGAGACAGCACAGCCTGCCAACCATCAAATTTTATAACAGAGATTTTATACCGGTACCTGCAATAACAGAAATTTTATAACAGGAGCATGAGGTTTTTCTAGGCACCCCCACCAGGGTACTACTTCTTGCCAAATTGGTCAGCGCTTTTTAGTGCAAAAACGCATAAACTGCGAGCTGCGCCCACAGGGGGTTGAAAAACTGCTCGAAACGCGCAGAGGGGCTCAAAAAGGCAGCGCGGTGCTGCATACGAAGCGATAATGCCGTAAAGGAAAAAGGGAGGAAGGAGGGGAATTAAAGTGAAAAAGCACGAGTCAACCTAGAACAACCATCTTGCAGAAAATGACCATAGGCACCCCATCTTATTAGAGAGAGGATTCGTTACATAAACTCAGCAAATCACTGCTGAGACTGGACAGCAGCACAGCCTGCAGACCATCCAATTGTATAACAGGAAGCATGAGGTGTTTTTAGGCACCTCCACAGGCCTGAAAAACTAACTAGGTCAGTCCAAAAGTGGAAACCAACTGGAGGCGGAAAGAGGAGAGGAAAGGAGAGACAAAGTGTCAGGATTAAACCCTAACAACCCTTGTTGCAGCCATCGGGATCTGCTCATGCTTAGCACAACACGACGGGCGTGCAAGAGATCGTTTGTTCGATTTTAGTAACTCCCTCATGTTGACAAAGTCTCATGTTGACGGGGGACGCAGCTATTCCGTACCACTGTTAACTGACGTAGTGAGGAATGGGTAGCGGGGCTTGAGGCCTTCCCCTCTCACGATGTTTCATTGTAGTATGCTGTATGTATGAATGTTACAGCCCAGACGTAGGCCATTCCGGTATATGTTAAAGGGACTTGCCCAACCATATAGGAAGGGCTTAAACAGAAAACACACTGATGAACTGAAACCCGAAAAATCGTTTTACCGACGGTGGGCCTGAGTTCGTGCTAGAGTGATAATTTAATTTAACACTACTAGTATTTGGTAAAACGATTGTTTGGGGTTCAGTTCATCAGTGTGTTTTCTTTTTAAGCCCTTCCTATACGGTTGGGCAAGTCCCTTTAGCCTATTCGGCCTACCACTGGACTGTAAAATACATACATACATACATATATACATAAAATTTGCAGTCTGTGGATCTGCGCGGACAGTCAGACACTGGTAGTGCACCATCTACAGTGCACAAGGCTCAACAGGTGCAATGTTTCATAAGAGGGTGACATGTGGCGCAAATACTACTATAAACACCCAACATCGGACACCATACACATTGCACAAGGCTCAGCAGGTGCAATGTTTCATAGGAGGGTGACATGTGGAGCAACTACTACTGTAAACACTCAACACCGGACACCATCTACATTGCACGACCTCAGCAGGTGCAATGTTTCATACCAGGGTGACATGTGGAGCAACTACTACTATAAACACTCGACACCGGACACCATCTTCATTGCACAAGGCTCAGCAGGTGCAATGTTTCATAGGAGGGTGACATACAGCGCAAATACTACTATAAGCACCCAACACCGGACACCACCTACATTGCACAAGGCTCAGCAGGTGCAATGTTTCACATGAGGATGACATGTGGAGCAACTACTACTATTAACACCCAACACTGGACACCATCTACATTGCACAAGGCTCAGCAGGTGCAATGTTTCATACGAGGACGACAAGTGGAGCAACTAAAACTATTTGCTATCTTGCTATTAGCAATAGAGATAGCAAATAGCAATAAAACCCAACACCATGAACATTGCACTTGGGTGCAATGTTTGATAGGAGGGTAAAATATGAGGCATCAAATAACAGCAGCAATAAGATGCGGCCTAAAAAAGGATTCAACAAGGCGATCACTTTCTGTACTTCAGAGCAGTGTAGTACTGTTTGTACTACCCATGTGCACTACACATGCATATGGTGAGCAGCCTCAAGGCTGATCAACCATCCATACACAGGCAAAAAATTAAATCGGTGCTCCCCCTCCGCTCCCAATAGCCATAAACAGGTGCCTGCAAAATAAAGACTCAAGAATTCTGAAGATTCTGCAAGCTCTAAAAAACCGTATCCTAGTACTTCCATGTCGTAAGAAGTACTAAGATACTTGAAGTGCTTCTTCGAATAGTACTTCTAGGTAGTAAGTAGTGGTAGGATACGTTTAGTACTTCTATGTTTAGTACGTCTATGCTTAGTACGATCCATTTAGGATACGTGAAGTACTTCTACGCTTACTACTTCTTCTTCATAGTAATAAGTACCAGAATACCTTCAGCACTTCTATGTTTAGTTATTGTACGGCCATATTGTTTCAATGCGCCCCTCCTGGTTATTTTAACATGGTAAACCCTTAACCCTGGTGTCAGTCACCACATAAGTGTTCATGGCTTCTCCATGGAATCCCCCTGTTGGGGGGCTCAATGTTTCTCGTTGTTTTCGAACTAGTCAGACTATTTGGTCATCTTGTGTTGAGGTAAAAGTTATTTTCGATCGCGTCAGACAATTTCATCATCTTGTGTTGAGGTAAAAGTTGTTTCCGATCGCGTCAGACAATTTCATCATCTTGTGTTGAGGTAAAAGTTGATTTCGATCGCGTCAGACTATTCGATCATCTTGAGTGGAGGTAGAGTTGTTTTCGATCGCGTCTGACTATTCGATCATCTTGAGTGGAGGTAGAGTTGTTTTCGATCGCGTCAGACTATTTGATCATCTTGAGTGGAGATAAAGTTGTTTTCTATCGCGTCAGACTATTTGATCATCTTGCGAGGAGGGAAAAGTTGTTCTCGATCGCGTCAGACAATTTGATCATCTTGTGTTGAGGGAAAAGTTGTTCTCGATCGCATCAGAGAATTTGATCATCTTGAGTGGAGGTAAAAGTTGTTCACGATCGCGTCAAACTATTTGATCAACTAGTGTTGTGATCAACGTCATGATCAAAGTGCACTTTCCACTCTCCCTATTGTGGGGAACCCATAGCATTGTCATACAAAGAAGCGCAGGGTTATCAAGTAAATAAGCAGCTTGTACTGTACCATTGTTATACAAGTGCAGTTAAAAAAAGAAGCTATGAGCATCTTTGAGCTGGTCAAGCGCCCAAGCGCCCAAGTCGTCCAAGCGCCCAAGTCGTCGAGTCTTCTTGTTCTTCATCTTCTTCTTCTTGTTCTTCTTCTTCTTCTTCTTCCTCTTCTTCTTCTTATTCTTCAATTAGAGCAAGTCGTCGAGGAAATCGAAGTCCTTCAAGAAGTCGTCCATGCTGTGGGAAGTGGTAAGCATGAGCAGCTCGGGGGCAGCAGTCGGAGTTTCCTCTGTATAGCCCCAGAGTTGGTCATTGGACTGCTTGGTCACCACTTCCATGGCTCCATATGGAGCATGTGGGGTGTAGGAGCAAGGCTGCTTTGCCGCTGACTGTCCGAGCAATACCTCAAAGCAATCCGAGGTGAGAGTACCCGACTGCCAGTCAGAGACGCAGGGAGTATCGTGTGTGATGGGTTCCCCACCAGAGGGGGCGGCTGCGGGTTCAAAGCAGCTTCGGAATTGGGAGGGGGCGGCAGTGGGTTCAAAGCAGCTTTGGGATTGGAAAGGTACAGCATTGTTGTCAATGAAAGTCTGCTTGTTCCAGGCAGTGGAGACCTTGTGATCCACATCATCAGTACAGCCAAATCCGCTGTGCCAGGGATCAAGACAGGGCTCAGGTGCAGGTGTGGGTGTGGGTGTGAAGGCAGCGTATGGGTTGACGGCTTGGGGAGCGGGGGAGATAGACATGGACATGAACTTGGTATATGTCTGTGCATGTAGTTGCCGTGTGCCAGTAGTTGAATTGTGCTGTAGTTGGCCTGTGCATGTGCCAGTCATTGACAGTCTCTGTGCATGCAGTTGGCCTGAGCTGTGCTTGGCATGTGCCTGTGCCGGTGCTGGGCCTGTGCTGCATTTGGCATGTGCCTGTGCTTGGTTGGTGTTACCATGGTGGACCGGTGCAGGTACCATGGGGGGGCCTGGGAACTCAGCATTATCTGAGTACATCGAGGCACAAGAGTCGGCACTACATGCATAGCGACGCTCGGCACTACATCCATAGCGACGCTCATTATCGTGTGTGCTGGCGTGGGATGTCGAGTCATATGCGGAGGAGAAGGGAGTCTGGAGTGGGAGAAGGAAGTGGCTGACGCCTCCCACCAGTAGGGGCAGGGGGTGGGTCCTATCAGAAGAGCAAGCCCTGCCCACATTGGGGAACTTCTTTAATGCTTGCGCCAGTAGGGGTGCGGGGAGAACCCTGTCAGAAGAGATCACCAAACCCATGTTGGGGAACTTCTTCACAGCTTGCGCTAGTAGGGGTGGGGGGAGAACCCTGTCAGAGGAGCTAACCAAACCCATGTTGGGGAACTTCTTTACTGCTTGCACCGGTAGGGGTGGGGGATGAGCCCTATCAGAAGAGCAAGCCCAACCCCTATCAGGAATTTAGTTTACTGCTTGCACCGGTAGGGGTGGGGGATGATCCATGTCAGAAGAGCAAGCCCAACCTGGGTTGAAGTCTTCTTTTACTGCTTGCACCGGTTGGGGTGGGGGATGATCCATGTCAGAAGAGCAAGCCCAACCTGGGTTGAAGTCTTCTTTTACTGCTTGCACCGGTTGGGGTGGGGGATGATCCATGTCAGGAGAGCAAGCCCAACCCCTATCAGGAATTTCGTTTACTGCTTGCACCGGTAGGGGTGGGGGATGATCCATGGCAGAAGAGCAAGCCCAACCTAGGTTGAAGTCTTCGTTTACTGCTTGCGCCACTAGGACAGGGTTGGGGTAGCCATGTCAGAAGAGCAAGGCCAACCCATATTGGGAACCTCGTGCACTGCTTGCACCGGTAGGGGTGGGGGATGATCCATGTCAGGAGAGCAAGCCCAGCCCATATCGGTGGACTCTCCTCTCTCCAGGTGACCCACAGAGGCGTTGGTTGTCCTGGACGAGAAGTCGGTATGAGCCGATGAAACGTTGGTCATGGGGTAGAGGAAGTCGAAGGTAGGGGAGAGGAGGTCAGAGGTAGGGTAGGGGAGGTTGGAAGTAGGGGAAGAGAGGTTGGTGGAAGGGGGAGGGAAGTCGAAGGTAGGGGAGAGGAGGTCGGAGGTAGGGGAGGGGAGGTTGGTGGAAGGGGGAGGGCGGTTGGTGGAAGAGGGAGGGAAGTCGAAGGTAGGGGAGAGGGGGTCGGAGGTAGGGGAGGGGAGGTTGGTGGAAGGGGGAGGGCGGTTGGTGGTAAGGGAAAGGAGATTGGCCCCCCGAGGAATACCGGGATTGGCCTTCGTTGTCTTTTGCTGTAGGATGAGGAGTGCCAGGTCAGCATGGCTGGTGAGGCGGCTGGCAGGGGACAGGATAGGCTCTGGCCTACATCGCTTATTTCGTACTGCCTGCTGCTCCAGTACCTTCACTGGCTGTTGAACTGGCTGTCTGGTGTGTGCGTCTTCGGGGGCAGGGGATTCAGGTGCCCGGCCCTTCTTGGGGTGAAACTGGATATAGGGAGGATGAGATGGGGAGGGGAGGCTAAGATGGGGGGGCATGTGAGTGGGGGTTTAGGATTCAGGTTTAGGGTTTGGGTTTACCCAGCAAACCGCAAGGATAGGACGGAGGGCTTGAGACCTAGTGGTAGATTTGGTGGTGGTGGTACCTAGTGGTAGATTTGAGACCTAGTGGTAGATATGAGACCTAGTGGTAGATTTGGTGATGTTGGTACCTAGTGGTAGATATGAGACCTAGTGGTATATTTGGTGGTGGTGGTATCTAGTGGTATATTTGGTGGTGTTGGTAGCTAGTGGTAGATATGAGACCTAGTGATAGATTTGGTGGTGGTGGTACCTAGTGGTAGATTTGGTGGTGGTGGTATCTAGTGGTAGATTTGAGACCTAGTGGTAGATTTGTATTCGAATGAGAGGTGTGTATGTTTGTATGTATGTATGTGTGGGGCATAATATTTCAGGTCATTGTCTGCTGGTGAACCAGTACTCTACCTCTGCAGACAACACTAACAGGCCTTGCTGATTCGAGCATCTTACGCACATACCTGCTTTGTCCATTCTGCTTGTTGCATTGCCTAGACTTTCTTTCAACCTGACACTTCAATTTATGTCTGTATGTAGGGTTAAATTTTCCTGGTGCCCTACTGGATTCCTGATGTGCCCTCGGCTTGATGGAGTCAAGGGGGACTTCCGAACATTATGCACAAAGAAGAAAAGAAAAAAATGTTGAAGTGCAAATCTGTTGTAAATGTTTTAATGTATGTTGTCAGCAGACACATGGGGCCATATTCACCGGGAGCACCTCAGGAACCTTTCACCCACCCACCCACACCCACACCACACCTGCCCACCACCCACCCACACCCACCCACCACCACACTCATCTTAGTAAGGATCAGGTTTTACTTCTCACCGTGTTTTGTTCTGCCTATGCAAATGTATGTATCTTTATAACCAGGTTTGCCCCAATGCAAGAAAACGGGCTGCCCCCCTGAACCCCACACCTAGTAAAAAGGCGTACTATTTATTGATGTACAGACTTGGCCAACTAGGCTTGAGTCAATACCAAGGCACCCTTATCCCGAATGACTCAATGGCTAAGCTCCTTGAACAACAAAGGTGCCGGGTTCGAATCCCCACGGGTGCGCCTCATTGTCTGCGGTCGCTGTCAACCGCCATGGTAGCTTTGTCCATGTAAGGTAGCAGCCCATTCCCTAACATGGTAAGACGGGGCTCCCTTAATACCACGCCCCACCAGGCGTTATCAGTCCTTAGTAACCAGGACTAACAGACACAAGCGCCTTGGGCTCATACCTGCCTTATTAAATTGAAATTGAAATTGTTACATCCGTGTAATACATTCACTCACAGGATGTCAAGTTAAGGACACCATAAGTTAAGGACACCATAGCGTAAGCCGGAGCTAGCTATAGTCACCGTTACCTGCCTTGTTATGCACATTGCCTTATCCTGTTTCAGTTTTTTTTCAAATCTGAAAGTGGATTTTTTGTAGCTTAATGGTTGTAGGCTTCCTCCAGGGACAGCGTTTTAGTGCTTGTGTAGCTTTTTGTAGCTTTGGGGGCCATATGGGGCAAAAAATAAGAAACACTTTTTTTTTACTTTTTTGTAGCGATAATTTCTCCAAAACGGGGTCAAAACTAGCGATCGCTATATATGGAGGAAAATAATATCCCTGTCCTGTTTGCATCCAATGGTCGGCCCCTAGGGGGCTAAGACCTGTGCGATGGACATGCCGATTTTGCCGATTTCTAAACTTTTCCAGATTTTTGTCAAAAAACCCGGCCAAATCAGCTGGTTAAACTGACTTTCCTCACATCTAAGCGACCTGTGTTCGATTGTCGCTGGGGGCGGATTAACTCGGAGGGCACTTTTTCGCGTACGGATCTCAGGGTTGCAGACTGTGGACGCGGCGTTTTCATTTGTCGTTTCCCTCCTGTCCTGTGGACTCAATGTAGGGACCTGGAGCATGTCTGCGATTTCCCCTAGGAAAATTCGCATCTCCGTGCCTCTCGCAGCTCATTGCATCGGCTCATTGTGCTTGACAAGGAAATCTGCTGTTTCGCACTAGTTCCTGCAGGTTGCGCAGTTGCAACTGCAGCCTCGGCCATGGAACTTCGGGGAGCCAGTGAGCAATTAACTTCATTAGCCTTACAGGCCACCAAGCTTAATAATAATGCCATTTGCACAAACGTTTCAAAGTCAAGCAGAATGCTGTATGTAATAACTTATTTGTAACAATTGAAGCATTGGTGCGTAACAGTCGTGCTGTATTGATTCTGCCAATGATACTTGACTCACATTACGCCACCCCCTGGGCTTACCTCCAGGGAACCTGCCAGGGCACCCTACTATTTTTTGCTACTCATGGCAGCTTTCAGCCAGGTCCATCAGCCAGCCACGGGGTCAAGCCCGTAGCCTGAAATAGCCTGGGAGACGGTGAACTAACGTGCGAGGATCGATGAAAAGCCTGAAATAAAAAAAGTTTCGAGCTTCATTGCAGTGACCGTCGTATCAGCTTTCAGGCACACTATCTAGATTCAAGTCTGGTTTAAGGACGGGGACAGGGAGCTGCCAAGAAGCTGCTACACAGCCCCAAAATGAAACAGTGCTTGCATCCTGTCATTCAAATGTGTGAAAAGCACAGTTCAGGGGTAGCCTTATAGGCTGAAGGGTGGGACGTGTGTGGGCAGGGAAAAGAAAAGAAAAGAAAAGAAAAGAGGAGGGGGGTCCCCACTTACTGCCCCCCGTCCAAGGAAAAGAAAAGAAAGGACGGGAACCCATAGCTTATAGACTAGAGCTAATATAAAAAGAAGGTACAACGGCGTGGCTTAAGGAGTAGAACACGAGGGTACTGCACCGGCAGTAAAAGGTGGTTAGGGCGGGTAGAGGGAGGAGGGATGGGATGCGTCAAGGGGAAAGGAACTAACCTTCTTGGCTTTGTAGCTCTTGTTGTATTTCTTCACTTCCTCTGAAGTACGGAGGCCGTTGGCATGCAGGAGTGTTTTCTGCCAGCCTGGCAAATTCTGGTCATCCCACATCTGACTGGCGTGCGTGTTGTACCATCCGTTTAGTACTTCAACAGCAGGCCTGGTGCCGTTGGCCATTTGGGAGCGGTACCATTTGTTGAAGCCCTGCATTACCTGGGGGCAATGTTGGAGGGTGTGTTGTGTGGAAGGGGTTGTGGTATGGGTTGTTTGGTGGAAGGGAACAGTGCAAGGGTGTGTGTGTGGTGGGGTGTGTGTGTGGAGGAGTGCATGGGTGGAGGAAGGGGTGGTGTGTGGAGAGTGCAAGGGTGGGGTGGTGTGGGGGTTGATGTGGAGAGTGCATGGGTGAGGTGTGGGTGGGTGTGGAGGACGCAAGGGTGAGGGTGGTGGTGGACAGAGCAAGGTTGGGTGTGGTGTAGGTGTACGGAGTGCAATGTGTGTGGGGAGAGGGGGAGGGGGTGGAGGGTGCAAGGTGGTGGTTGGGGTTTGGATATTGCAAGGGTGAGGTGGGGGTGGTGAGTGAGGAGTTGCAGGGGGGGGGGGGGGGGTGGGGGGGGGGGGGGGTGGGGGGGGGGGGGTGTGTGTGTTGTGTGGGGGGTGGTTGGGGGGGGGGGGGGGGGGGGGGGGGGTGTGGGGGGGTTGGGGTGGGGGTTGGTGTGGGGGGTTATGGGGGGGGGGTGGGGGGTGAGGAGTTGTGTGGTTGGGGGTGGATGTGGGGGGGGGGGGTGGGGGGGGTTTTTTGGGGGGGGGGGAGTGTTTGTTGTTTGGTAGGGTGTGTTTTTGTTGGTGTGGGTGGTTTGTTGTTTTTTTGGGGTGCTGGGTTTTGTTCTATTGGGTTTTTTGTTGGGCGGCCGCGCGTCCTGGGTGAATGTTAAAGGGGTGCGGGTGTGGGAATCGGAAGACTGAGGACTCGCGTTGGCCCGGCCACCACCTTATGCCTGTTCATTATCGTTCGGGAGCGCCACCACCGCGATGCCGAGGAGTTCAAACACGAAGCGTAACGTATACTTTATGAACGCTTGTGGAGAAGCGATGATTGTAACGGCAATTCAACAACTATTACGCCGCACGCGTTCGCGTGTGAAGGTTTCTCGTGGGGGAATACCAGGTGGCTCGACGCAAATTGGGATGGGAAAATGGGAAAAGGGAGGGAGTAAAGGAGATGATCAGACCCTAATGGGTGCGACCGGAGAGTAGGGTGTTTGGCGAGGTAATGATGGATTGAATGGAGACTGTTGCGAGATTCCCAACGACTGCCCCATCCACAGAAGCTAAATTTACTCTGCCAACACCTTCTAATGCACACAATCACAAGCACCGGCAGAGAGACGGGGAAATTTAGGGGGCGCCGATGGAGGGAAGAAATCAATAGTACGCAAGTATGCGTGGCTGTAGGGATAGCTGGTGGTTACTGCGCTCATCAAAGAGCGAGCCGCAGTGAAGCGATCGGTTGTACCAAACGTGTATACCGAGAGGCTGCTAAACGCGCGCGCACTCCCAACATGTGCTGGAACTCCTAGATGTTAGCGCCCGGGCGACAAAGTGAAACTACTCGTGAGAGTGAGGAGCAAATGAAGACCGCAGCCACGAGGGACTTGAAGGAGATTACGAATCAAATCTGGGGATGAGGATGAAGGGGGTGGGAGTGAACATAGGTGGGGAGCTGAATAGGCTATAGGACACCATCCGAGCCTGCAAACTGACCGAATTTGACGGAAATTGAACGTGCGAGTGGCACGTTCCCCCCCTCCCCCCCCCCCCCCCCCCCCCCCCCCCCCCACCCCACACACACACACACACACACACACACACACACACACGCACACACACCCCACACACACACACCCCGCGAGCATTTTTGTGCGGGGATCAGCGCAGAGAGAAAGGCGAATGATGGGCTAGAAAGACCAGAGCCCGGATTCTGGCCGGGATGCGAAACGGCGGCATACAACCCCGTTGGACAGCCCCGCCCACGAAGCTGCAATCTGAGCGCGCTGTTGAAGATTCCCTACGATGCAGCGCTTCAAGCGCATTCTTTAAATTAGGCCCTTCAGGCAGTCAGACTGGATCTGGAGGGTAGGCAAGCCAGTTCAGCAACTCGTTGCCTATGACTGGGCTGTGACACATACACGTGCAAGCCAGATGCTCGACTAGAAAGCGGTGCAAGAAGCCCGAGCATTGTGCAAGCTTACCCAGTGTGCTTTCGAGTCCCCTCGGATTTCAGAGGTGCAGGAACCATGTGGAATTCGCTCAAGCTGGAAACCAAGATCTGGGGATCAATCGAATGGCTAGCTAGTGAGGTGCCGAGCGCTGTATGGTGGACTGAGAAGGAGGATAAAAGCCTCTGGAATGAAGCGAAGATAAGCGGGTGTGATACAGGGGAGTAGAACAGAAAGCTGGGAGGTAGATTTATCTGGGATGGTCTGGGTTGTTTGTACAGTCAAGTGGGGCCCTAGGTAACGCTACAGTGGGGCAAATAGAAACGTGCGCGTAGGCCCCCCTTAGAGGTCATACAGACGAGACAGGTTTGTGTTTGGGTTTGGTTTGAGGTTAACCTGCCACGTCAGAGGGGGTTATCCGCTGGCTTTGCCCAGCTTCGCCTTTTTTGGCACTCGCCCTTTTTCTACGCTCACCCGCTGCCTCCAGAGCTGGCTCACCCGGGCTCGCCTAGTTTCGTGGCAGATAAGGACTCTCTGGTTCGTAGACAGCCAGTTCGCTGCCGCCTTCTACCTTCTTCCAGCTAGGTAATTGATAGCTGGCCGCCCTTCTCCACACGGCTCAGGCTACAGCTGCGTTCTAGTACGTTGCCCCCTTTTGTGTTCTTGTACGTTGTACTTCTGTGGTCGTCGTCGTACGTACAAGACCACTTGTACGTTACACCCTCTCCGCCAGCTAACCTTGGATTCGATGGTCAATTCTTCTGACCCCAGGAGCATCTGTTGACGAAACGCGCGAATTGTGATTCTTGAATTCGGACGCTGCTGCTGCATGTTCAAAGGCTTCTTCTTGGAGGTAGCCAATTCGGAGAACTGGGCGCCTCACGTGCGCTGCCTTCCTGGTGCTATCAGGTTAGGGCATGGTATTAATGGTAGGTTCCGAGAGTCCGAGACAGTCGAAATGCTCGGTTTCACAGTTTTATTTTTTAGCTATTTAGCTATTTATTTTTTATTAGCTATTATTTAGCTAGTCTATCAGCTTTGGGTTCCTCGACTTTCTTTTTACGCGAGGCTGGACTTTGGGGGGGGGGGGGGGGGGGGCTGCCCCCATGGGGTGCACACGGGTGCACAGAGCCAGCACACCCACTTCAGGGCGGGGCAGGGCTGCGTCCTGAAGGTTGGTTGTTAGCCCTTCTTTTTACTGAGCGGTCTGTTGGTGGAGTAAGCATTGGTAGAACAATTGACTCGGTTTACATTCGGTTGAGATTTGACCTACAGATTGTTTAGAGTTGGTTGTCCGTCGGTTGCGGTTGTTCACTGGACAACGGCGGCGACCGCTTTAATTTCCCGGCTGGATCATAAGTACGCGGATCATTACTACGAGGGCGTGGGTCTGAGCATCAGTTGCAGCAGCTGATGTCCATATCTGATACTAATTGGGCTGGAAGTCAAGGGATTTCTGTTTTCGACCCGTGCGCAGAAAAGCCGAGGGCACATTTGGTGTCCAGTAGGGCACCAGGGAAATGTGATCATCATCATCATCATCATCATCATCATCATCATCATCATCATCATCATCATCATCATTATCAGAGAAAGAAGAAGAAATGAGCGCCAACCCCATGACCAGAAATGAAGCAAGAGCAAAAGCACTAAATATTAGCGATAGCCGCGCGTACTTCTCTGCATGTCCACGGATATTCTAGTCACGAGCCACGAAAGTCTCTTGTCGGTGAAAGAGAGGCCCATCTGGCGAAATCTCTGACCTGTTTCTGGAGACTCCTGCCCTGGTCCCGAGTTATAACGAATCTCGAGAGCCGAGAAGCTGGATGCGGGAAACTTCCCCCCCCCCCCCCCCCCCCCCCCCCCCCAACCTCTTTTCCCAGAGTGTAAGCGAGCAACTTCTCCGAGCAACCTCGAGCAACCTCTTCGAGCAACCTCTTCCGTTCGAGCAACTTCTTCGAGCAACTTCTCCCAGTCCAAGGCCACGCCATTTTCTCTAATTCCTCTTCTCTCTTTCCTTCCTTTTTCCCTGTTAGTGTGTACTTTCCATCTCACGGCACCCGGCCAGTTTAACAAATAAATATCGCGTGCGATTCTTGGTGCGGCACCGTCGAGGTAAGCATCAAGCCACGCCGATGTGCATTCTGTCTCTTTTAGGGATCATAAGGATTTTGATCACAGAGCTACGTTTATACGCAACAATTTCCTGCGGTGTGTCAGTTTTAAACTATGGTATTTTGTCCTCGGGATCTTTCGAGGAAGATCTTGTCAACCTCCTCCTTCGCTACCCCCCACCCCCTACTCCCCCCTCGCCAACCTCCCCTCCCTCCCCCGCCCTCTCCGAGCACCTCGCCCTCCCTCCCGCCCTCCTCACTCCCTTCCTCGCCCATTTCCTACTCCATGTCCACCGTTTCTCCTCCCCCCTTACCTGCCCCCCCTCTTCCCATCCCTTACTACTCCAATGCACGTCTCGATAGTCTCTTCGGTGCTCTCTACGACAGTTTTTCCACGCAATGGACCGGCTTTTCGTATGCCCACCCCCCACACGACTCAACAACTCTCCTCCGCTCCATCCGGTGTGCCATCTCTTCTGCCCTCACAGACAACATCCCTACTTGTACCTTCCTCCTACTCCCTTCTTGGCCTACCTCTCCTCTCTCATATTGGCTCTCTCACCCCTCCGTCCATATCCTTAGCACCTTCCCACGTAATTCCTTCCACTTTCAACCCCCCTGCTCCATGCACCCTGCCCTCCCTTATGACTCCCCTTCCCTCCTAAATCGCTCACGCATTCACCTTGTTTGCATCGGTAACCATTCGGACCTCTCTGCTCTATCCTCCTCCCTTCCAACCGACACATCCTTCCCTTACCCCCACCTTTCCTCCCACCTTCTACCCCTCCCCACCTTTCCTCCAAATGCCCAACCTGGCCCCCCCCTACAAAATTCCGCTCCCTCCCGGACCCTCGTCCTCACCCCCCCCCCCCCCTTTACTCCCCCACCCTCTGCCCTGCGATTCCCTCTTGCCTTCACCTTTTCCCCTCCAACAACCTCCCTTCTCACCTACCGTCTCACATCTCCTACTACACGGACGGTTCTGCCGTCCCCGATCATAACGGCTCTACACACACTGGTGCCGCTTTCCTCCACTCACCTTCTTCCTCAGTCCACCATATCCATCCTGGTGGTACTGCCGAGATCAACACCATCCTACGCGCAGAACTCTCAGGCATTCTTGCCGCCCTCCAGCACGCCGGCACACACCACCCTCTGGACCTAGTTTGCATCTACACAGACTCCCTCTCCAGTCTACACCTTATCCGCCGCATCGTCTATCTTCCCAACTCCATCCCCTCTCATAAACAATCTTCCCATCCTCATTTCCATCCGCCAACCTCCTCTTTGACCGCCTTCACTCCTCCACCCCCACGATTTTCTACAAAGTGCGATCCCACACCGGCATCCTAGGCAACGACATTGCTGACGAGGGTGCCCGCTATGCCCTCGATAACCCCTCCTCTTGTACCTTCGACTTCTCTATTTCTCACCCGAGCCACCTCCACAGCCTCCCAGCCTGGCCATGCTTCCAACCTCTACCTACGCCCTCCAACCCACACCCGCCTTACCGCCTTCTCTCCGACATCACGGACTCCCTAACAACCTTTCTCAATACCTATAGCACACACATGACCTTCCCAAATTTCCCTAGCCCCTAAGTCGCTCGTGTCTTCTCCGCTGTACCCCCTTCACCCACCACTCTCCCAACCCCCTGCCCCCCCTCCCACCCCCCCACACCTACAACTCCTCCGACCCAACAGCCTCTCCCACCCCCCACCAGCCATGATCCTTCCCGAACACTCCTCTCATATGTGGCGCTCCTGCTCCTTCCCTCACATCCGCACAATCCTCAAATTCCGTTTCAACATGTTTTGGACGGCCTCTGTCCCTCACAAACGCATACCCCCCGAACCTTATACTCAATGCAACCCACCCATCCTCGATGGATCTTGCCATTTTTGCCACTCCCATGACACATCGGCCCACCTTCTTGCCTCATGCTCCCACCCGAAGTTCGCTGCCCTCTACATTGCCCGACACAACGCCGCTGTCCTTCAAATCTATGACGCCATATGTGCTGGCTCCCTCGGCCGCTCCACATTCTATGTTGACGCATCTTCGAGAAACGCCCTCCCACTCGGTGTCTCCAACACCCGCCTACCCCCTTGGCTCCTCCCACACCTCCCACCCACTTGTGCATGCCTCCACCCTTGCTCTTGTACCCCTGTCGTCAAATTGCGCCCCGATATCCTCTTCCTTTCCGGTCTCTCCCCTTTTGACGCCCCCTCCCACGACGCCACCCTCACCCCGTCAGAACTTTCCACCCTCCAAGCCGCCCACACTGTTTATCTCTGTGAACTCACATACACTTGGGACGCCCGCTATCATACCACCCTTGCCATTAAACGCGCTCAGCATTCCACCCCCCGTTCGGCTCTTCTCGCTGCTGGTTGGCGGGTCATCTCCCCGGACCCCATCATCCTCGGCTCCTTCGGTACCCTCTTCGCCTCCCTTATTCCCATTTTTTCTTCTCTCGGTATCCATCCTACTGACACTACCCGCCTCCTCCACTCCCTCCACCTGCATGCCGTCCGATGCGCACATACCATTGTGTGTACCCGCCGGCGCATGGAATCTGCTACGCACTCGTCCCACACTCCTTCTTCCGCCACCGGCTATCGTGGGGGGTACCGCCCCCCCTAGCCACCCCCCCGGTTTGATGGTGTTGTCCGAGGACCCCCTTTGGACAGCTTCCTTAATCACGCCGATTTGGCGTACTGCTTTTGCTTTTTATATAGCCTAGGGGGTCGAAAAAATATACTATCCTTTTACCAACCTTAGCTAGTCTATAAGCTTTGGGTTCCTTGTCTTTCTTTTCTTTTTACTTTACTCTTTGTCACTCTTTTTTTTCCTTTTCCTTCTCGAATCGAGGGTATAGCATCCTTCCTGTCAAGAAACTGCCACGTGTTTAAATGGCCACGAGTTCACAACCAGGTGTTACTAGATTACGCTGGCATCGTCCGAAACCATTGGACCGGCAGGAAGGAATGGCGCATGGGTAGATATAGACGCAGGCGCAAACGCAGGAAGTGATTAGCGAGGTCGGAGACCAATCTAAACGAGGCTGATAAGGAAGCCTATCCATATTTGACACAGTCGTTACAGTAGGATAACACACGAACAACACGAGACTGGACGCATTAGTTTCCAGAGAAGATGAAGTCTGGATATTTTGTTGCTAATAATTTTGCTCGCTCCGTACTTTTCTAGTGTCTGCGCCTGCAATTCGCATGCGCTATGCAGTACCTACGAATTCATCGGTAAAAGAAGATCTGAAGGATCAGGACCTAGCGCATGGTGAAATGATGAGCGAGGAGAGAGATAAGCGCAACCTCTCAGCCTCGAGACGTCCCACGACAACCTGCATGCTCCATGAATACACTGGACGAGGCTGTATAGATTGCCTCGCCATTGATGAAAGAGACGTAACTGCAGGGTTTTACTCGGGAACAAACGAGACTGAGTACGCATGATGTTTCAGAAATAATGAAGTCGTGAGATTTTGTTGCGAGTATCTCTTCACTCGTTTCCTACTTCTGTAGCGCCTGCGCCTGCAGCTCGCATGGATAGAAGACGGCCAAGACCGCACCAGCACCAGCTCATGGGATCGAGGTGGGTAACAGGCTTCATCAACTCCGCCATTGAAGAAGGGTTAAGCACCAGAATTTTGCTAGGCACGAAGCAAGGTGTTCGCATGATTGGAATAATTGTCGAATTACTAGGTGTTGCGATTATCTCCCCAAGCACCTGCGCCTGCTGCTACGATGCGCCATGCGGCAGCTGAAATTTCGATGAAAGACCGAGGCTGGAAATGAGGCTCCAGCACCTCCACCATTAAACGAGGCTAGAGCAACTCAGACAGTTATCATTCTGCCCGAATGATTGTGCAAGTTCATAGGTTGTTGCTACTATTTCCCCCTCGCTCCCCCACTTATCAAGCGCCTGCGCCTCCAGTAGCATGCGCCATTCGGCACGTAGAAGTTCATAAATTCGCTCGTGCCCAGGTCTTGCCGGTCAACTGGTTTCGGACATTGCCAGCGTTACTCCTAAACCCCACTCAACACGTGGCACTTGCACCGTTGGCAGACAGTTGGCTTGTGGCATATCTCCTGTTTCCTGCTTTTCATTAACGGCGAAGCCCCCTCGCCCCCCCCCCCTGCCTGGAAGCTAATCTTCCTCGGCCACTACGTGCCGGCTGTCTTTTTTCTACTTTACTCTTTGTCACTCTTTTGTTTCCTTTTCCTTCTCGAATCTAGGGTATAGCATCCTTCCTGTCAAGAAACTGCCACGTGTTTTAATGGCCACGAGTTCGCCGTCGTGTCGTGTCAAGTTAATCGGACGTTTTCTCGTCGGACGTTTTGAAAACCCTACCCTGTGCAGCGTGGCGTTGACCTCACCCATATCTGATGCGTCAAGCCTGTCAGTCTCCTCGGAGCTGTTGTAGCAGAAGAATGACAGCTACTCGT
The DNA here is from genome assembly GCA_013435795.1 of Chlamydomonas sp. ICE-L. Taxonomy (NCBI): domain Eukaryota; kingdom Viridiplantae; phylum Chlorophyta; class Chlorophyceae; order Chlamydomonadales; family Chlamydomonadaceae; genus Chlamydomonas; species Chlamydomonas sp. ICE-L. The sequence goes on from JACBWV010000610.1 coordinate 142,866,163, forward strand.
CGAGACTCTTGGTGTAGTGCTGCGTTAGTGATTGAGCCAACCCTACACTTTTCCCCCTACTTACTTGCGATTTACCTTGCTCAAGAAACTCGACCTGCTCTTGTCTCCTAATCGTCAACGTCGTTAGGCTATCATTCTTCGCTAGCTTTCCTTCACTAGAATGGGGGAGAGGGGGGGGGGGGGAGGGGCGCATGGATGTTGAACTGCGAAGATTGCAGAACCAGGTCCTGCAAATCCCACAGTCCGAAATCGGCCCAAGACAATATCCGAACACAAACTTGACTATTACCCAAACCAGCGGCCTGTCTTGCAAGCCACTAGGCGGACGTACTGACCGCGTCGCGATTGATGAGAGCTTCGTTCGCGAGTACATCGGATCCAATTGGAGGACGTGAAGTTCAAGAAAACAGCCAGCGATGTAGCAGCAGCTCTCACCGAGGTATGTGGCCTGCCAGGTAGGACGGGGCTAGTTTAGCTTTTGCTCATGGCTTAACTTAACTTCCATGCATTGGGGTGTGAATGTGTGTGTGTGTGCATGTTTCTGTGTGTATGTTTGTGTGCAATTTCATGGGTATACATGGCAATTTAATGCTGTAACCATGCAAATGTATGTATGACAATGCTGTAAGTGTCTGTGTTTGTGACGCCTCCGAGGCCTTCGTGGCTTCCATGCTCTGTTTGCTGTGTTGTGTGTGTGTATGCGTGCAAGTTCGGTTAGTGTGCATGCCTGGTTGCCATTGTATGCACATGAACTACATTGTGGATCCAATCAATTCAGTATATATGCTAATTATTTGCTTACATTGCAGACCACTTCGTGTTGTGCTGGCCGGGGATATGATGCTACTACACCACATACGCTGTTCCGTACATCATGTTACCGCATAGGTTTGACTTTATTAACAATTACTCTCTTAATGCAGGTTAGTGGCACCCATTGAGGACAACACACATTTGTTCTTGTGCGCCTTTCGGGTATCGGTGAAAAGTAAGTTTAGCACGGTACACCTCTATCTCGCCCAAGATATTGTTAATTTCAAGCTGCATAGTTGATCACAAACTTGCAACTTGGTTGAACACCACACTTCATGTTTCTTTCATTTAAATTGCTATTGTGTATGTCGCAGGGAGAAAGCTGTTTGGATGTGTGCTAACACGTGCGCTCGCAATACCAGGATTGGGTCTGGTGTTCTGCAGATAACAACGCCAAAAGGCTGCTTTGGAGTACATGTCTCATCTACGTTAGTAAGAATAAAATGGATGGCAATGTCTTTAATTTATCAGTCCATGATTTCCAACCATCCATACCACTTTCACCCACATTGGCCTAAAATAGTTTTCCCACTCTGTGGATGGCCACCCCCTCACCCCCACATTCGCGCCCGCGTTCACCCACACCGTGTGTACTGGGTAGGACCCATCAGACTCATTTTGGGGGGATGGGACTTTCAGTGCCATTAAATATTTGCAAATATCTTCCAATCATACCACTTTCATCCACATCGGTTCAAAATAGTTTTCCCACTCTGTGAAGCCAACCCCCTCAAACGCCCCCCCTCGTTGCCGCTTCGCACAAACCGTTGCGAAAACTAAGACCTGGATAGACCCATCTGATTCAGTTTGGGGGGAGATGGACTTTCAGTGCCATTAAACATTTGCAAATATCTTCCAATCAATACCACTTTCATCCACATCGGTTCATAATAGTTTTTCCACTCTGTGAATGCCAACCCCCTCAACCCCCCCCTCGTGCCCGCTTTCGCACAAAACCGTGCGTACTAAGGACCTGGATAGGACCCATCAGACTCATTTTGGGGGATGGGACTTTCAGTGCCATTAAACATTTGCAAATATCTTCCAATCAATACCACTTTCATCCACATCGGTTCATAATAGGTTTTTCCACTCTGTGAATGCCAACCCTAACCCCCCCTCACGTGCGGACAGCACTGTGCGACTCCGCACAACACACAACCCCGTGCGTACTAAGGACCTGGATAGGACCCATCAGACTCATTTTGGGGGATGGGACTTTCAGTGCCATTAAACATTTGCAAATATCTTCCAATCAATACCACTTTCATCCACATCGGTTCATAATAGTTTTTCCACTCTGTGAATGCCAACCCCCTCAACCCCCCCTCGTGCCCGCTTTCGCACAAACCGTGCGTACTAAGACCTGGATAGGACCCATCAGACTCATTTGGGGGGATGGGACTTTCAGTGCCATTAAACATTTGCAAATATCTTCCAATCAATACCACTTTCATCCACATCGGTTCATAATGGTTTTTCCACTCTGTGAATGCCAACCCCCTCAACCCCCCCTCGTGCCCGCTTTCGCACAAACCGTGCGTACTAAGGACCTGGATAGGACCCATCTGACTCATTTTGGGGGGATGGGACTTTCAGTGCCATTAAACATTTGCAAATATCTTCCAATCAATACCACTTTCATCCACATCGGTTCATAATAGTTTTTCCACTCTGTGAATGCCAACCCCCTCAACCCCCCCCTCGTGCCCGCTTTCGCACAAACCGTGCGTACTAAGGACCTGGATAGGACCCATCAGACTCATTTTGGGGGGATGGGACTTTCAGTGCCATTAACATTTGCAAATATCTTCCAATTCAATACCACTTTCATCCATCAATCGGTTCATAATGGTTTTTCCACTCTGTGAAGGCCAACCCCCTCAAAACCCCCCCCTCGTGCACGCTTTCGCACAAACCGTGCGAACTAAGGACCTGGATAGACCCATCTGACTCATTTGGGGGATGGGACTTTCAGTGCCATTAAACATTTGCAAATATCTTCCAATCAATACCACTTTCATCCACATCGGTTCATAATAGTTTTTCCACTCTGTGAATGCCAACCCCCTCAAACCCCCCCTCGTGCCCGCTTTCGCACAAACCGTGCGTACTAAGGACCTGGATAGGACCCATCATGACTCATTTGGGGGGATGGGACTTTCAGTGCCATTAACATTTGCAATATCTTCCAATCATACCACTTCATCCACATCGGTTCATAATAGGTTTTTCCACTCTGTGAATGCCAACCCCCTCAACCCCCCCCCTCGTGCACGCTTTCGCAACAAACCGTGCTAACTAAGGACCTGGATAGGACCCATCTGACTCATTTTGGGGGGATGGGACTTTCAGTGCCATTAAACATTTGCAAATATCTTCCAATCAATACCACTTTCATCCACATCGGTTCACAATAGTTCTCCACTCTGTGAATGCCAACCCCCCTCAACCCCCCCCTCGTGCCCGCTTTCAGCACAAACCGTGCGTACTAAGGACCTGGATAGGACCCATCTGACTCATTTTGGGGGGATGGGACTTTCAGTGCCATTAAACATTTGCAAATATCTTCCAATCAATACCACTTTCATCCACATCGGTTCATAATAGTTTTCCCACTCTGTGAATGCCAACCCCCTCAACCCTCCCCTCGTGCCTGCTTTCGCACAAACCGTGTGTACTAAGGACCTGGATAGGACCCATCTGACTCATTTTGGGGGGATGGGACTTTCAGTCCCATTAAACATTTGCAAATATCTTCCAATCAATACCACTTTCATCCACATCGGTTCAAAATAGTTTTCCCACTCTGTGAATGCCAGCCCCCTTAACCCCCCCCCCTCGTGCCCGCTTTCGCACAAACCGTGCGTACTAAGGACCTGGATAGGACCCATCAGACTCATTTTGGGGGGATGGGACTTTCAGTGCCATTAAACATTTGCAAATATCTTCCAATCAATACCACTTTCATCCACATCGGTTCAAAATAGTTTTCCCCACTCTGTGAATGCCAACCCCCTCAACCCCCCCCTCGTGCCCGCTTCGCACAAACCGTGCGTACTAAGGACCTGGATAGGACCCATCTGACTCATTTTGGGGGATGGGACTTTCAGTGCCATTAAACATTTGCAAATATCTTCCAATCAATACCACTTTCATCCACATCCGGTTCATAATAGTTTTCCACTCTGTGAATGCAACCCCCTCAACCCCCCCCCTCGTGCCCGCTTTCGCACAAACCGTGCGTACTAAGGACCTGGATAGGACCATCAGACTCATTTTGGGGGATGGGACTTTCAGTGCCATAAACATTTGCAAATATCTTCCAATCAATACCACTTTCATCCACATCGGTTCAAAATAGTTTTCCCACTCTGTGAATGCCAACCCCCTCAACCCCCCCCCCCCTGCCCGCTTTCGCACAAACCGTGCGTACTAAGGACCTGGATAGGACCCATCAGACTCATTTTGGGGGGATGGGACTTTCAGTGCCATTAAACATTTGCAAATATCTTCCAATCAATACCACTTTCATCCACATCGGTTCATAATAGTTTTTCCACTCTGTGAATGCCAACCCCCTCAACCCCCCCCTCGTGCCCGCTTTCGCACAAACCGTGCGTACTAAGGACCTGGATAGGACCCATCAGACCTCATTTTGGGGGGATGGGACTTTCAGTGCCATTAAACATTTGCAATATCTTCCAATCAATACCACTTTCATCCACATCGGTTCAAAATAGTTTTCCCACTCTGTGAATGCCAACCCCCTCAACCCCCCCCTCGTGCCCGCTTTCGCACAAACCGTGCGAACTAAGGACCTGGATAGGACCCATCAGACTCATTTTGGGGGGATGGGACTTTCAGTGCCATTAAACATTTGCAAATATCTTCCAATCAATACCACTTTCATCCACATCGGTTCAAAATAGTTTTCCCACTCTGTGAATGCCAACCCCCTCAACCCCCCCCTCGTGCCCGCTTTCGCACAAACCGTGCGTACTAAGGACCTGGATAGGACCCATCAGACTCATTTTGGGGGATGGGACTTTCAGTGCCATTAAACATTTGCAAATATCTTCCAATCAATACCACTTCATCCACATCGGTTCAAAATAGTTTTCCCACTCTGTGAATGCCAACCCCCTCAACCCCCCCCTCGTGCCCGCTTTCGCACAAACCGTGCGTACTAAGGACCTGGATAGGACCCATCAGACTCATTTTGGGGGGATGGGACTTTCAGTGCCATTTAAACATTTGCAAATATCTTCCAATCAATACCACTTCATCCACATCGGTTCAAACAGTTTTCCCACTCTGAGAGTGCCAACCCCTCCACCCCCCCTCTGCTGGTCTTTCACACAAACCGTGGATACTAAGGACCCTGTATAGGACACACAGACTCATTTTTGGGGATTGACTTTCAGTGCATTTAAACACATATCTTCCAATCAATTACACTTTCATACCTCGGTTCAAACTGTTTTCCACTCTGGAGTGCCAAAACCCCCTCAACCCCAAGGGACCGGATAGGACCATTCAGATCATTTGGGAGTGGGACTTTTCCGTTGCCATTACACATTTGCAAATATCTTCCAATCAATACCACTTTCACACACGTTCAAAACTAGTTTTTCCCACTCTGTGCATGCCAAACCCTCAACACCCCTCGTGCCGCTTCGCACAACCAGTGCCGTACTCTGGACCTGGATGGAGGACCCCTCAGACTCATTTGGGGGGATGGGACAATTTCAGTGCCCATTAAAATTTGCCAAATAGCTTCAATCACGACCACTTTCATCACATCGGTTCCAAAATAGTTTTTCCCACTCTTGGAAAGCCAACCCCTCACCCCCCTCGTGCCCGGCTTTCGCCCACAACCGTGCGGTACTCAGGACTGGATAGGTACCCCATCTGACTCATTTTGGGGGGATGGACTTCAGTGCCATTAACATTTGCAAATATCTTCCAATCAATACCACTTCATCCACATCGGTTCACAATAGTTTTCCCACTCTGTTGAATGCCAACCCCCTTCCCCCCCCCCTCGTGCCCGCATTTCTGCACAAAACCGGCGACTCAGGACCCGGAAGGACCCATCAGACTTCATTTTGGGGGGAAGGGGAACTTTTGTGCCATTAAACATTGCAAATATCTTCCAACAATACCCACTCTCAATCCACATCGGTCTTCAAATTAGTTTTCCCACTCTGTGAATGCCAAACCCCTCAAACCCCCCCCCGTGCCGCTTTCGCCCCAAACCGTGCGTACTCAGGACTGATCGGACCATCAGACTCAGTTTGGGGGATGGGAGTTCATTGGCATTTAATTTTGCAAAATATCTTCCAATCATACCACTTAATCCACATCGGTTCAAAATAGTTTCCCACTCTGTGAATGCCAAACCTCCCTCAACCCCCCTCAGGCCCACTTCGCACAAACCGTTGCGGTACTCGGAACTGGATAGGAACCCATCAGACTCGTTTGGGGGAGGGGACTTTCAGTTGCCATTTGAAACATTGCAAATATCCCTTCCACTCAATACCACTTTCTCCCACATCGGTTCAAAAATAGTTTCCCACCTCTGTGTTGAATTGCCAACCCCCTCAACCCCCCCTCGTGCCCGCTTTCGCACAAACCGTGCGTACCCGGCCCTGGACTAGGACCCAATCAGATCATATTTTGGGGAGTTGGACTTCAGTGCCCTTAAACTGTGCAAATATCCTCAATCAATAACGTTTCATTCCACATCCGGGTCAAATAGTTTTCCCACTCGTGAATTGCAACCCACTCTCAACCCCCTCGTGCCCGCTTCGCACCAACCGTGCGGACGAAGGACTGGGACGGACCCATTCGACTCAGCTGGGGGGCGGATGGGACTTTCAGTGCCATTAAACATTTGCCAATATCTTCAATCAATAACACTTTCACCACATCGGTTCATAATTAGATTCCCACTCTGTGAATGCAAACCCCCTCACCCCCCCCTCTTGTCCCCCTCATTCGCACAAACCATGCTTACTACGGGACCTCGGATAGGACCCATCAGACTCATTTTGGTGGGGATGGGACTTCAGTGCCATTAAACCATTGCAAATATCTTCCACTCAAATACCCACTTTCATCCACATCGGTCATAATAGTTTCCCACTCTGTGAATGCCAACCCCCTCACCCCCCCCCTCGTGCCTCATTCGCACAAACCATGGAACTAAGGGACCTGGATCGGACCATCAGATCATTTGGGGGGATGGGATTTCAGTGCCATTAAACCTTGCAAATATCTACCAATCAATACCACTTATCCACATCGGTCAAAAATCGTTTTCCCCACTTGTGAATGCCAACCCCCTCAACCCCATCGTGCCCGCTTTCCACAAACCGAGCGTTCTCAGGACCTGGCAGGACCCATCCGACCTCATTTGGGGAGTTGTGAGTTGGGACTTTCAGTGCCATATTCATTAAAACGGTTGCAAAATATCTTTCCACTCACTACCGCTTTAATCCCACATCGGTTCAAAACTAGTTCTTCCCACTTGTGAATGCAACCCCATCAACCCCCCCAGTGCCCGCTTTCGCACAAACGTGCGTACTCAGACTGGGCCCTGGATAGGGACCCCTAGACTCATTTGGGGGGATGGGACTTCAGGGCCATTAAATATTTGCAAATATTTCCAATCCAATACATTTATCCAACATCGGTTTCATAATAGTTTCACTCTGCATTGCCAACCCCTACCCCCCGTGCCCTATTCGCAAAAACCATGCGTACTAAGACTGGATAGGACCCATCAGAACTCATTTTGGGGGATGGCCTTCAGTGCCATAAACATTTGCAAATATTCTCCAAATCCCCAATACAAACTTTCCTCCCCTCGGTTTTCATATAGTTTTCCCAATCTGTGATGCCAACCCTCAACCCCCCCTCGTGCACTCTTTGACCAAACATGCGTTACTCGGACCGGATCGGGACCCATCAGATCCTTTTGGGGGGATGGGACTTTCATTTGCCATTAAAACATTGAAAATATTCTTCCAATCAATACCACTTCATCCACATCGGTTCATAATATTTTTTCCCACTCTGCTGCAACTGACCAACCCCCTACCCCCCCCCTCGTCCTCATTCGCACAAAACCAAAATGCGTACTAAGGACGGATTTTTTTAGGACCATTCAGACTCAATTTGGGGGGATGGACTTTCGTGCCATGAAACATTTGCAAAACTTCCAATCAATACACTTTCATCCACATCGGTTCCTAATCTTGTTCCCACTCTGTGTAACTGCCAACCCCTTAAACCCCCAATAGTCCTCATTCGCCAAAACCATCGGTATACGACCTGAATAGGACCCATCAGGACTCATTTTGGGGGGATGGGATTTTCCAGTGCCAATTTAAACATTTGAAATATCTTCCAATCAATACACTTGCACAATCGGCTCATAATCGTTTTCACACTTTGAATGCCAACCACCTCAACCCCCCTCGTGCCCTCATGCCACCAAACCAGGTACTACTAAGGACCTGGATAGGGGCACCATCAGACTCATTTGGGGGGGGATGGGGACTTTCAGTTGCATTAAACCATTTGCAAATATCTACCAATCAATACACTGTCATCAACATCGGTTACAAATAGTTTTCCCACTCGGTGAATTGCCAACCCTAAAACCCCCCTCGTGGCCGCTTCGACACACTCCGGTGCCGTGCGTTCTCAGGAACTGGATAGGACATCAGACTCATTGTGGGGAGTGGGCCTGCAGGGGCAGTGAAACAGGGCAAAGAGGGTCCCAAGCAATGACCGCGGGCAGCCACACGGGGCAAAAGAGGGGCCCACGGGGAAGGCCAACCCTCCGCAAACCCCCCCCGCGGGCCCGGGGGGGGGGCGGGCGCACAAAACGGTGCGGACGCGGACCGGGATGAGGACAGCAGAGAGGGGGGGAGGGGACGGGCAGGGCCAGGAAAACAGGGCGAAGAGCCTGCCAAGCAAGGACCACGGTCAGCCACATCGGGGCAGAATAGGGGCCCAGCGGGGGAGGGCCAACCCCGTACCCCCACACCACCGGGGCCCTCGTCGCACGTAACCATGCGACGAAGACCGGATCGGACCCAGCAGACGCATTTTGGGGGAGGGGACGGGCAGGGCCATGAACCGTGGCAAAGAGCGGCTCCCCCAAGCAATACCACTGGTGCAGCCACAGCGGGGCAGAAGAGGTGTCCCACTCTGGGTATAGGCCAACCCCCTAAACCCCCCCCCCGGGCACGAAGGCGCACAAAACAAGCGCGGACGAAGACAGGCTAGGGACCCATCCGATCATTTTGGGGGTATGGGGACTTTCAGGCATTAAACATGGGCCCAGATCGTCCAATCACGACCCTTTCATCCAATTGGTAAAATAGTTTTCCCACTCTGTGAATGCCAACCCCCTCAACCCCCCCCTCGTGCCCTCATTCGCACAAACCATGCGTACTAAGGACCTGGATAGGACCCATCAGACTCAGTTTGGGGATGGGACTTCCGTGCCATTAAACATTTGCAAATATCTCCAATTCAATACCACTTTCAAATCCACATCGGTTCATAATAGTTTCCCCACTCCTGTGAATGCCAACCCCTCACCCCCCCCCTCGTGCCCTCATCGCACAAACTCTGCGACTAAGGACCTGGATATGACCATCAGACCTCATTTTGGGGGGATGGGACTTTTCAGTGCCTTAAAAATTTGCAAAATCTTCCATTCACATACCCCTTTATCCACCTCGGTCAAACTAGTTTCCACTCTGTTGGAATGCCAACCCCCTACAACCACCCCCCCTCGTGGCCCGCTTTACACAAACGGCGTACCTAGGACCTGGATGGACCCATAAGGACTCATTTTTGGCGGGTGATGGATTTTCAGTGCCATTAAACATTTGCACATATCTTCCAATTCAATACCCTTTATCCACATCGGTTCCAATAGTTTTCCCATCTGTGAAGCAACCCCCTAAACCCCCCCTGTTGCCGCTTTCGCACAAAACCGTGCGTACTCGGAACTGGGATCGGACAAATCAGATCATTTTTGGGGATGGGACTTTCAGTGCCATTAAACATGTGCAATATCTTCCAACTAATAACCACTTTTCATCCACATGGTTCAAAATAGTTTCCCCACTCTGTGAATGCCAACCCCCTCAAACCCCCCTCGTGCCCGCTTCGCACAAAACCGGCGTACTAGGACCGGGATAGGACCCATCAGACTCATTTTGGGGGGGATGGAAACTTTTCAGGGCCATTAACATTTCAAATATCTTCCACTCACATACCACTTTCATCCAATCGGTTCAAACTTAGTTTTCCCAACTCTGTGCATTGCCAACCCCCTCAACCCCCCCTCGTGGCCCGCTTTGCACAAAACCAAACCGTGCGTACTAAGGACCTGTACAGAGCCATCAAACTCATTTTGGGGGGATGGGACTTTCAGTGCCATTAAACATTTTTCAAATATCTTCTCATCAATACCACTTCATCCTCATTGGTCGAAAAACAGTTTTCCAGCTGTGTATCCAACCCCCCCCTTGTGCCTGCATTCATGCCCGCATTCGCACAAACCATGCATACTAAGGATCTGGGTAGGACTCATCTGACTCATTTTGGGGAGTGGGACTTTCAGTGCCATTCAAGATTTGCAAATATCTTCTCATCCGTACAACTTTCAACCACATTGGCCGAATTTGGTCACCAGCTCAGTGAATGCCGACCCCCTCAACCCCCCCCCCCTCGTGCCCTATTCGCACAAACTGTGCGTAATGAGGACCTGGGTAGGACCCATCAGATTTATTTTGGGGGGATGGGACTTTCAGTGCCATTCAACATTTGCAAATACTCACTAACCCATACCACTTTCATCCACATCGGTCAAAAAAAGTGTTCCCACTGTGAATGCCAACCTCCTTAACCCTCGTTCCCGCAATCGCACACACCGTGCGTACTAAGGATCTGGGTAGGACTCATCAGACCCATTTTGGGGGTATGGGACTTTCAGTGCCATTTAAGATTTGCAAATACCCACTCATCCATACAACTGTCATCACATTGGTCAAAAATAATGTGCGACATAATTACATACATTGTCATATGCAGGCCAGTGTTGATCCAGGACAAGCCGACTTCACAACTTCCGGGGGGGGCTCCCAACCATCCTTACCTAATCAACATAATGCAGATAGATGTATATGAATGTTATCACTTTTGTCACTAATTGATTAAAGTGATTGTGGCTACAGTATCTTTGTTTCAAAAATTAAAGTAGATATAGCTCATATCTAGGGATCGGATGTTAGGGCTAACTGCGGGAAAATCAATTAGCCCTAATAGTGAAAGTAGCTCAATTAGCCTGAGTAGGGCTAAACTAAACCCTAGTAAAAACTAGACATACCTTATATCAATAGAGTAACAATGCATTAGTCTAAACAAGGAGGAGGTATTGCCAAGTTCTATAATATGTTTTTTGTTATATATGAAACAGTTTGTTACCCAAGCTACATTTGACAGCCTCTACTATTGCCATGCCATGTACATATGTAGGCCAAAGACTTTCCAACAGATGTTGGCTCTTGCGCGGCATGAAGCACAATACCAAGAGCGCCTGGCAGACTGGGATCGCATGAACGCTGAAGGTATTGACATTCAAGTAAGATCCATTCAAAGCGCTTGTCCCTTGGGGCCCTCCTACATCAGGAGAATTTGGACATGGGGCAACAGTATGTACACAATTTTGGTGTTGCTGCGCACAACGAGGGGGCAGGTACACAAGCTGATGGCTCAGTGGACATGCCACAACCAGGACATGCAGCAGGCAGAACTTCCATGTATGCAAAAAGTGTGACTGGAGACTCTGTCGTATGTGGCATCCTAACATGCCATTCGAAGCTGGGTAAGGTAGTGCACTGCGGTTATTGTTCTGTTCACTGCCCACATAAAGTTCGTTGCACATCTAAGGGTCGCAACAATGCAGCCAAGCCGCTACGATCTAAGCCTGCGCCCGAGCCTAAGCCCCCGTCATCTAATCCCAAGCATCAGCCAAAGTCTCAGCCTGAGAAACAACTTCTACCTTTGCCCCAGGCCCAGCTTCAGGCTCTGTCCTGGCCACAGCCTCCTTAGCTCCAGGCTATGCCTCAGCAGGCTCTGTCTGGGTCACAGCCTCATCAGCTCCAGACTATGCCTCAACAGGCTCAGCTCCAGGCTCTGTCCGGGTCACAGCCTCATCAGCTCCAGGCTATGCCTCATCAGGCTCAGCTCCTGGCTATGTCTAATCAGGCTCAGCTTCAGACACATTCATGGTCACATCCTCAGGCTATGTCTCATCCAGAGCACCAGGCTCAGTCCCCGTCACATCCTCGTCCCAGTCCATGAATGATTAATTCTAGGGTATTCCTCAGCCTTAGCTTATCTAGCTGTTGTCTCAGCCTCAACCCTCCAATAAGCAGAATTTTGAGGGTCCACTGCATCTCAGAGGGTCTTGGTGCGTCGCTCATGCAGATTTCCAGGGGTCTGTTGCGACTGAGACGCAGATTTCGAAACCAGTTTAGGATTGGTTTAGACTGAGTTTAGATAGGGAATTCAAATGCAGCTGAAAGCTTGGGGCTTGCCCTAGTGGCTGGCTCATGAGCTGACAGGAAGCTGCCAGGAGATGAAAAAAAACTCTGTTACTTCCATATGGTTTCCTATTTTAGCAGGCTGAATTTGCGTCACAGCCTTGTGAGCATTAGGCTATGTCTTATCCAGAGCACTAGGCTCAGTCCCACAATGTATAGTTATGCCCAGGCCCATAATCACGAAGTCGAACTTTCTTACAGGGCTCCAACCAGCGATTAGGCCGCTCTCCGTCTTCAGCAGTAAAATCATTAGTCGTTGAGGACAGAGTGTAATCATATATGCCTGGGCAATGTAGAGTTATGCCTACGCCGACAATCGTGATCTTCAACTTTGTTACATGGCTACAGCAACCGATTTGGCCGCTCGTTGTCTTTGGCAGTACAACAATTATGATTTTAGTACGGAATGTAATCGTGTGTACCGTATGTGGAGAATGTATAGTTATGCCCAGGCCCACAATCACGAAGCCGAACTTTGTTACATGGTTCGAGCCAGCGAATCGGCTGCGCTCCGTCTTCGGCAGAAAAACAAATATTATTTGACTACAGAATGTAATCATGTGTACCGTATCTGAACAATGTATATAGTCAATGTATAGTTATGCCCAGGCCCACAATAACGAAGTCGAACTTTCTAACATGGCTCCAGCCAGCGATTCGGCTGCTCTCCGTCTTCGGCAGTAGAACAAATATTTAGCGAGCACATAATGTAATCATGTCATCATGTGTACCGTACCTGGACAATGTAAAGTTATGCCTATGCCGACAACTTTGTTACATGGCTACAGCCAGCGATTCAAATTTGTTACACGGCTACAGCCAGCGACTCAGCTGCTTGCCATCTTAGGCAGTAAAACAAACAATGTGACCGGGACTGAGCCTGGTGCTCTGGATGAGACATAGCCTGATCCTCATGGGGCTGAGAAATAGCCTGATGCTCGAACGCAAGTAAGCCCGCTAAAAATATAAAATAATATCAAAGTATCAGAGCTCAATTTGTAGCCTACTCATGGCAGATTCCCCGCCAGCTCCATGAGCCAGCTACTAGGGCCAGCTCTCCCATTCAGCCATATCCCCAAGGACACCCAAGAATGCACATGGGGATGGGGAACCGCAACGACATGACTGCAGGAGTCAGCATCAGCAGGAGTCCACATTTCCATATTTGGAGGAGGAGCACCGGGGCAGTGATGGCAGTGGTGGTGGCGTTTATATGTTAGGTAGATTGGTTGAGGGGCGAGCCCATCCTCTATACTCCACAGGTTGGTACCAGGGTTTAGGATTCAGGCTTTCTACTCCGCAGGCTGGTATCCAATCCATTCTTCCCCTTATCTCCCATCGCCATCGCACCCCTCCACACCCCTCCTCTTGCCAGTTCGCACCCCTCCCCACCCTTCACCCCGCTTTATCCCCCACTCACTCACTCACACCCTTCCTCTTTCCTCCCATTGCCATCGCACCCCTCCCTCACCACACTCAATCCCTTCTTTATTCGCTCACTCATTCACTCACTCACTCACTCACTCTCACTCACTCAGACCCTTCCCTCAATCCCTCCCTCCCTCCCTCACTCGCACCTTTCCCCTTTCCTCCTATCGCCATCGCAACCCTCCCACCCCGCTCAATCTCTCCCTCCCTCACCCGGACCTTTCCCTCAATCCCTCCCTCTCTCACATGCACACAAGCGCTGCCAGCAGACAGACACAAGCTGCCCCCTCCCTCACCCGTTCCCTCCCTCCCTCACATGCACACAAGCGCTGCCAGCAGACAGACAAATGCCGCCCCCTGCCTCACCCCACTCAATCCCTCCCTCCCTCACCTGGGCCCCTCCCTCCCTCCCTCCCTCAGATGCCCACAAGCCCTGCCAGCAGACAGACACATGCCGCCCCCTCCCTCACCCCGCTCAATCCATCCCTCCCTCACCCGAACCCTTCCTCCCTCCTTCCCTCACACAAAACCTTCCCTCCCTCCCTCCCTCCCTCACATGCACACAAGCGCTGCCAGCAGACAGACACATGTCGCCCCCTCCCTCACCCCACTTGATCCCTCCCTCCCTTCCTCACACACACACAAGCGCTGCCAGCAGACAGACACATGCTGCCCCCTCCCTCTCCCTGCTCAATCCCTCCCTCCCTCACATGCACACAAGCACTGCCAGCAAACAGTCACGACTAGCCCCCTCCCTCACCCCGCTCAATCCCTCCCCCCTCACATGCACACAAGCACTGCCAGCAGACAGTCACATGCTGCCCCATGCCCCACTCCGCTCAATCCCTCCCTCACCTGGACGCTTCCCTCAATCCCTGTCTCCCTCCATCACATGCACACAAGCGTTGCCGGCAGGCAGACACAAGCCGCCCCCTCCCTCCCCTAACTCAATCCCTCCCTCCCTCCCTCACCCGGAACTTTTCCTCAATCCTTCCTCCCTCCCTCACATACACACAAGCGCTGCCAGCAGACAGACATAGGGGGTCGCTTGCGTCTTTTCTGGGGGTACGGCATTATTAATTAAGTAAAACCTATGCAGTAACATGATGTACGGAACATCGTTTGTGGTGTAGTAGCATCATATCCCCGGCTAGCACATCACAAAGTGGTCTGCAATGTAAGCAAATGATTAGTATATATCCTGAATTGATCGAATCCACAATGTAGTTCATGTGCATACAATGGCATCCAGGCATGCACACAAAACGAACTTGCACGCATACACACACACAACACAGCAAATAGTGCATGGAAGCCACGAAGGCCTTGGAGGCGTCACAAACACAGACACTTACAGCGTTGTCATACATACATTTGCATGGTTTGCAATGTAAGCAAATAATGAGTATATATCCTGAATTGATTGATCCGGTCCACAATGTAGTTCATGTGCATACACTGGCAGTCAGGCAAGCACACTTCCGGAACTTGCACGCATACATACACACTCACCACATCACTTAGTTCATGGAAGCCAAGAAGGCCTCATAGGCGTCACATACACAGATACGTACAGCATTGTCGTACATGAACACACATACTTGCACACACACACATGCACACTCACATACACATACCCAAATGCATGGAAGCTAAGTAGGCATGAGCAAAAGCTAGGATAGTCCAGTCTTACCTGGCAGGCCACATGCATGGACGAGAGCTACTGCAGCATCACTGGCTGTTTTCTTGAACATAATTTTCTTTCCTCCACGACCTTCATTTGGATCCACGATGTACTCGCGAAAGAAGCTCTCATCAATCGGAACGCGGCCATTCAGGCCGCCTACTGGCTTGCAAGACAGACCACTGGTTAAGCTAATAGTCAAGTTTGTATTCGGATATTGTCTAGGGCCCATTTCGGACTGGGGGATTCGCAGGACCTGGTTCTGCAATCGCCGCATATCAACATGCATGCGCCCCTCCCCCCCCCTCCCCCCCATTCTGGTGAAGGAAAGCTAACAAGAATGATAGCTTAATGACGGTAACGATTAGGAGACAAGAGCAGATCGAGATTACTGAGCATGATAAATCGCGAGTGATTAGGACAGAAAATGTGTAGGGTCGGGTCGATCCCCTGGGCTAATCACTAACTTACAGCACTACACCTAGAGTCTCGACGAATAGCTGTCATTCTTTTGCTACAACAGCTCCGAGGAGACTGACAGGCTTGACGCATCAGATATGGGTGAGGTCAACGCCACGCTGCACAGGGTAGGGTTTTCAAAACGTCCGACGGAAAACGTCCGATTAACTTGACACGACGGAAGGTTCCGTCGCTATAGTAGTGGTCCGTCCAATGTTCCCGATCCGAGATCTAGTTGGCCGATGGAAGGTTCCGCGGGGGATATTCCTAGGGAAAGGTCCGTTTGGGAGCGACCCTTTGAGAGAAGATCCAATTGGGAATATTCGAAGGAATGTTCGAGGAATGTTCTTTAGGAATATTCCGATAGGAAAAGCTATAAATAGAGTGCCTACGCCTGAGTCTTTAATTATATCTTAATTCACTTGTAACCCCGAGTCAAGAGTCACCCCTGGAGTCCCGTCCCTTGTCCCAGTCTCCTCTACGTGAGTTGTCTTTGATTCCCCGCATCGCCCTGTCGGACAATCCTTGTCGCGACCCGAGACCCTGATTTGCCAAGACCCTGAAGACCCCAGCCCGGCCTCCGCGACATATCCTTGTCCCGGCCTCAAGACCCTGAAGACCCCAGCCCGGCCCCAGCGACATATCCTTGTCCCGGCCTCGAGACCCTGAAGACCCCCCCGAAAGTACGTGCTCAGAGGCAGTACCTGTGGCTGGCATTAGGCTTGTATAGTTAAGATATTGAATAGCTCTAGCTGCAGAAAATATATATGACCCCATGCCCCAGATATTGAAGACCTTCTGTCCGACGATCCGCGGTTGCGCGTCCCTTGACCAAGGACGGTAATTGTCGTCCACTAGAATTGGAATTAGTTAGATTACGGCACTACTCGATTGACTATCAGTCGCTTAGTTGTCAGCCGACACTACCCGACTAAACAGCAGTCGGTGACGTGTGCACATTGGCCCTACCCTAAAGCGCGCTCCCTAACTCCTTTTCCCGTGTGTTACATCGGCTAAGCGGGATCGGCAAGATCGGCCACAGGGGCGGGATCGGCAAGTTTAATTATTTACCACATATTAATAGCCTGATCTCCTTTTTCACGCTAACCCCCTCCCCACTCGCAGCTCAACGCCCTCTCCGCAACCTTACTTTCCGCTGGGCTCTCCGCCCACCCACCCCGCTCGCCCAGCTCGAGGCCGCTGCTAAAACGGTAAGAGTTCACGAGGCCCCTGCCTACGTTAGAACATCCGAAATTTCGAAATTCACCAGCAGTGTGAACGCAGCTCGAGCTGAAAGTTTTCAATCTGGAGTCATCTCCCCACCCGATTCAGATTTGGTCCTTCGGCAAGATACCAAGGTCGTGTGCCCGATCACTGACGGGGTATCCCCCAACCGGGTCCTCGGACCTAGCTAGTTATCAAATATGATTTCTTGCTCGGCCTTCACGAGAATCATGAGCACGATGCTCCACGACATGACGGCCAAATTCGTTGTCATCTACTTCGATGACATTATAATCTTCGATTTTTCCATGATGAGGTCGAACACCTGGAGCATGTGCTTTCAGGCGTCCGTCTCAACGAAACGGAAATAACGAGAATTGACTATTGCTATTTCAACAACGATGTGCCGAAAACCGTATTCATCACTCCCATGGAGTTGTTTGAATTTAAAGTCCTGCCCTTCGGATTTGCAAACTCCCCATGGTCCGAATCGCATGGGGGTTGGAGACTCCACTCATCCTTTTCCGTTTCGGGCTCCAGCCATCGAGGCTCGATGCCGCATCCATCCCACGACCCACAGAGGCAGATTCACCTCATTCGAAGAGCTGGTCTCCCATGCTGCACATGTAATATCGAAAATTCGAATCTCAACGACTAGCCACATGGTCTGAGAACGAAACCATTTGCCGATCTTGCTGATCCTGCTTTGCCGATCTCGCCGATCCCGCCCCTGTGGCCGATCTTGCCGATCCCGCTTAGCCGATCCTGCTTGGCCGATCCCGCTTTGCCGATCTTGCAGATCGAGCCACTTTGGCCGATCTAGCCGATCCCGCTTAGCCGATCTCGCCGAACTTGCAACTCCTGAAATCGGGTCGACAGACCTTCGACCCGATGGGATGGATCGGGGGTCAATCCCGGATCCTGTCAGCTCGATCCTTCGGACAGACGTGTACCTCCAGCGATGGACGACCACACGTATGATGTCTTACGATAAAGAACACGAAACTGGCAAGGACTCCGACTTTCTCGAAAACTATACCAGGCCAGGTTACGAAAATGGGGGAGAGTCTCTTCAAGCCTTCAACCCACCCTACCGCATGTTCGTTATTTTTTTTCCTCTCTTACATACCGATCTGTACATCCACCTATAGATACGGACGGCCACCTCGCAGGGACTGATCACCCCTAACGAGTTTCCCTTCCGACCGCCTCCGTAAATGCAAGCCTTCGGGAGAAGTCTCAGGCTGGAGAAGGGGGAATTGTGGGTATGATGACTACTCACACCACGCCCACTCTTGGGAACTCGAATCCGAACTTGCTTTACACTGCACCTCACAAATTGTGTTATACTGGCGCCTCAACCCGGGTAAAACACGACCGTTGACCAAAGTTGGTCAACATACCGATATCGACAGACGACCTACTCGCAGGGAAACCGCCACGGTTACACCTGACGAATTCGCCCTTCGTAAAAGTGCACGACTTCGGGAGAAGTCTCAGGCCAGAGAGGGGGGAATTGTGACGGATAACGATCCTCACACCGCGTCCCCTCGAGGGGGCGACGACTTCCCGGAAGCAGGTGAAGAGTCGTAGTTGGACGACTCCTACTGACGGGAAGTCGAACGAAGCGACCTGAACCCTGAAGTTCAGGCGACGCGCGAGATGATGTGACGAGCATATAAGCACGGCTAATATGCTCCAAGGCAGACAATATTAGGGGTCATTCCCCTATCATCTCGTTGAACACTTCTGTGTTTGTTAAGACGTATTCATACGTCACACTTCTCTAAATGTTTCTCAGGGTATTCAGGTAGTTGCCGCGAATACCCATCTGTTCCAGGCAGCTCCATAGGATGTTTATGTTGACACTATCCTAAGCCTTCCTCGCGTCCCGCACGCTCCAAACGACTGGCGTGAAACCACACCTCCACTCCAGGCAGGAAACACACAACCAACCGGGCTCGATTAGCATAGGTCTGCATGTAGACCTTCGCAGCCTCGGCTTCGCGCTGCACACAATTGTGGATCAAAACACATCAAACGGATCAAACGGATCTTTCCCGCATAATAATCCTGTCCATCACTGCCTGCATCACTGCATGTGGCACCGCTAGCGTGGCGAGGGTGTCTGGACGGTGCCCTGCTGCTGCGGATCCATTTTGGTGAAACTGTCGATCGATGATGAGTGTCCGAGAAAGAAAGAAAGGGGGACTCCAAAGCAGCGCATTGTTAAGAGGCGCACGCCAACTTCGTGTCGTCAGCAGATCTAATTCATCAACCGAATTTAAGGGGTAGGTCACACTGCTCTTGCTTTTGGGCGATTTAGCTTTTGCTTTTGGTCCGATTTTGGTCCGATTTTGGCCCGATTTTGGTGGGGACCAAAAGCGACCAAAATCGGACCAAAATCGGACCAAAAGCTAAATTGAAAGCAAAATCTGGTCTTTGAGACAATTTATTGATCCGATTTTGCTTTCGATTTTGCTTTTGGTCAGGTACTTAAATATAGTAGTATAGCTGATTGTTTTCAAGTCTAAAAGCTGTAATGTTTTTGAACTGATGACAATTTTTTGACAGCCCCCAAAGTGCCAATGCCTTCAAAAAATGTGCGCTGTCAAAAAAGCGCACTTGCCTTTGAAAAAGTGCGCTCGCACCAGTTTTTTAATTGGTGCGCTTTTGTTTTTCTTGCATGACCTGCATGACCTGCAAGGTGCTGGGACCTGGAGGACCTGCAGGGAGCTGGGAGCAGGAAGCTGGGAGCTGCCCGCAGCAGGGACGGAGCTACAGGGAGCTGCAAGTAGGGAGACTGGATAGTGGAAACAATGCAGATTTGGGAACCTCTGTTACAACCTCGGTTTAAATTATATGACAAAGTCGTCCATTAGTAATAGTAAGAAAAGAAATCCAAGTTGCTTGCTAGAGGAATGTAGCCAAGTTCAATTGGGGAATAATGTAACAATTCGCTTGCTGGGAACAACTAATGAAGTACCAAGTAGGAATAATGTACCACTTTAAATTCAACCTCTCAAATCTTGCTACATAGGAAATACGACGAGGTTCCTGAATCCATGTTACCAAGTGACAATCTCTCTCGTGGGTACCGCACCAGTAATGTGCCAACGACATGCAACAAAAAATCAGTATAGCCATCTAGCTAGGGGGGTTCTGGCTCATGTTTGGCATGAATGGACCACCCATCATCCCAGGCGTACCCCCAGACGTACCCATAGGGTACGTCTGGGGGTACGCCTGTGTGTCACCACCCATCATCCCTGCCCCATTGTGTGGGGTGGACATCGTAGGACCCATCATCCCACCCCCATTGTGTGGGGTGGAGCTGCCAGGAATGGAGTGGTTCATACCCATCATCGCATTGCCCCCTCCAAAAATGTTGGCAATCATGAGAGTGGTCTGCCGGTTCATCTCTGACATGTGTGTCATCATCTCCAACCGGTTTTCACTCTTCTCCCTCCTCTCTCTCTCCCTCCTCTCTCTAGCCTCCCTTTCTCTTTCCTCCCTCCTCTCCTGCCTCCTCTCCTCCCTCCTCTCATCATACAGCCTCTGCTCCTCCTTCCTCTCTATGTCTCTGTCCTCCTTCGACTTCTCCCTCCTATCATCCCTAGCCTGCCTAGTCTGGTCTTGGGACAGCAAAATGCTTTGGAAACTACGCACAGCCCCAGACCCAGTGCCCGGTTTGGGGGATGTGTGAACAGGGTTTTGCGTGGGGTGTGGGGCCTTGTCCGGTGATCTCACCTCCCCGTCATCCTCCTCCTCTACAGGCCTAATGGCCTTACTACTCTTCCGTGATATCACTTTCCCCACTCCCTCAGAGCACGTCCCCTGGGGTAGCTCCGGGCCATCAAACACACCAACTCCTAGGGGACATAACGTCGAATGGGTCTTGAAGAGCTCCACCCACAGCCCCAAATGCATCCACCAATTATTTTCAAGGGACATGGCCCCTAAGTCCTTCAACTCAAGTGCCATGCCAGTGACACCCTCTCGGTTGTCCCTGGCCTGAACGCACAGAGCTCGGACTAAGTCTTTCTTGTTGGTAAAGTAGTTTTTCACCGCCCTCTCAGTGAAATACTCTGGTCTATCTTTGATACCCACTGTGTGACACAAATGAGCGTTGTTGAGTGTGCATTCGGTAGACTGAAGGGTCGATTTAGGCTACTGTATAGTACACGTCTTCGAGACCCTGTCACTGCGGTCAAGGTTTCTCGGATATGCTGTGCCTTGCACAACTTCTTGGAGCGCAGGCATCCTTATCCTCAAGACATGCAGATGGAACCTGTTGTTCTCTCTGATATCAACACAGTCAATTGGGAACCTGGTACCATGGGTGCATCTGGTCACAAGAGGAACTTGCTAGCTTCCTACATGGAGAGGGTGCTCGGGGTTGAGCCCGTAACCTACACATACGCACGGTTGGGAAACCTTTTTCATGGCCCACTCGGACTTGAGGGATAGCAGGCACCATCCTCGTTCTGACCTATAAACTTACCTAGAAACCTAGGCTGCCCAGGCCCCGGTTTCTAGGTTAGTCAGTGCCAGTCCAGGGGTCAGCCTATGACATGTCAAGGTCAGTGTGTGACAGTCCAGGGGTAAGCCAAATAGGCTGACAGACTTGCCCAACCGTGACAAGAAGTGCTGAAAGAAAAAGCGTTGAAAAAGCTGAGTAGGCAGTTGCTTGACAGCACACACCTAATGATCATGTGCAAGCCCAATAGGCTGAAGAGACATCCCCAATAGCGAGAGAGAGTTGGATGATTTCGTATTTTTTATACAATTTATGTAACATGTTCCTTCTCATTTGCAGCTATTTGGGCCATATCTCAACACAATATCAGCTTGCGACTGTGCCGCACCCTCTGAAAAATTTGAAGACTAGAAGCAACAATCATTAAGAATTGGATAAGAAAAGGTATGAGTGAAACAACGAAGATTCGGAAAAGATAACAACAGAAAACAATATAAAGTTCCAGAAAAAAATCCGGACCAAAAGCAAAATCGAGGCAAATACCCCTAATAAAGCAGTGTGACCTACCCCTAACCGCCCCTTATAATAACTTTCTTTACCGGCGGGGGGGGGGTGGGGGGCGTAGCACCGGGACGGTTGGTCATTAACCGGACCTTAACTTTTTGTCTCACCGGTTAGCGCCGAACATAACGAATTTAACCGCCGCTTAACCGGACCTCCAGTTACCATAATAGAACAAGCTGCTAGTTCGTTCTAGCATTAAAGCGGGTGATTTGGATTTGGGTTTCGAAACACTTCGTGATTTGGGTTTCGAAACACTTCGTGGTTCGTAGTTCGCACCTCGAAGTGGATAAATTTCTTCCTGTCACTTCTGACTTTTGACCTGAGAACCTGTGAGAGAGAATTCTGACAAAGACAGTCTCCGAAACGGGACACAATGAATGGAACTAAGTGATAAACCCTCAGGGTCTGGGTTTGTGGCACCCCGCACCCCTCCTCCTGGTGCCGTTCATCATTTTATCAGGACTCCGGACCCACTCCCCACGCCGATCTTCCTCGGCCTCTAATTGACAACGTGCCGACGCTTAGTTCTCGTTATTCCCCGTTTTTAGGAATCACTTTTGTGGGAGATATCGCCATCCGGGGATATTTATTTTCTTGTATCCCCCCCTCGAATCTCTTCAAGTCTGTCAATACACACAGCCAGGGCCCCGCAACGATAGCTTCCATACCCACCAGATGCACGCCCATGAGCACGATGCTGGTCGGGAGCTCTCCATCTTGACCTGGAACACTAGCAGTAACCTGGTGTCCCACCAAGCACGGGCCAAGCATCAGCCCGTCCGTCAAAATCGTGAACAGCAGGGAGGGATCGCCAAGGTTATCGTGGAGCACAATCCGGACATTGTGTGTCTGCAGGTACAGTACCGCGCACATTGGATACACGTTGGATACCAGGGTTTTTAATTAAAGCCCATCATTTCACTCGGATTTGTCTTCAACACAGATTTTTGAGGGTCACTTGAAGTGCAAGAGTTGATCAGGTCGACCCCCCCCACCCCCCCACAACCCCACCCCACCCCACCCCACCCCCCACACACACCCCACACCCACCCACACCCACCCCACACACCCCACCCCACACACCCTCCCCCCCCTCACACACACACCCTCCCCCACCCCCTCCCCCACCCCCCCTACAAACAAGCCAACACACTCACTAATGACCAGCATCCCGTGCAGCTCTTGGCCGTACACGGCGCATCAGGTGGACCTACATTTTTTGCTCATGATACTGCATGATACTTCAATTCTGTGAGCACTCGCGTTTCAAAAATTAGATTTTGATAGTGCCCTTGAACAGTCCTGCTGGATTCATACCACTTCTATAGAGCTGTAAGGTGTATTTCAAGAAACTTCCTAAATCATCTGCAGGAACTCCAGCCTCGAATCAGACCTTCGGTTGCTGACTTCCTGCTGCATCGGGGCAGGTACCTCAAACCCGAGGGCACCAAGTTAGGAGTTCACAGCCACTGTGGTTATTGCACCATTCTCATCAAGTCAAATGTTGGTCTCGAATTCATTGGTGGGCCCAGAGCTGTGGGTCCTGCATTTCTAACTCGCCTCAAGCTCAAGTTCAAGCAGCGGCAGCAAGCAAGTGAATCCACTGCTCAGAATCAGGGTGGCCATATAGAACTGGAAGTAGCCAGCTGCCACCTGCATCCACTCCAGGGCATGCAAATGAGCGGGAAAACTGCAGAATCGAACAGATTTAAGCAGATGCAGGCCTTGAAAGTAGCTTGTGGTGGTGGACAGGGGGTGCCACCTGATGCATACATCATAGCTGGAGATATGAACATGCGAGATTACGAAGATGCCAAGGTGGTCAATCATCTGGGCCTAAAGGACTGCTGGGTGGAAACAGGTCGGCAAACAGCCTCGCAGTACTCATGGGACACGAAGAGAAACTTGTACTACAAAGGTGGTTCGAAGTACACAACGCGGTACGACCGTGTGTACTTCAACGGCACCGGCATTGAGGAATGCACTTCCTTTCAATTGGTGGGGGACAAGCCGGCGAGTGACAATCCAAACCACTTTCTGTCAGACCACTATGGGGTGCTGGCACGCTTTGCATTGCCAAGAATTTCTGGCTCTTTAACGGAACATTGCATACATCAACCCGCCGGCAACAAGTGTGTACCCATTTCCCGCTGGGCCTCCACCACTTGGGATGCCTCCACAGATGAGGATAGAGAGGACACACCGGATAGAGAGGATAGAGGAGACACCCATGATAGAGGGGACACACAGAATATAGAGAGAGCACACACATGGACTCTAGACACCCAGGATGGAGAAGACGCACAGGATATCGAGAGAGAGCACACATGGACTCTAGACACCCAGGATGGAGAGGACGCACAGGATGGAGAGATAGAGCACACATGGACTCTAGACACCCAGGATGGAGAGGACGCAGAGGATATAGAGAGAGAACACACATGGACTCTAGACACCCAGGATGGAGAGGACGCGCATGATATATAGAGAGGACATACATGGACTCTAGACACCCAGGATGGAGAAGACGCACCGGATATAGAGAGAGAACACACATGGACTCTAGATACCCAGGGGCAAGAGGACATACCATACAAGGAATGCAAGGTATGCTCCATGCAAGTTAGTAAGGATGAATGCCTCTTCATCTTGAGTGCCCAGCCTATCAGCACGAACAGGGGAGCACCACAGAGCTCTGTCCCATACTGGGAAAAAGAAAGATTACAAGGGGCTCATGTCCTAGCAGTGAAACAACACCGCCCTAAAGTCGGACTCAAGAAACCACCCGCCGTCTTCCGGCAGCGGGGCTCGAACTCCGGTGGCGGAAACCTTAACCACCGGGTCTGGACCATACTGCCCTCCAAACTGGGCTCCTGAATAGCACCAACCGCCTCCCATGCTTAGTATCGGGAGATAGATATTGGCAGGCATCCCTGTTTGGAAAAATGGCTCAATGGCATAGCTCCTTGAACGAAGGAGGTGACGGGTTCGAATCCCTACGGGTGCGCTTTAGTGTTCGCGGTCGCTGTCAACCCCCATGGTAGCTTTGCCCAGATCAAGTAGCAGCCCGTTCCCTACCGCCCTAAGTAAGTCGGGGCTCCCTTAATACCTACCACGCCCAACCAGGTGTTCTCATTATTTTACGGACAGACTAATGCACGCTCTCTTAGCAACATACAGGCGACCTAATGAAGGTGACCTCCATCCCGTCTTCGTGCTTTAGGGTCAGGAAACGCTTGGCCACACAGTGTAAATTGGGGGGAAGGGGGGGGGGGGGAGGTATTACGGCATTTGCAGTGTCAGTACGCCTTAGAGCCCAGAGGGTTAGCGTACGTGCCATTAGCGGCGGTAGGCTTTAGTGAGTACGACAAGTTACAGCTGCATGCTTCTACTTGATTGTGGGTGAAGCAACTGGCCGCTGATAGCTAGACACACTTGTGTCCACTCCAAAAGGACATCTTGTGGCCAAAGTGATTGTTGCATGTGATTTTTCTATGGCATGTCCAGGCGTGACCTATGAGCATAAATTGTATACAACTGCCAACTACTAAGACCGCTATCAATATAGGCGCATACCCTAATTTGTCGTTTTACATTTGACGTTTTATCAGAGGAATATAGTTCGACGTTACACATTTGACGGTTTTAATTTTAATAAAATCCATAAATGCAACTAAATGTTTCTACATGTTACACCTGCTCATGGCCTGTTATAACTAGCACAATATAATACAGCCTAGTGATCAAATTGTGTACGGGTACTCAGGAGTGTGTTGTAGGTAGTGGTGTTCATACTTCCCTTTCTGTATTTACTCTGCTTGCAGAAGGTGATCAGCCTGGAAGCTGATACGGTGGGCCATGTACCGTAATCAATATGAATATAAATGCCGGTAGCACAGTCATTAGGGTACATGTTAATAGGATCTGCAAGTAGGGTAGATAGTACTTTGTATTGAAGCCATACCATTATTTTGCTCAGCATAGCATTACAGGGTGCATGTTCTTTGAAAAAACTACGATAATTCATTCAATCGTAAACATCAACTCATTTAATCATCACTAAATCCCTTGCTCAGTTATTCTGAGTTATAGGACCTGCAACTAAGGCATCTCATAAACTGGAGCACACAGTGTGTTAAAGCAAGTAAGGGGATGGATTTGGATTTGGATGCTTAGATGTACTTAATATTTGATTTTGACGTTCAATATTTGTTGGGGTTCTGTACGCCAGTGCTTGTTTCTTAAATAAACTGCCTTTCCTGTTTGTAAGGTTGGGCAAGTTCCTTGTGGCTACCCCTGAAATGTAAAAATACATACATTGTAGTGAGTACATGGTTTATCAGTAGGGATAGGCAATATGATATCATGTCATCATATGATATCATAAGATGCCGGCGACCTGGCTAGGCTAAAGTTACCATTTACATATACCGTATACATTACATATCATTTGATGCAATTTGCATGATATCATTTGATATCATACCCGCCTTTGGTCAGTATCATATGATTTGCCAATCCTATTTATCAGTGTCTATACCAACCAGCATACATAACAGTCCAGGGGTAGGCAGTAACCAATTAGGCTAAAGAGACGTTCCCTGAGGCACACTGTACATCGGTCAATTACTCAATCTATCTCTGCCAGACCATGTAGTTTCAGTCGTTGTACTTGTTACACGGGACTCAATGGAGTGAAGATAAGTAATTAAGCGCAATCAATGCGACATATAGGACAGATCAGATGTGTACTGCACGGTACTGCAGACACGTGTGGGGCAGGGTCCCAGGACGCAATATCAGTGCTTGTTCTTTTTAAGCCCTTCCTATACGGTTGGGCAAGTCCCTTTAGCCTATTTGGCCTACCCCTGGACTGTAACATACATACATACATGGGGAGGGTCCGTTGCGTCCCAGACACAGGTTCAGGATGTTAGTTGGTTGCGTCGCAGACGTAGGTTCAGGATGTTAGTTGGTTGCGTCGCAGACGCAGGTTCAAGATGTTGGTTGCGTCTCACCCATCATTTGATTGGCCCACCACCACTCCATTGCCATGGGGTAAGGGTTCTGTTGACAGTTGGACGGAGCCTAATGACCTGAATGCGTCCAAGGACGCAACCTACCGAATTGGATGCGTCCCAGGATGCAACACACCGAATTAAGTTGCGTTCTGGGACGCAACCCCTGGGGTCCGTTTGAAGTACCCTGGTGTGGGCCATAGCCCTTAAGTAGCTTATGGCCTGGCGGCAGGCAGCACGGGACCTGGAGGGGACTTGTGCCGGTGTGCTCTTTGCCAACTCAGCAGCTGACGTATAAGTCAGACAATAACATGTAGCAGCAGCCTGCTTGGCTACCCCTAGCCTGTAAGTCAGTAACACACGCAAACGTACACATATATTATATATATACAGAATGTGCAGATTGTGTTGCCCATCCTCTATTCCTCTAACGCCCAGTGCCCGCTCTTAAGAGTAGGTTGCCCTCATAGGGATGTCTGCATACATCTGCGGCATTTTTTGTTAAGGAATGAAAGGATTACCGCGCTTGAACTTGAACTTTTTTAGGAATTACATTACATTACATTACATGTTGAAGTCTACTTGACACCACGAGGGTGTATGCGACTCTGTGCTTTAAACAAAAAGCACCCACAATGCAAAAAAAAACATTACATCAGGGGTGTGCAGGAATCAAAGCATTCCCCTGGATTCCCGCACCTAAGTCTCCTCGTGCTTGCCAAGGACTACCAAGGACTTTGTCAATGAGAACTTCAACTTCAACTTGGTTTCATGGCTCCAGCCAGAAAATTGGCTGCTCTCCGTCTTCGGCAGTATGAGCAATAATATTACAATGGTATCGGCATACTCAAAAGATCGTTTGGTTTGATATAATTTACAGAGATTGGTAGTTGAAGAGGAAAAGTACGAGACATCTGAGTTTCTCAATTTGGTTTTCGACCCTAGTGCGAGCAAACGGGCTGCCCCCACCAACATTGCGCCTCGTAATAAGGTATAACATGTATTAATATAGATATCCGATTTTGTCAATTTGGTGATCGACCCTAGTGCAAGCAGACGAGCTGCCCCCCTCACCCCCACGACCCCTCGTACTATTAAGGCGTGCCATTTATTTATCCGAGTTTGCCAATTTGGTTGTTGGCCCTAGTGCAAGCAAGCGAGCTGGCCCCCTTGACCCCATTGGCTAAGGAGTACCATTTATTTATTATAACGAGTTTGTCAATGAGGAAGGCGGAGCCAATCCTACTGACATCGGTGCCCTTAGGACTTGGATTCAGACTTTTCGAATGCTGGCGTCCGCTCCCTCTAGGTGCGATTGTGTCCATGCTTGCATCCTGCCTACACCATATATTATATTTTTAGATGTAGTTGCCCATACTCAGAAGTCCCCCCCCCCCCCCCTACTTTGCCCCCCCCCCCCCCCCCCCCCCCACCCACACACACACACACCGGATTCTGTCATCCGCTCCCTCTTGGGAGTCATTGTATCAGAGCCGCTGGCCAATATGGATTTAGAAGTGGTAGGGGTACTGCAGATGCATCATTCATTCTTAACCATATTGTAGATAAATATAGAGAAAAGAAAAAAACACTCTTTGTGGCTTTTGTTGATTTCAAGAAGGCTTATGATTGGGTCAACAGAGACTTGCTATGGGATTGCTTAGCAAGGCTAGGAGTCAAGGACCCCTATCTCAGTATTCTGAAGTCCATGTATAATCATGTTGTTTTCCAAGTTCGCCTACATGGGGACATTGGATCCTCCTTTCCATCCCTTGTAGGAGTTAAACTAGGAGACCCCCTATCCCCACTCCTATTCGGTCTGTTCATTGATAGAATTGAATCGTTCCTCCAATCCAAGCTCCCAAATGTAGGGGCTGAGCTTAGGGGAAAGATTCTGCAACTGTTACTTTATGCTGATGACCTAGCTAGAATGGCAGAATCCCCGGCAGATATGCAAGCGATGCTTGACTGCCTGAGAGATTTCTGCGAGGCTACTAAGATGGCTGTGAATATAAAGAAAACTGAGATTGTCGTTTTCAACAAACAATTCTGTGATGAGGCCCGCATGGATCCTGATTACAGATTTGTCTATGATGGAGCACAACTTTCTACAAAGTTATCTTTTATCTACTTGGGATCCCTCTTTGTGGATGGTGACTCAAGCAATCGTGCAAAAGCTGCTTTTTCTAGGATGCTCACTAAGGCCCAAAAGGCACACCACATGCTTCGTAGGCGATGCCATACTATGGAGATATACAATATTGATATTCTCACCCACCTGTTTGATTCTCTTGTACAACCTATCCTGAATTTTGGCTGTGAGGTGTGGGCTCCTTCTATTCTGAACAACACACTTATCTCAAATGACCATGCTTGTGAGAAATGGCATAGAGGTATACTTAAACAAATGTTGGGTGTTTGCCAATCTACTACATCTAATATTATCATGGAAGAGCTGGGTAGAACCCCGTTGTGTTTTGCTTGGCTTAAACAAGCTTTGCGCTTCTGGAACAAGACCATACATAAAGAACCTGAGGATCTCATTAGAATGGCTCTTGAGGAATCTTTTGACTCCAACACTGGCTGGGTTCATGACTTGCGTTGTGCTCTCCACAAGCTAGGATCCAGTAAAAACATCAACATTTTGGAGGCTGTCGATGTCGAAGGTATTATGTCTGAAGTTTTTGAGTCATGGAGGTTTAAGTACCCAAGTGACACCAATACAGTTAGAGACATCCCTGATGAGAGAAGGGTTGGCTTTAAACGCCTCCGATACCAAAAATGGTTCGCAGCCAACAGCAATGATGAGAATGGCTTGATTCCCTTTACATCCGCCTTACATAAGCAGGATCAGATTCGTTCTATAGCACAGTTTAGAATGGGTTCCCATTGGCTGAACACAGAAAGAATGAGGGTGGTGGATAGAGCACACATCCCTCGCTCAATGAGAAACTGTCAAATGTGTGGGTTCCAAAAAACTGAGGATGAAATGCATATGTTTGAGTGCCCTTTTTATAATTATATTCGCCTCCGCTACCAGAATCTGTTTACAGATATTTATAGGCATGTCCATGAGGATACCGACTTAACCGTATGGAATGTGGAATTCTGCGATTCCACATTCAGAACCTTTATGAATGGAAATGGCACTAAGTCTTTTTGGAGCAACCTAGCCGACTATCTTTCTACTTGTAGAAGAGCAAGACAGGAAGCCCTGGACTGCTTAGTGGCACCGTAATTTATTATCCCTTTTTTTCTTCTTGAGACTTCTCATTTGTTAGCTTCTTACCTCCGCCACTGTAAGTGGTTGAGATCTGGGTCCTGCTCTAAGGGGTTTAATACCTACGCCACCAAAACGGTGGTTGGGAGTTTGGTTTGTTTGTCCTTGACACACCCCTGATGTAATGGGGTTTTTTGCTTTGTGGGTGCTTTTTCTTTTTGTTTAAAGCACAGAGTCTCATACACCCTCGCGGTGTCAAGTAGACTTTAACATGTAATGTAATGTAATGTAATGTAATGTATGCATGCCTACAACCATTCTACCCCATGTTTTCTATGTGTCGTTGCAGTCGCCCAATAGGGTTTTTCACGAAGCACCAAGGTGCTCCTAGCAGCCTTTAGAGTGCCACTGGCAGCGCTTTTACCCCCCCCCCCCCCCCCCCCCCCCCCGAAAGCAACCTGGTGGTGACCTGCCTTTCCTGTTAATGAGGTTGGGCAAGCCCCTATTTGGCTACATCTGGTTGCTTTATGTACCGTGTGCGCCTAGCTACCGGTATTGGTGGCGGTCTTTTTACTGGGCG
This sequence comes from Chlamydomonas sp. ICE-L, assembly GCA_013435795.1. Classification (NCBI taxonomy): domain Eukaryota; kingdom Viridiplantae; phylum Chlorophyta; class Chlorophyceae; order Chlamydomonadales; family Chlamydomonadaceae; genus Chlamydomonas; species Chlamydomonas sp. ICE-L. The sequence goes on from JACBWV010000610.1 coordinate 142,897,272, forward strand.
TCCTTTGGAGTGTTACTGGCAGCGTTTTCACCCCTCCCAACTAAGTTGCTGGACTGGGCCTGTGCGACCCAGGTGCGACCAAGGTGCGACCCATGGCACAAATCTCTTACTCGAGGTCGTATTTGTGGCGACCAAAGGCCGATTTCGACCTAAACTCGCACACCTGAGGGTCGCACGGTGGTCGCACCTGGTCGCCGATTTGGCGAAGGGTCGCACACAAAAAACACTGCCCAACTTCTATAGACTACAATTCTTCAAAGGAAGATTTTAAAGTTGGGCTATTCCGGTTTCACTCGCCGTTACTAGCGGAATCCTGGTTAGTTTCTTTTCCTCCGCTTGATATGCTTAAGTTCAGTGGGTGTTCTTGCCTGAGCTCAGGTCGAGATAATAGAGTAAAGTAAAAGCAGGTTGAGCATATGATCGGCCAAAGAGCGAAGCAACCCGGTGGTAACTAGGGTACTTCAGGAGGACCCCCAGCTCTGATGCCTGAGACGCAACTAATCGTATAGCCTGCGACGCAACGGACCCTTTCTTCTGGCCAACAGACCCTCCCCACGTTGCTTTACAGGACGCAACGCAACTGACCACGTTGCGTCTGCGACGGAGGATGCAGCGTCCTGAACAACCCCGGTGGTGACGTGGTAACCCCAAATCACCAAGGTACAGAATGTATCACTTGAGCTACAATTACCACCTTCGAAAAAACCCTGTTGCCTTTTGGACTTTGATTCAGACTTTTTGAATGCTGGCGTCCGCTGGCTCTTGGGTGCGATTGTGTCCATTCCTGCAGCCTGATTGCCCCATATAGTCTGTTTATTTGGTTAGGCAAGTCCCTTTAGCCTATTTGGCCTATCCCTGGACTGTAACACACACACACACGCATGTATACATGATTTTACTTATCTTCAAACACCCTGCGCACACACACACGCACACACAAACACATGTATACAGGATTTTGCTCATCTTTATACACCCTGCACACACAAACACGCATGTATACATGATTTTGCTCATCTTCATACACCCTGCACACACAAACACGCATGTAAAAATGATTTTGCTCATCTTCAAACACCCTGCGCACACAAACACGCATGTAAAAATGATTTTGCTCATCTTCATTCACCCTGTGCACACAAACACGCAAGTGTAAATGATTTTGCTCATCTTCATACACCCTGCGCCCATACTTGCCCCATATAGTCTGTTTATTTGGTTGGGCAAGTCCCTTTAGCCTATTTGGCCTACCCCTGGACTGTAACACACACACACACACACACACACACACACACACGCATGTATACATGATATTGCTCATCTTCATACACCCTGCGCCCGCGCTCTGGAGCGGGTGACTCTCATTGGGGTCTCTACCCCTGCAGACTTTTGGGATGCTGGCGCTCGCTGGCTCTTCGGTGTGGGTGTGGCCTTGCAAGCCTGGCGCTTCCCCTTTGTTGATGACCCTCGCGGAGTGTTTTCCTTTTTCGACTTCTTCTCCTCAAATTCATCCTCCGACTCTCTGGGAGCGTATGCCGCATCAATCTTACTCCTCTTGATCCCTGCTGTCTTAGTCTTCACACCTGTCAATGATAACAGGATGTGTTTACAGCTTTAAGTAAGGTGCAGATTTTAGGTGAAAATATTTTTCGTAAAAAATGGAGGGTACAATTTACTCAACTCAAATTCTTCATCTGACTCTTGCTGGGAGTGTATGCCTCATCTATTATACTCTTCTTGATCCTTGCTGTCTTAGTCTTCACACCTGTCAACGATAACAGGATGTGTTTACAGCTTTAAGTAAGGTGCAGATTTTAGGTGAAAATAGTTTTCGTAAAAAATGGAGGGCACAATTTGCTCTACTCAAATTCTTCATCTGACTCTTGCTGGGAGTGTATGCCTCATCTATCATACTCTTCTTGATCCTTGCTGTCTTAGTCTTCCCACCTATAAATGAGAAAAGGATATGTTAATAGCTTTAAGTAAGGTGCAGAGTTTAGGTGAAAATCGTTTTCGTAAAAAATGGGGTTTGGTGTGGGTACGGGTTGCTAAACTCAAATTCTTCAACCGACACTCTGGGAGCGTACACCTCATCAACATCACTGTTCCTTTTGGTCATTTTTTGGGTCTTAGTCTTCCCACCTGTCAATGATACCAGGATGTGTTTACAGCTTCCAATTACGCGCAGGTTTTAGGAGGAAACTCTATTCATGAAAAAGGGGGGTACAGTGTGGGTACGGGTTGCTAAACTCAAATTCTTCAACCGTCTCACTGGGAGCGCACACATCAACAACTTCCCTTTCCTTGGTCCCTGCTGTTTTATTCTTCCCACCTGTCGATGATACCAGGATGTGTTTACAGCTTACAGTTACGCGCAGGTTTTAGGAGGAAACTCTATTCATGAAAAAGGGGGGTACGGTGTGGGTACGGGTCGCTCTCCTCCAATTCTTCAACAGTCTCACTGGGAGCGCACACATCAACAACTTCCCTTTCCTTGGTCCCTGCTGTTTTATTCTTCCCACCTGTCGATGATACCAGGATGTGTTTACAGCTTACAGTTACGCGCAGGTTTTAGGAGGAAACTCTATTCATGAAAAAGGGGGGTACGTTGTGGGTACGGGTCGCTCTCCTCCAATTCTTCAACAGTCTCACTGGGAGCGCACACATCAACAACTTCCCTTTCCTTGGTCCCTGCTGTTTTATTCTTCCCACCTGTCGATGATACCAGGATGTGTTTACAGCTTACAGTTTCGCGCAGGTTTTAGGAGGAAACTCTATTCATGAAAAAGGGGGGTACGGTGTGGGTACGGGTCGCTCTCCTCCAATTCTTCAACAGTCTCACTGGGAGCGCACACATCAACAACTTCCCTTTCCTTGGTCCCTGCTGTTTTATTCTTCCCACCTGTCGATGATACCAGGATGTGTTTACAGCTTACAGTTACGCGCAGGTTTTAGGAGGAAACTCTATTCATGAAAAAGGGGGGTACGGTGTGGGTACGGGTCGCTCTCCTCCAATTCTTCAACCGTCTCACTAGGAGCGCACGCCTCATCAACTTCCCTTTCCTTGGTCCTTGCTGTCTTATTCTTCCCACCTATCGATGATACCAGGATGTGTTTACAGCTTAAAGTAAGGTGCAGGCGCATTTTAGGCGATTAGGCGATTAGGCAAAGGCGCATTTTAGGCAAACATATTTTGCATACAAAAACGGGGGTACGGTGTGGGTACAGTTTGCTCAACTCAAATTCTTCATCCGACTCTCTGGGAGCGTACGCCTCATCAACATCACTGCTCCTTTTTTTGTCCTTTTTTTTATCTTAGTCTTCCCACCTGTCAATCGTAGAAGGTATTAACGGCTTAAAGTAAGGTGCACGTTTTAGGGGAAAACCCTTGTCATAAAAAAAGGGCGGTAAGGTGTGGGTACGGTTCGCTCTCCTCAAATTCTTCCAACGTCTAACTGGGAGCGTGCACCTCATCAATATCACTGTTCCTTTTGCTATTTGCTAAGCTACCCACCCCACCCCACCCACCCAAACCCCCTTTCCATACATGTTCTAACCGCTTGATTGTGGCCTACAGGATGATGCATTAGCAGGTTGTCGAAAAGCTACCCACCCCGTCCCACCCCACCCACCCCCACCTCACGAACTAGCAGGTAGTCGGAAAGCTACCCACCCCACCCCACCCCACCCCATGAATGACCAGGTAGTCAGAAGAAGAGCTTCACCCCCACCCCACCCACCTCATGAAAAGCAGGTAGTGGAGAAGAAAAGCCACCCACCCCACCCTACCCACCCCCACCTGATGAATTAGCAGGTAGTCGAGAAGCTACCCACCCCACCCACCCCCACTCATGAATTAGCAGGTAGTCGAAAAGCCACCTCACCCCACCTGGGACCCCACCCCACCCACCCCCACCTGATGAATTAGCAGGTAGTTGAAAAGCTACCCACCCCACCCCACCCACCCCCTTCCCCCCATTCCCTACATGTTCTTACGACTCGACTGTGGCCTGCAGACTGATGAACTAGCAGGCAGTCGAAAAGCTACCAACCTTACCTCCACCTCATGAATGAGCAGGTAGCTAGTCGAAAAGTCCCCCCACCCCACCCCCACCCACCCCCACCTCATGAATGAGCAGGAAGTCAAGAAGAAAAGCTACCCACCCCACCCCCACCTGATGAATTAGCAGGTAGTCGAAAATTCCCCCCACCCCACCCTCACCCACCTCCACCTCATGAATGAGCCGGTAGTCGAGAAGAAAAGCTACCCACCCCACCCCCACCTCATGAATTAGCAGGTAGTCGAAAAGTCCCCCCACCCCACCCCCACCCACCCCCACCTCATGAATGAGCTGGTAGTCGAAAAGCTATACCCCCACCTGATGAATCAGCAGGTAGCCGAGGAGATATACGATGCCCTGAATTAGTTACCTCATCCTCACCGGAATCATCACTGGGATTTTCACCAGGCAGGTAGCCCTGATCTTTGGCTTGGCCCTTTTTCAGGCCCTGCTTGGGGCTCTGCCGCCTGGGGGTGGATAGTCCATCGGTGGACGCTTTATTCTGCAAACAACGGCATTCAAGATCGTTATTACATTACATTACATTACATTACATTACATTACATTACATTACATTGCATTACATTACATTACATTACATTACATCACATTACATTACATTACATTACATTACATCACATTGACAGGCCATGGTCGACCCAAGACAAGCCCGCTCCAAAACATCCAGGAATATGCTTTTATGCAGGGTGTTGCAAGGACAAATGAACGTGGTCCTGTGCCTCTACCTCCTTGTCCACTCCACCCCACCTCTGCGTGCATTACCCCCCTCTTCTACCCCACTCCCCTTATGACTTGGATTCAGACTACATGACCGTGTGCAAGCATTGCAGGCATTATATTCATTCCAGGGGTTTCAAAAAGCTTGGATGGCATGCGCGGGGCAGGGTACTTCAGGAGGACCCCCAGCTCTGCTGCCTGAGACGCAACCAATTGTATAGCCTGCGTCCTGCGACATGACCGTGGGCCTGCAAAGCAACAGACTCTTCGACAGCGCTGCGTGCATCTACCTCCTTGTCCACTCCAACCCACCTCTGCGTGCATGACCCCCCTCTTCTACTCCACTCCCCTTCTAACTTCAAAAAATTTAAAACAGAATAATAAAAAAAATGAAAACAAAATAATGAAACAAATGAAAACAAATAACGAAACAAACGAAAACAAAATAATGAAACAAATGAAAACAAAATAATGAAACAAATGAAAACATGATAAAGTGATTTGTTTGCGTTTACATTTTCCTGGTAATAATCTTTTTAAATGCCAAAGACGGCGAGCAGCCAAATTGCTGGCTGAAGCTATGTAACCAAGTTCAAGTTCAAAGTTATGACTTTGATTCAGACTTTTCATATGCTAGTACATGACCATGGGCAAGCATTGCGGTCATTACATTCATTTAAGGGGTCTCAAAGAGCTTGGATGGCATGAACGGGGCAGGGTACTTCAGGAGGACCCCCAGCTCTGCTGCCTGAGACGCAACCAATTTGAGGACAAATGACCATGGGCAAGCATTGCAGGCATTAGATTCATTCAAGGGGATTCAAAAAGCTTGGGTGGCACGAACGGGGCAGGGTACTTCAGGAGTGCTGCGAGGACAAATGACCGTGTGCAAGCATTGCAGGCAATAGATTCATTCAAGGGGTTTCAAAGAGCTTCGATGGCATGTACGGGGCAGGGTACTTCAGGCCGACCCCCAGCTCTGCTGCCTGAGACGCAACCAATTTGAGGACAAATGACCGTGGGCAAGCATTGCAGGCATTAGATTCATTCAAGGGGATTCAAAGAGCTTGGATGGCATGAAAGGGGCAGGGTACTTCAGGAGTGCTGCGAGGAAAAAAGACCGTGTGCAAGCATTGCAGGCAATAGATCCATTCAAGGGGTTTCAAAGAGCTTGGGTGGCATGTACGGGGCAGGGTACTTCAGGAGAACCCCCAGCTCTGCTGCCTGAGACACCATCAATTCTATAGCCTGCGTCCTGCGACGCAACGCGCCCTTCCTTCCGGTCAACAAACCCTCCCCACGTTGCGTCCTGCGAGGACATTACCATGGGCATGGACGGAGGACGCAGCGTCCTGAACAACCTGGGTGGTGACGTGGCGTTATCATTACCATTGCTGTTTTAATATAGCACGTGTGATTCAATGAGCACCTTAGAGAAAACCCTGTTGCCCTTCCTTCTGGCCAACAGACCCTCCCCACGTTGCTTCACAGGACGCAACGCAACCGACCACGTTGCATCTGTGACGGAGAATGCAGCGTCCTGAACAACCCCGGTGGTGACATGGTAACCCCAAAACACCAAGGAACATAATATAGCACGTGTGATTCAAGTAGCACCTTAGAGACAAGTCCTATGCAGCGTCGCAAGCGACGCGGAAAATTGGCGGAGTGTGTTGGCAACGGAACGAAAGGTGGCAACAATGGAGCTGACCGAAGCGAGTTAGTTACGCGACCGTTGGCTGACGTGTCAGGCTTCAATTTTTTGATCGGACGGACAAATGGGTAAACATGGGGGCTCCCGCCCCCTAGATGAGGGGGCTTCGCCCAAAACCCTGTTGCCCTTAGGACTTCGATTCAAACTTTTTGAATGCTGGCGTCGCTGGCTCTTGGGTGCTATTGTGTCCATGCCTGCAGCCTGACTGCCCTATACAGTCTATGTTTATTTGGTTGGGCCAGTCCCTTAAGCCTATTTGGCCTACTCCTGGACTGTAGCACACACACACACATATGTATATTGTAGTCCTTTGACGGACCTTGTTTGCGATCCTTACAAATGGAAGTACAGACATATATAAAAGTACACATGTATATTTTAGTCCTTTGACGGACCTTGTCTGCGATCCTTACAAATGGAAGTACAGAGGTACATAGGAGTACACATGTATGTTGTAGTGCTTTGACAAAACTTGATTGCCACCCTTCAAGATAAGATACCCTTTTTTTCAACAGTGGTTGACTCCGTCCCATGTTTGTGTACAACCTGTCCCGAGTTAGGGAACCCCGTAGTAAACAAGTCCTATGCAGTGTCGCAACAACACGGAAAAAAGGCGGACTGTGTTGGCAACGGAACGAAAGGTGGCAACGGTGGAGCTGACCGAAGCGAGTTAGTTACGTTGGATGACGTGTCAGGCTTCAAATTTTTTCCGGTCGGACAAACGGACAAATGGGTAAACATGGGGGCTCCCGCCCCCTTGAAGAGGGGGCTCGGCCAAAACTTAAACACGTTTGACATGATCTGGTTCCCAAACTCCGACAAAACCCAAATCTGAGTATTTATATGTTGAGCTTATGTTGTTAAGCAACTTAATAGCATTTTTCTTTTTTCTCTAAACCATGTCCCAAAAGCTCAATAATTAGGCACCAATTAAGTTAGTAAATAAAGAATAAATACAAACCATACAAAAAATCACTAAGTTCACACCCACAGTTTGGACAACAAATAACAATGAAATAACTAAATAATCAAAACATTCGCACCCACTGTTTGGACAAAAAATAACAAGTAAATAATCTCTAAGTTCACACCCACCATTTGGAAAAAAAAGGAAAGAATACAAATAAGAACACAATAATTACACACCAATGGAGATAGTAGATAAATAATACATAACACTCAGTAAAACTACAAAATAATCAAAAATAACGAAATTTGCACCCACCGTTTGTAGAGCATTTCCTGCCTCCCTGTCACTCATCATCAGCTTCCTCCAGTGGTCCATGATGTACACCACATGCAGTACAGATGTTATGACAGCCATGTAATGCATGACATGGTGGTCTTGCAAGCCAGCAGCACGATCGTGGCCATCACTCCTAAGAGGGGGGGGGGGTAGAAGTTGTTTAGGGTTTAGGTTAACCCTACAAGTACAGAGACATCACTTATAGGGGGACACGGGGACAAGGTGCGCACTTCGCACTTTTTCAGTTGCTGTTGTGAGCTGCTGACATAAACAACACAATTACTCGCCAGCAGAACGATCGTGGCCATCACTCCTAGGGGGGAACAAGGGGACAAGGGGACAAGGTGCAGATTGTAGTTTTTGTTGTGAGCTGCTGACATGAACAACGCCATTACTCGCCACTGGTTCCAAGTCTATTATTATGTTACAGTCCAGGGACTCGTATGGGGGGCACGGGGACAAAATGCATGTTTGAGTCTTTGTTGTGAGCTGCTGACATGAACAACACCATTACTCGCACCTGGTTTTACATGTATTTATGTATTTATGTATTTATGTTGGGGGACACGGGGACAAGGTGCAGATTTGAGTTTTTGTTATGAGCTGCTAACATGAACAACGCCATTACTTGCCAGTGGGTTTACGTGTATTTATGTATTTATGTTACAGTGCAGAGGCATCACTTCTAGGGAGGGATACGGAAACAAGGTGCAGATTTTAGTTGTTGTTATGAGCTGCTGACATGAACAACGCCATTACTCGCCACTGGTTACCAGTGCCTTTAGGTAACAGTCTAGAGGAATCACTTCTAGGGGGGGACATGGGGACAAGGTGCACACTTTAGTTGTTGTTATGAGCTGCTGACATGAACAACACCATTACTCGCCACTGGTTAACAGTGCTTTTAGGTAACAGTCTAGAGGCATCAGTTCTAGGGGGGGACACGGGGACAAGGTGCAGATTTTAGCTTTTGTTGTAAGACAAGGCAGGTTTTATAAAATAAAAAGAAGGCAGATTCTATTAAAGAAAAGGTAGATTTTATTAAAGAAAAGGCAGATTGTATTTAAAAAAAATATTAAAGAAAAGGTAGATTTTATTAAAAAAAAAAAATTAAGAAAAGGCAGATTTTATTAAAGAACAGGCAGATTGTATTTAAAAAAATAAAAGGCGGATCTCCCCTCCCGGTCGCTTTTACCTTCCCGCCCCGGCGCTTGTCTTTCCCCCCCGCTCTTCCCTCCCCGGTCGCTTTTCTTCCGCCCCGGCGCTTGTCTGTCCCCCCCCTCTCCCGCCCGGTCGCTTTTCCTTCCCGGCCCGGCCTCTCGTCTTTTCCACCCTCTCTCCCAGCCCCCGGTCGCTTTTATCTTCCGCCCCGGGCCGCTTGTCTTTTCCCCCCCTCTTCGCCCCGGTCGCTTTTTCTTCCCTCCCCGCCCCGTCCGCTTGTCTTCCCCCCCTCTTCCCGCCCCGGTCTCTTTTCATTCGCCACGGCAGCTTGTATTTAAAAACAAATATACACGCCAGGTAGCTTATTCCCGACCCGGCAGATCGTCTTTAAACCAAAAATATTAGAGCTCACGGTAGCTTTTATTCAAAGCAAATGCCGATTTTCTTTCCAACCCATCTTCCCGCCAAGGTACCTCTTTTCTCAGCCCACGGCCGCTTGCTTTCCCCCCCCTCTTCCCGCCCCGGTCGCCTTTTCTTAACGCCAAGGCGCTTGTTATTTACACACCATCTTTCCCGCCCCGGTCGCTTTTCTTCCCGCCACTCCGCTTGCCTTTCCCCCCCTCTCAGCCCCCGGTCGCTTTCTTCCCCGCCCCGGCCGCTTGTCTTTCCCCCCCCCTCCTTCCCGCCCAGGTCGCTTTTCTTCCGCCACCGGCCGCTTGTCTTTCCCCCCCCTCTTTCCCGCCCCGGTAGATTTTCTCCCGCCCCGGCCGCTTGTCTTTCCCCCCCCTCTTCCCGCCCCGGTCCTTTTCTTCCCGCCACCGGCCGCTTGTCCTTTTTCCCCCCCCTCCTTCCCGCCCCGGTCGCTTTTCTTCCCGCCCCGGCCGCTTGGGTCCTTTCCCCCCCTCTTCCCGCCCCGGTCGCTTTTCTTCCCCGCCCCGTCCGCTTGTCTTTCCCCCCCCTCTTCCCGCCACGGTGCTTTCTTCCAGCCCCGGCCGCTTGTTCTTTCCCCCCCCCCTTCCCGCTCCGGTCGCCTTTCTGCCGCCCCGCCGCTTGTCTTTTCCCCCCCCTCTTCAGCCCCGGTCCGCTTTTCTCCCGCCCCGTCCGCTTGTCTTTTCCCCCCCCTCTTCCCCCCCAGGTCGCTTTCATCCCGCCCCGACCGCTTGTCTTTTCCACCCTCCTTCCCGCCCCGGTCCCTTGTTCTTCCGCCCCCGGCCGCTTGTCTTTCCCCCCTCTTCCCGCCCCGGTCCGCTTTTCTTCCCGCCCCGGCCTCTTGTCTTTCACCCCCCTCTTCCCGCCCCGGTCCTTTCTTCCCGCCCCGCCCGCTTGTCTTTCCCCCCCTTTCCGCCCCGCGTCGCTTTTCTTACCGCCCCGGCCGGCTTGTCTTTCCCCCCCTTTCCCGCCCCGGTCCCTTTCTTTCCCCCCCGGCCGCTTGTCTTCCCCCCCCTCTTCACCTCTACGGTAGCTTTTATCCGCCGGCCGCTTGATCTTTCCACCCCCCCTTCCCGCTCCGGTCGATTTTCTTCCCGCCCCGCCGCTTTCGCTTTGTTGTCCCCCCCCTGCCTTTGCTTCCCTCTGTCGGTGCCCTTCCCCTCCTCCCTGGTTTTCGGCTCCTGCTCTTTCCCTATCTCCCGGGTCCCCCTCCTGCCCCTCCACTCCTGCCCCCCCTTTTTTCCTTCCCCCTTTTCCTCTTTCCAACTACTGGCTCTTAGAGGCAGTCCCGCGGCCCTCCCTCCGCCCCCTCCCTCTTTTTAACAAAAGGCATTTGCTTAAAAAAATTCTGGTGCCTTCAAACCAACACTGGTTTTAAGGCTAATGCTATTTAATTATATAAAAGGGCATCCTCCTGAGCTCCACTCCTGGGGACAACACCTAGTTCAGGTATTAGCTTTGGTAGGGGACCAGAGCTGGGGACCAGGTCTGAAAGTGCATCTTAATGTGCCCCTCCTGGTCTGACATATCTGAAACATTTTTGGCGGAGCCCCCCCTTCTGGGGACGGGAGCCCCCAGGGTCACCCCGTTGTCTGTTTGACCGGCCGGCTGACCGTCCAACCGCAATACATTCTGGCCCTCACTGGCCCCCGGCTCAGTCGTAAACTCTGGCTTCGGTCCACTGCACTCGGTTCATGTGCCACCTGTTGCTCGTATAGCCAACACTCACTGCCAATTTCTGCCAAGGACTCGTTGATGCAACAACAGGTAACACTCTCATGAATGAACCATAACGCACCGACATACACATATGCATACACAAGAACACGCGCAAGCACAAACGCGCGCACTCGCATACATGCACACCCACAACCATAAACACACCTAAACACCCAAACACCCACACATGTAACCGCACCTGACGAAAAGGATAGCTCCGGACAACTGTAAGGATAGCTGAAGGGCTAGGTTCCTATCAATTACGTGGCAGTACCTGCATCGGAAGGGGAAGTGTTGTTTCATATTTGTTATTACCGTTTCCCCTCGTTTTGATACGTGCCAATACCTGAGAAGGGAGGTAAGTTGTTTTTCTTCTTCCGTGTGTTTCCCGTTTTTTTAGACGCGCCAGTACCTGGAAAGGACAGAGAAGAGTTTTTCGGCATCCATTTTATCTTTCCTGGATTTGAGCTGTTTGTTTTATTTGCCTATTTCAGTTTATTTCCTTATTATATTTTATTTTATTTCCTTATTTTATTTTATTTTACTTTATTTGCTCATTTATTTTATTTGCTTATTTTATTTCATTGATAGCTGGAGGGCTACGTTCCACTTCATTACATATGTCAGAACATGGAAAGGAGAGAAAATCGTTTTTTGTCATTTATCTTCTTAGTTTTTAGCTCTTTATTTGCTGTGTTTGTTACTCCTCTTTGGCTTTTCATAGTATCTTCCCTTGTTTTGAGCAGCTTGATTATTGTTGTACCTCTGTTTGGGTTTTCATTTGTCTTAACTTGTTTCCAGCTCTATATTTGATGTGTTTGTTACATCTCTTAAGCTTTGCCTTCTATCTTCACTAGTTTTTAGCTCTTTATTTGCTGTGTTTGTTACTCCTCTTTGGCTTTTCATTTTATCTTCCCTTGTTTTGAGCTGCTTGATTATTGTTGTACCTCTCTTAGGCTTTTGGCATTTTGGCATTTATCTTTACTTGCTTTGAGCTCTTTATTTGCTGTGTTTGTTACTCCTCTTCGGCTTTTCATTTTATCTTCACTTGTTTTGAGTTGTTTATTTGCTATTTTCCCAGCAGCAGCAGCAGCAGAAGAGGAGAGGGTTCCCCAAAAAAAAAGCCTGGGCCGGTGGGACTCCCGCAGGGGGCACCAATTCAATAAAGTGTTGGAAGCTGTGTGCATAGATTAGAAAGTCCATAACATGTTGGTGCGAGGGGCTACTCAGCTATCAACATTATTTATTTGACTTGTGTCCCCGTGGTGTTATACCAACATGCATGCAGTTGGAAGCTGCCAAGGAGCACATGCGATGCGGTGGGCAACAGCTACAACATTAGGTTTTTTTCAGGTTTACTTGTATCCCTCGTATTACCTGAGTTAGATTGGGGTAGGTTGGGGCTGTGTCACCGAGCAGAAGATGATGGTTGAGCTACACATTATTTAGTTCAAACGTGTATCCCCTTTAGACCACCTAGATGCAGTTGAAGCTGCCAAGGAGCAGACGTGATATGGTGCACGCTACTAAACATTATTTAGTTTGACTTGTATCCCTGTATAACCGGTACCTGATGTAGTTGGACCGCTGCCAAGGAGCAGCAGAACGTGATGATGGTGCAAGCTACTCCATATATTATAGTTTTGACTTGTATCCCCGTATAACCGGTACCCATTGATGTAGTAGTTGACGCTGCCAAGGAGCAAGAACGTGATGATGGTGCAAGCTACTACATTATTTAGTTTGACTTGTATCCCCGTATAAAACCGGTACCCTGATGTAGTTGGACGCTGCCAAGGAGCGACGTGATGATGTGCAAGCTACAACATTATTTAGTTTGAATTGTATCCCTGGTATACACGGTACCTTGATGTAGTTGGGACGCTTGCCCAAGAGGAGCAAGAAACGTGATGATGGTGCAAAGCTACTACATTATTTAGTTTTGACTTGTATCCCCGTATAAACCGGTACCCTGATTGTAGTTGGACGCCTGCAAGGAGCAGAAACGTGATGATGGTGCAAGCTACAACATTATTTAGTTTGACTTGTATCCCTGTATAACCGGTACCTGATGTACTTGGACGCTGCCAAGGAGCAGAACGTGATGATGGTGCAAGCTACTACATTATTTAGTTTGCCTTTCATCCCCGTATAACCGGTCCCTGATGTAGTTGGACGCTGCCAAGGAGCAGAACGTGATGATGGTGCAAGCTACTACATTATTTAGTTTGACTTGTATCCCCGTATAATCGGTCCCTGATGTAGTTGGACACGCTGCCAAGGGAGCAAGACATGATGATGTGGCAAGCTACAACATTATTTAGTTTGACTTGATCCCTGTATAACCGTACCCCTGATGTAGTTGGAGACGCTGCCAAGGAGCAGAACGTGATGATGGTGCAAAGCTACAACATTATTTAGTTTGACTGTATCCCTGTATAACCGGTACCATGATGTAGTTGGACGCTGCCAAGGAGCAGAAACGTTATGATGGTGCAAGCTACAACATTATTTAGTTTGACTTGTATACCCCGATAAAAATAACCGTTACCTGATGTAGTTGGACGCTGCCAAGGAGCAAACGTTGATTGATGGTGCAAGCTACAAAAAACATTATTTAGTTTGACTTGTAATCCCTGTTAGAACCGGTACCTCTGATGTATTTGGTTGACGCTGCCAAGGAGGCAGAACGTGTATGATGGTGCAAGCGACTACATTATTTAGTTTTGACTTGTATCCCCGTATAACCGGTACCTGATGTAGTTGGAAGGACGCTGGCCAAGGAGCAGAAACGTGAATGATGGTGCAAGCTACAACATTATTTAGTTTGACTTGTATCCCCGTATAACCTGTACTGATGTTAGTTGGACGCTGCCAAGGAGCAGAACGTGATGATGGTGCAATGCTACTAACATTATTGGTTTGAACGGTATCCCCCGTATAACCGGTACCTGATGTAGGTTGGAACGCTGCCAAGGAGCAGAACGTGATGATGGTGCAAGCTACAACATTATTTAGTTTGACTTGTATCCCCGTATAACCGGTACCTGATGTAGTTGGACGCTGCCAAGGAGCAGAACGTGATGATGGTGCAAGCTACTACATTATTTAGTTTGACTTGTATCCCGTATAACCGGTACCTGATGTAGTTGGACGCTGCCAAGGAGCAGAACGTGATGATGGTGCAAGCTACTACATTATTTAGTTTGACTTGTATCCCCGTATAACCGGTACCTGATGTAGTTGGACGCTGCCAAGGAACAGAAGATGATGGTGCGAGCAACAGGGCCTGTGAATGATGCCACCTCCATTGCAGCATGGGCAACATATAGCCACGTCCGTGATGTCGTAGGGCTGGCCACCTGTCAATGTCAATGTGAGGACAGCGATATCATGTTGTGTTTAAAGTAATAACTATTTACAGCATGGGCGACACATATAGCCATGTTCGTGATGCATAGGGCTGGCCACCTGACATTGTTGATGTCAGGACAGCGATATCATAGTGTGTTTTAAGCAAAAACTATTCGCAGCATGGGCAACATATATAGCCAAGTTATTGATGTCCTAGGGATGGCCACCTGTCAATGTTGATGTGAGGACAGAGATATCATGTTGTGTTTAAAGTAATAACTATTTACAGCATGGGCGACACATATAGCCAAGTTCGTGACGTCTTAGGGCTGGCCGCCTGACAAGACGCAGCAGCTTTCTGACAAACACTGCCGTATGACATGCACAAGTAATCATCTAGCAGGACGAAATCAGAATGTTCGTACTGGTAGTAAAACATGTTCGATTTTATTTATTTAATTTGGCATGAGCAACATAAAGCCAAGTTTGTTATGTCATGGGGCTAGCCACCTGACAAGACGCAGCAGCCTTATGACAAACACTAAGTGATCTTCTATCATGACAAAAGGTATAATATCAGAATGTTCGTCCTGGTAGTAAATAGTTGATTTTCTAATTTAGTATGAGCAACAGATAGCCATGTCCGTGATGTCTTGGAGCTAGCCACCTGACAAGACGCAGCAGCATCATGACGTACACTAACTCACTAACTGATCTTCTATCATGACAACAGGTATAATATCATAATGTTCGTCCCGGTAGTAAAATATTGCTTTATTTTTAATTTAGAATGAGCAGCAGATAGCCACGTCCGTGATGTCTTGGAGCTAGCCACCTGACAAGACGCAGCAGCATTAGGACATACACTAAGTCATCTTCTATCATGACAAAAGGTATAATATCATAATGTTCGTCCTGGTAGTAAAATATTGCTTTATTTTTAATTTAGAATGAGCAGCAGATAGCCATGTCCGTGATATCTTGGAGCTAGCCACCTGACAAGACGCAGCAGCATTAGGACATACACTAAGTCATCTTCTATCATGACAAAAGGTATAATATCATAATGTTCGCCCCGGTAGTAAAATGTTGTTTTATGTTTCATTTAGTATGAGCAGCAGATAGCCACGCCCGTGATGTCTTGGAGCTAGCCACCTGACAAGACGCAGCAGCATTAGGACATACACTAAGTACTCTTCTATCATGACAACAGGTATACTATCATAATGTTCGTCCCGGTAGTAAAATGTTGTTTTATGTTTCATTCAGTATGAGCAGCAGATAGCCACGTCTGCGATGTCTTGGAGCTAGCCGCCTGACAAGACTAAGCAGCATTAGGACGTACACTAAGTGATCTTCTATCATGACAAAATAGATAATATCATATGGAATAAGTTCTATGCAGCGTCGGCTGCGAAGCTAAAAAAGTCGGAGAGTGATCGTGAGAGAGCGACAGGTGGCAACGGAAGCGAGTTAGTTACAAGACCGTTGGCTGACGTGTCGGGCTTCATCGTGGTCAGACGGGTGGATGGATGGTCGGATGGATGGACGGACAAATGGGTAAACATGGAGGCTCCCGCCCCCCAGAAGGGGGGGCTCCGCCAACAACGCAATAGCAAACACAAAATAATGTTGATGTCAGGACGAAGCGATCATTTTGTGCGTAAAGCAAGAACCATTACATTACATTACATTACATTACATTACATTACATTTCATGTTAAAGTCTACTTGACACCACGAGGGTGTATGACACTCTGTGCCTAAACAAAAAGAAAAAGCACCCACAAAGCAAAACTATGAGCTGCAGCCTATGTATAAAGAAGCCACGTCAGCAATGCCTTGGGGCTGGCTACCTGACAAGAAGTAGAAAACAATAATCACATCTCGATACAAACCCGCAGGTGGAGAGGGGGGGGTGGGTGATGGGTTGGGGGGGGTGGCTGGGGGCGGGGGGGGGTGGGGGGGGGGGGGGGTGGTAGGGGGGTGTCGGGGGGGGGGGGTTGTGGGGGGTGTTTTTGGGGGGGGGGTGGGGTGGGGGGTGGGGTGGAGGGGGGGGGTGGGGGTTTTTGTTTTTTTTTTGTTCTTTTTTTTTTTTTTTTTTCTTTTTTTTTTTGTTCTTTTTTGTTTTTTGGTGATGTTTCTATTTTTTTCTTTTTTTTTTTTTTTTTTTGTAGTTTATTTTTTTATGTTTTTTTTTTTTTCTTTTTGCTTTTATTTGTTGTGTTGTGTGTTTTAGTTTTTTTTTCTCTTTTTCATATATTATTTTTGGTTTTTTTTGTTTGTTTGTTGTGTCTCTGTGTTTGTGTGTGGGGCTCGTTGTGTTTTTTACTTTTTTGTGGGGTTTGTTTGTTTTTTTTTTTTTTTTTTTTTTTTTCTTTTTGTTTGCATGTTTTTTTTCGTTTTTTTTTTTTTTTTTTTCTTTTTTTTTTTTTTTTTGTTTTTTTCTTGTGGTAAAGAGATACGAGAGGGTGTAGGCTGGTTGGGGGGAACCGGGTGGTTGTGGGGGGCATGGTGTATGTTGGTGAGTGGTTGGGTAAGGGGGTTTGGGTTGGGGTTGGGGGTGGTGGAGGATAGTTTGGTTGGGGTTATTTGTGTTGGTCGGGTTTGTCTGTGTTGGGAACTTTTTTTCTCTGTGTCTTTTTTTTTTTTTTTGTTGTTTTGTTTCGTGGTTCCGTCACCTTCTTTCCCTTTTTTTTTCTTCCGTTCTTGGACTATACATTAATAATACAGAGACATGTCTGATTTTGGGGTTCTTCATTTTGGGGGAAGTGAAAGGAAAATATTTTGGGGGGAAACTCAGGGGGGAAAGTATTTGTTGTTGGGTCTGCACTTATTATGAAAATGCCCCTGCTAACCACCCTCCACGTCCCTGCTCATCCCTGCCCGCCCTACCATCCTCCCTCCCCCCCGCCCTGCCCCCCCTCCCCCCCCCCCCACCCCCCCTCTACCATCCTCCCCCCCCCCCCCCCCCTACCATCTCTGTCCCCTACCCCCCCGCCCATCCCTGCCCCCCCTACCCCCCTCCCAACCCCTCCTGGCCCCCCCAGCCGCCCCACCCCAGCCCCCCCCACTCTCGCAACTCACGCATAGAGAGGGCGGCTCAACAGCGTCGGCGCTGATGGCCAACAGAAAAACTATCTCCTCAACCCTCCCTGCCGCCCCCTGTCCTCCCCCCCCCCCTCCAACTCTCATCACAGACGGCGCTCAAACATCTTTCCGCTGATGGCCACGGAAAACCTCCCGCACCCCCTAACCCCAGGCCCCCCTAATCCCCCAACCTCCCTACCTCTGAACCCCTGCCCTCCTACCACCCCTACCCCGCCCCCCTGTCCCCCATCCGCGCCCTCCAAACTCATCATAATGGGGGGAGCTCAAACATCTGTCCACTAATGCCAACAAGAAAACTAACCCCCCCCCTGCGCGCCCCGAGTCCCCCCCCCCCACCCCGTGCCCTCCTACCAGGTCATCCACCCTCCACCACCCCCCCGGTCCCCCCTGCTGCCCCCCCCCCCCCCCCTATCCCCCCCCGCCCGCCCTCACCCAACATCATCATAAGGGCGCTCAACATCTGCCACCGATGGTCAAACTGGAACTACCTCTCAACCCCTCTCCCCAACCTCCCTTACCCACAACCCCAACACCCTGCCCTCCTACCTCCCCCCCCCCACCCCCCCCCCCCCTCTACCCCCACCTCCCTACCCCTCAACCCAATCCCCCTCCTTCTCTCCCCCAAAAACCCTCTCCCCCCCCCCCAACATCCCTACCCCCCATCCCCAACCCCCCTGCCCTCCTAAACCCCCTCCCCCCCCCCACCCCCACCCCCACCTCCCAACTCACCATAAGGGCGCTCAACATCTGTCCGCTGATGGCCAACGGACAACTACCCTCAACCCCCCTATCCCCCAGACCCCCTCCCAACTCACCATAAGGGCGCTCAACATCTGTCCGCTGATGGCCAACGGAATAGCCATGTGATCAATCTTCTCCACAACATGTCCATCTACAAAGGGAACGGCAACCAGCATTATTAAATTTGGTATCTACACAGGGAAAAGAGAAGCAGCTTGGTAAATCATCAAGGGGAAAGGGAACCAGCATGGTCAAGCATTAAAGAAAAAAAAGTTCGAAGATCAAAAGACTAAAACTGTTGTTATTAAATTTAATATCTACAGCGGGGAAAGGGAAGCAGCCTTGTAAAGCATCAAGGGTAAAGGGAACCAGCATGGTCAAGCATCAAGGAAAATGGAATTTTGAAGACAAGAAGACTGAAACTGTAATTATTAAATCTAATATCTACAGCGGGAAAAGGGAACCAGGAGCACCAGCTCTAAACAACTATAACCAACTCTAACAGGAGCACCAGGGGCACGAACTCTAACCAACTCTAGCCAAATCCAACATGAGTAACAGGAGCACCAGCTCTAACC
Organism: Chlamydomonas sp. ICE-L; assembly: GCA_013435795.1. Taxonomy (NCBI): domain Eukaryota; kingdom Viridiplantae; phylum Chlorophyta; class Chlorophyceae; order Chlamydomonadales; family Chlamydomonadaceae; genus Chlamydomonas; species Chlamydomonas sp. ICE-L. The sequence continues at coordinate 142,916,124 of JACBWV010000610.1, forward strand.
AACTCTAACCAACTCTAACAGGAGCACCAGGAGCACGAACTCTAACCGACTATAACCAACTCCAACATGAGTAACAGAATCACAAACTCTAAACAACTATAATCAACTCTAACAAGAGCACCAGGAGCACGAAGTCTAACCAACTATAACCAACCCCAACATGAGTAGCAGGAGCACCAACTTTAACCAACTCTAACCAACTCTAACAGGAGCACCAGGAGCACAAACTCTAATCGACTATAACCAACTCCAACATGAGTAACAGGAACACGAACTCTGAACAACTATAACCAACTCTAACAGGAGCACCAGGAGCACGAAGTCTAACCAACTGTAAAATGATACCATGAGCAGCAGGAGCAGCAACTGTAAACAACTACAACCAACTGTAACAGGATTACCAGGAGCACGAACTCTAACAAACTCAAACCAGCTGTAACATGATAACATGAGCAGCAACTCTAAACAACTACAACCAACTATAACAGGAGTACCAGGAGCACAAAGTCAAACCAACTGTAACATGATTATATGAGCAGCAGGAGATCGCCCCTGGATAGATGTGTGTCACACAGCTAGCCATGCAGGAGCATCAACACTAACCAACTCTAACCAACTCCAACCAACTGTAACATGAGCAGCAGGAGATCGCCCCTGGATAGATGTGTGTCACACAGCTTGCAATGCAGGAGCATCAACTCTAACCAACTATAACCAACTGTAAAATGAGCAGCAGGAGATCGCACCTGGATAGATGTGGGTCACACAGCTTGCTATGCAGGAGCATCAACTCTAACCAACTCTAACCAACTGTACCATGAGCAGCAGATAGCACCTGGATAGATGTGGGTCACACAGCTTGATATGCAGGAGCATCAACTTAACGCAACTCTCACCACTCTCACAGGAGTCCCCAACTGGAAGATGGTTGTTAAATCCGCTAGCACTGGCAGGAGAATCAAACTCTAACCAACTTAACCAACAGTTACATGAGCATCAGAGAGCGCCCCTGGAATATATATGTGTAACACAGCTACTGGCAGGAGCATCAACACTAACCACTCTAACCAACTGTACCCATGAGCAGAAGATAGCACCTGCGATAGATTGTGGGTCACACAGCTTGCTATGCCCCCCAGTAGCCATTCAACTCTAACCAACTATAACCAACTGTACCATGAGCAGCAGATCGCACCTGGATAGATGTGTGTTAATCCGCTAGCAATGCAGGAGCATCAACTCTAACCAACTCTAACCAACAGTAACATGAGCATCAGAAGAGCGCCCCTGAATATATATGTGTCACACAGCTTGCTATGCAGGAGCATCAACTCTAACCAACTATAACCAACTGTACCATGAGCAGCAGATAGCACCTGGATAGATGTGGGTCACACAGCTTGCTATGCAGGAGCATCAACTCTAACCAACTATAACCAACTGTACCATGAGCAGCAGATAGCACCTGGATAGATGTGGGTCACACAGCTTGCTATGCAGGAGCATCAACTCTAACCAACTCTAACCAACTGTACCATGAGCAGCAGATAGCACCTGGATAGATGTGTGTTAATCCGCTAGCAATGCAGGAGCATCAACTCTAACCAACTCTAACCAACAGTAACATGAGCATCAGAAGAGCGCCCCTGGATATATATGTGTCACACAGCTTGCAATGGAGAGGCAGAAGACCCCCAGGTCATGCTCCAGCATTGCTATACCGCAGTGTAGGTCTGTGCTGCCAACATTGAAACATCTGGGCTGTCGGGTATGGGGACCGGGAATAGAACCACAGATGCAGCTAGTTGTGCAACCAACAGTAACATGATTACATGGGCAGCAGAAGATCGCACCTGGATAGATGTGTGTTACTCAGCTAGCCATGCAGGAACATCAACTCTAACCAACTATAACTAACTGTACCATGAGCAGCAGAAGATCGCACCTGGATAGATGTGTGTTACACAGCTTGCCATGTAAAGGCAGAAGACCGCCACACTATACACCAGCATTGCTTTACCCCCTGGCACCACCCCTCTATAACCCAGCATCCCGATGATGAGGAAGATGACAGCTGCGATGCCATGACTCCATACATTGAAGAGCTGCAAACAGTAGGGGGTGAGGATTTGGCTCAGGGGTGATGGGCGTATCATCCTGCCACCAGGGTTTGGCACAGGGCTCAGGGTCCAGAGTTCAGGGTCCGGAGCTCAGGATTAGGGGTTCAGGTTCAGGTTCCACCCACGGTCTTTTATCCCAGGCGCCAACCTTTAAAAACCCACGATCCCGATGATGAGGGAGATGACAGCTGCGATGCCATGACTCCAGACGTTAAAGAGTTGCAAACAGAATTTGGCATAATGAATTATTTTGATATATGTGGTCAATTTTGAAAACAAGAAAAATATTGAGAGCTGCAATGCCATGACTCCAGACATTGAAGAGCTGCAAACAGGGTTTGGCATACTAAATATTTTTGATACATGTCGTCAATTTTGACCAAATGAAAAAAATGATGAGGGAGATGAGTGCGGCGATGCCATGTCTCCAGACATTGAAGAGCTGCAAACAGGGTTTGGCACAGGGTTCAGGGTCCAGAGTTCAGGGATTAGGGGTTAGGGTTCAGGTAACATCCACGGTCTTAACCCCCAGGCACCACCGGTCTGTATGCCATCAGACCGATGATGAGGGAGATGACAGCTTCTATGCCATGAATCCAGACATTGAAGAGCTGCAAACAATAAGGGTCGAGGATTTGGCCCAGGGGTGATGTGCGTATCATCCTGCTACCACGGTTTGGCACAGGGCTCAGGGCTCAGGGTCCAGAGGTCAGGGTCCACAGCTCAGGATTAGGGATTAGGGTTCAGGTGACTCTCACGGTCTTTACCCCTAGGCACCAACCCTATAAAAACCCATGATCCCAATGATGGGGCAGATGACAACTGCCATGCCATGACTCCATACATTGAAGAGCTGCACACAGGATTTGGCACAAAAACAATATTTGGATAAATGTGGTCGATTTTGACCAAATGTACAAAAATGATTTGCAGGTCTGCAATGCCATGACTATTGACATTGAAGAGCTGCAAACAGGGTTTGGCATACTAAATAATTTTGATAGATGTTGTCAATTTTGACCAAATGTACAAAAATGATTTGCAGGTCTGCAATGCCATGACTACTGACATTGAAGAGCTGCAAACAGGGTTTGGCATACTAAATAATTTTGATAAATGTTGTCAATTTGGACCAAATGAAAAAAATGATGAGGGAGACGAGCGGGGCGATGCCATGTCTCCACACATTGAAGAGCTGCAAACAGGATTTGGCAAACTAAATTATTTTGACAGATGAGATCAATTTTGACCAAAAGTAAAGAAATTATTTGGAGTGCTGCTATGCCACGACTACAGAACTTGAAGAGCCGCAAACAGGGTTTGGTACAGGGTTCAGGGTCCAGAGTAGAGGGATTCGGGTTTAGGGTTCGGGTAACTTTCACTGTCTTTAACCCTTGGCACCAGCCCTTTAAAAACACATGATTCCCGATGATGAGAAAGATGACAGCTGCCATGCCATGACTCCTGACATTGAAGAGCTGCAAACAGGATTTGGCACAAAACAATATTTGGATAAATTTGGTCAATTTCGACCAAATGTACAAAAATGATTTGCAGGTCTGCATTGCCATGACTCCTGACATTGAAGAGCTGCAAACAGGATTCAGCATAATACATTATTTAGATAAATGTGGTCAATTAAAAAAATGGAATGCTGCGATGCCATGACTCCAGGCATTGAAGACCTGCAAAAAGGATTCGGCAAACTAAATTATTAGGATAGATGAGGTCAATTTTGACCAAATGTAAACAAATGATTTGGAGCGGTGCGATACCATGACTCCTGACATCGAAGAGCTGCAAACAGGATTTGGCAAACTAAATTATTTGGATATATGTGGTCAATTTTGACCCAATGTAAACAAATGATTTGGAGCGGTGCGATGTCATGACTCCTGACATTGAAGAGCTGCAAACAGAATTTGGCGTACACAATTAATATGCTAGATGGGGCAAATTAAGACCAAATGTAAAAAAATGATTTGGAGCGGTGTGGCGATGCCATGTCTCCAAACATTGAAGAGATGCTTACAGGGTTTGGCACAGGGTTCAGGGTCCAGAGTAGAGGGATTCCAGTTTAGGGTTGAGGTAACTTTCACGGTCTTTAACCCTAGGCCACAGCCCTTTAAAACACACATGATCCCGATGATGAGGAAGATGGCAGCTGCCATGTCATGACTCCAGGCATTGAAGAGCTGCAAACAGGATTTGGCAAACTAAATGATTACGATAGATGGGGTCAATTTTGACCAAACGAAAAAAATGATTTGGAGCGGAGCTATACCATGACCCCTGACATTGAAGAGCTGCAAACAGGATTTGGCAAACTAAATGATTAGGATAGATGGGGTCAATTTTGACCAAACGTAAAAAATGATTTGGAGCGGAGCTATACCATGACTCCTGACATTGAAGAGACAATTTTGACCAAATTTTAAAAAACTATTTGGAGCGCTGCGATGCCATGACTCAATACATTGAAGAGCTGCAAACAGGATTTGGAATACTATATTATTTGGATAGATGTGGTCTATTTTGACCAAATGTAAAAAATAAAATGGAGCGCTGTGATGCCATGACTCAATACATTGAAGAGCTGAAAACAGGATTTGGCATACAAAATTATTTTGATAGATGTGGTCAATTGGACCAAATGTAAAAAAACGATTTGGAATGCTGCGATGCCATGACTCCAGGCATTGAAGAGCTGCAAACAGGATTTGGCATACTAAATTATTTGGATAGATGAGGTCAATTTTGCCCCAAGGTAAAAACTATTTTGGAGCGATGCGATGCCATGACTCCATACATTGAAGAGCTGAAAACAGGATTTGGCATACAAAATTATTTTGATAGATGTGGTCAATTGGACCAAATGTAAAAAAACGATTTGGAGCGGTGCGATGCCATGACTCCAGGCATTGAAGAGCTGCAAACAGGATTTGGCATACTAAATTATTTGGATAGATGTGGTCAATTTTGCCCCAAGGTAAAAAATATTTTGGAGCGATGCGATGCCATGACTCCATACATTGAAGAGCTGCAGACAGGATTAAGCATGCTAAATTATTTGGATGGATGAGGTCAATTGGGCCCAGTGTAAAAAAATGATTTGGATTGCTGCGATGACATGACTCCAGACATTAAAGAGCTTCAAACAGGACTCAGCATAATACAATTGAAATTGAAATTGAAATTGTTACATCCGAGTAATGCGCCACTCTCAGGACGTGAAGTTAAGGACACCACTGCGAAAGCCGGAGCTAGCAGTAGTCACCAAGCATAATACAATATTTTGATAAATGTGGTCAATTTTGAAAGAACAAAACATATTGAGTGCTGCGATGGCATGAAAACGAATAACAAGACCCAAATCCATATCATCTGCTGAAGGGCTATAACTATCCAGTCAAAATCTCGATTTACACATGATGTGGCCATCACACCAGCTGCAAAGCTTAGTGGCCCCGTCTATCACTCCTACCTCGTAATCATCGTGAAATACATACACCCACCACGGGGTGTGAGGCCATGTGCCTGCATATTGAAGGCAGTACAGTTACACACTGACGTTCATAGTGTGGTGGTGTTTTTATCTCGGCCATGGTATGGGGGATGTGCCCTACCATCAGACATCGTGGAAATCTGATGATGAATGAATCTTATTATCGGTGCATGGCCTTCATTTGACTTGACTTGACTTTATTTCCATGGACTTGGCTGAAGTATCCCTTTAATTTGGAGTAATTTATGTTGAGTGAAGTCACCCTACCCCTTGACTCCACACATTGCCCCCCCCCCCCCCCCCCCCCCCCAAAAAAATAAAATCCCAAAGCAACCCTCCTAGCCCTTCAGCTCCCGCACCCAGACCCTCACACCCACACCCCACACCCACATCCACTACTTCCATCCAGGCACACTCAGCCAATGCCCCCCCCAAAATCATAAAGCGAGCTTCCCAGCCCCTCAGCTCCCCCCCTCTTCTCCCCACCCCACCCCCCGCCCCTTACCCATGCACACACAGAGTGATGCACACATAGCCTCTCCCGCCCCTTCCCCCACCCATACCAGAACAAACTCCCCAGCCCTTCCCCTCCCCCCCCCCCCCCCCCCCCCCCCCCCCCAAGCACACACAACTCAACCCCCCCAAGCACCACGGGTCCTCTCACCTGCTTTGGAGCCTTTGGGTCTGAAACTAAAGGGGCGCTCCAGCCATTCAGGCTCATGCCCACGCCACAGGCTTTTCCATGTCTCTTGGTGCACCATGGAGGCCCAAAAGAATAAAAAGGTTCCCTGGCGGAGCTGGTCGATCGGGCGCTGGGGGAGGAGCAGGTAGCGTGGGATCTATAGCGCAAGATTCCCAGTAGGTCTGAGAGCCTTTATTAACTCAGATAGGCGGATGAAATGAAGCTGTCGAAGCTGTTTGGCAAGAGGAGTGTTAGAAGGGACAGGGCAGGGCATCTAAAAAAGTATCGGCATTTGGATGTGGGTCGTTGGAAGTCTTTGCAAAGCTGGCTGCCAGCGCAGCATATACGAATCTTATGATCGAGATGATCGAGGTGATCGAGGTGAAACCAGATGCAAGCAATAGATGCTATCCCACGAACCCCGCCCAGATAGAATTGAGTTGGCTGAGAGGCAGCTTCAAGTTAGATCTTGCTGTTGCTGGCACTGCCACGTGACACACTCGTATGTGACAAGTGTGAGCTCTGAGAGACCTAGTGCAGGGTGGGGTGCGAAGATGCCTCAAGCCGCGTCAAACTGATCTTACCCGACCCCACCCGATCCCGCCCCCACCACAAACCGCCCACACCCGTAGTAGGCACCAAGTAGGCCCGCCATATCTCAAGCCACAGGTACGCCTTCCACCCGCCCCCACCCGCACTTGAACAAGAAGCGCAGTGGGACCGGTCAGTAAGACGGTAGGCTGAGACAGGAGGTGGCCAGGCCTCCAAATGTTTACCCTACTTGGTCAGCCCTCCTCAGGTGTGTTACTATTTCTTTACTCACACCTCCAAATTACATTCTGGGACCACCATTGAGATTTAGAAAAGGGCAGTTCATTGGCACCAGCTAAAAGCCGGGGTGAATGGGTGGACAATGTGGCTGGGTATGGGTGGGTGAGTATGGGTGGTTATGGTTGGGTGAATGGGTCATATGGATGGGTGTAGGAGTGGGTGAATGCCTGAATGGGTGGGTCAATGTGAATGAGTGAGTATGGGTGGTATGGATGGGTATGGATGCGTGGGTATGGGTGGGTGGGTGAATTGGTTAGTATGTTGACTACCGGTAACACACAATCCTTGCTTGGGAATTATGGGGATTCCATTGTGTGCGCCACAGTGTAAAGAACAATTGACCCATAAATCCGGCATAAATCATGTATAATTTCAAGCCACGCCTCTTATTTCTATTTAGGGGGGGGGGGGGGGGGGGTGAGGCTATGTGGCCTTCAGGTTTTTAGAGATGGCACTCACTGGATGACAGATCCAATTATTATTTTAACTCCTGGATGGGACAAGGTTTTGGGCGGAGCCCCCCCTTCTGGGTGGCGGGAGCCCCCCCTGGGGGTGACCCCCTGGGGTGACCCTGGGCCAGGGCGGGCCAGGGTCGGCCAGGGTCACCCCGTTGTCCGTTTGTGCGTGCGACCGACGACCGACACGTAAGCCAACACTCTCCGCTAATATCCCGGCGCCTCTACTTCTCGACACATCAGCACGTCAGCAGTAGTGTGCCATATGACCCAGAACTCTTGGAAATCCCATTTTGAGAGCTGTCCCCTGGAGATGCAGATTACGAATTAAGCGGAACATCGTTGGCTTTGTATCCAACCACCCCGCTGACACACAGCCCCCGTCTCAGTGCATCTACCCGTCACGTTTCACATGCTTACGCGCCTCGAGGCCGACTAGCCCCCTGAAACCCTCCTCTCGAGCTGCACATCCCCAGCATCCGTCCAGATCGAAAGCACCAGACCGGATCAGAAACCTCTCCCTCTGACCGGTCGCCTGATTGTCAAGCCTAGCCTGCTCCCATCTGCTTCACTCCTTTCAGCTACCCTGACCTACTCCCAGTACATTTCCATTCCTCGAAGCCCCCCTGTCCAGCATGGAGACCCTGGGTTCCATCCAAGCCTTCTTGTCCTCTAAGGACAACCTGATCAAGCCCATGGAGTGGGAGTTGTCTACAGGCGCTGCCATCGGACTGAGCCTAGACCAGTTCAGATTCACCCTATCCATGCTGCTGGCTCTTCCACTTAGCTTGGGCGTCAGAATAGTCCCGACCCAGCTAGGTAGGCAAATCAACTTCATCTCCAACACTGTGTGTTTGTGGTGGTGGTGAGGGTGATGTGACATCCACATTTACTTCCATGCACTCACATGATTCCTCAGTACACATCCAGACATTCAAAATTAATTTATAGTAATCTAGAGAGTAATCTAGTGAGTAATTTAGTTAGTAACTTAGCTAGTACTTTCATCCCAGCCAGGTAGGCAAATCAACTTCATCTCTAACACACCATCATCCACACACTGCCTGCCGTGGTAATCTATAATAAATGTATAAATGTGACGCCTTGTGATGTGGCGTGAGGTTGAGGGTGCCAGCCCGTTTGCTTGCGCTGGGGCCTACTATCAATGGCTATGTTGTCTAGATTGCTTATTGACTGTTCCCGGTTAGGTTAATACACAACCCAACTAGGGAGGCAAATCTGCCCCACCCCAAACACGCCAACATCCACACACTTCCCCTCCTTGTAATCTAGAAAGCTTATTGATTGTTCCAGGTTTACAACAGGCAACCTCACTAGGTAGAACATCCGTCCCATCCCAAACACACCAACATCCACACACTTCCTCTCCCGGTAATCTACAACGCGTATTGATTGTTCCAGGTATAGAACAGGCAGCCTCACTAGGTAGAACATCCGTCCCATCCCAAACAGGCCAACATCTACGCTGACTAAGTGCAAACCCACCTCCCCACGTTCCCACCCACCTCCTTACCACCCCACCCACCTCCTCACATTCCCACCCTCCTCCCCACATTCCCACCCACATACCCACCATCCCACCCATCTACCAACCATTCCACCCACATACCCACCATCCCACCCATCTACCAACCATTCCACTCACCTGCCCACCATCCCACCCACCTACCAACCATCCCACTCACCTGCCCACCATCCCACCCACCTACCAACCATCTCACGTACCTGCCCAGCATTCCACCCACCTCCATACCACACCAACCACCTCCTCATGTTCCCACCCACCTCCCCACCATCCCGCCCACCTACCCACATTCCTACCCACCTCCCCACGTCCCCCACCCACCTCCCCACCGCCTTGGCCACTTACCCACCATCCCACCCACCTCCCCACCACCCCACCCACCTACCCACGATCCCACACACCTACCCACATTTCCACTCACCTACCCACCACCCCACCCACCTAACCCACCATCCCACCCACCTCCCATGTTCCCACCCAACCTACCCACCATCCCACCCATCTCCCCACCCACCTACCCACCACCCCACCCACCTACCCACCATCCCACCTACCTACCCACCATCCCACCCACCTTCCCAACATCCCACCTACCTACCCCCCATCTTACCCACCTACCCACCATCCCACCCACCAACCCACCATCCCACCCATCTTCCCACCATCCCACCCACCTACCCCCCATCTTACCCACCTGCCCATTATTACACCCACCTGCCCACGTCCCCACCCACCTACCCACCATCCCACCCACCTACCCACCACCCAACCCACCTACCCACCATCCCACACACCTACCCACATTTCCACCCACCTACCCACCATCCCACCCACCTGCCCATTATTCCACCCACCTCCCCACCATCCCACCCACCTACCCACCACCCCACCCACCTGCCCATTATTCCACCCATCTGACAACCCACCTCCCCACCATCCCACCTACCTACCCAGTTCCCACCCACCTACCCACCACCCCACCCACTTGCCCATTATTCCACCCACCTGCCCACCCACCTCCCCACCATCCCACCTACCTACCCACGTCCCCACCCACCTACCCACCACCCCACCCACCTGCCCATTATTCCACCCACCTGCTGACCCACCTCCCCACCATCCCACCTACCTACCCATGTTCCCGACTACCTCCTCACCATCCCACCAACCTGCCCATTATTCCACCCACCTGCCCGCCCACCTGCCCGCATTTTCTCCCACCCACTGCAGTACGAAACCTCTACATCCTTCTCACTGGATTTTTCCTCACCTACTACCCCTTTGGTAAGTGGCTGGGTATGTTATCAGAGCCCAGGGTGGCTAGGGGTGGTTAGGGATGGTTGGGATTGACCAGGGGTTGGTAAGGAATGGCTAGGGGTGATTAGGTGGTTGGGGACGGCCAGGTGTTTGTAAGAGACGGCGAGGGGTGGTTAGGTGGTTGGGGACGGCCAGGTGTTTGTAAGAGACGGCGAGGGGTGGTTAGGTGGTTGGGGACGGCCAAGTGTTTGTAAGAGACGGCGAGGGGTGGTTAGGTGGTTGGGGACGACCAGGTGTTTGTAAGAGACGGCGAGGGGTGGTTAGGTGGTTGGGGATGGGCAGGGGTTGGTAAGAGACGGCGAGGGGTGGTTAGGTGGTTGGGGACGGCCAGGTGTTTGTAAGAGACGGCGAGGGGTGGTTAGGTGGTTGGGGACGGCCAGGTGTTTGTAAGAGACGGCGAGGGGGTCGGTTTTAGGTGTTTGGGGACGCCAGGGTGTTTGTAAGAGCACGTCGAGGGGTGGTTGGGTGGTGGGGACAGCCAGGTGTTTTGTAAGAGACGGCGATGGGTGGTTAGGTGGTTGGGACGGCCAGGTGTTTGTAAGAGACAGCGAGGGGGTGGTTAGGTGGTTGGGGACGGCCAGGTGTTTGTAAGAGACGGCGAGGGGCGGTTAGGTGGTTGGGGACGGCCAGGTGTTTGTAAGAGACGGCGAGGGGTGGTTAGGTGGTTGGGGACGGCCAGGTGTTAGTAAGAGACGGCGAGGGGTGGTTGGTTGGTTGGGGACGGCCAGGTGTTAGTAAGAGACGTCGAGGGGTGGTTAGGTGGTTGGGGACGGCCAGGTGTTTGTAAGAGACGTCGAGGGGTGGTTAGGTGGTTGGGGACGGCCCAGGTGTTTGTAAGAGACGGCGGAGAGGGGTGGTTAGCGGTTGGGGACGGCCAGGTGTTAGTAAGAGCGCGAGGGGTGTTTGGGTTGGTTTGGGGGGGGATGGCCAGGTGTTTGTAAGAGACGGCGAGGGGTGGTTAGTGGTGGGGACGAGCCAGGGGTGTGGTGTTTGTAAGAAGAGACGGCGAGGGGGGTTAGGTGGTTGGGACGGCCAGGTGTTTGTAAGCGACGGCGAGGGGGGTGGTTAGGTGGTGGGGAGGCAAGTGTTTGTAAGAGACGGTGGAGGGGTGTTAGGTTGGTTGGGGACAACAGGCTTTTGTAAGAGACGGCGCGAGGGGTGGTTAGGGGTTGGGGATGGGCAGGGGTTGGTAAGAGACGTCGAGGGTGGGGGGTTAGGTGGTGGGACGGCCAGGGGTGTTTGAAGAGACGGCCGAGGGGTGGTTTAGGTGGTTGGGGCCGGCCAGGGTGTTGTAAGAGAGACGCCGAGGGGTGTTAGGTGGTTGGGGACGGCCAGGGTGTTTGTAAGAGACGTCGAGGGGTGTTAGGTGGTTGGGACGGCAGGGTGTTTGTAAGAACGGCGAGGGGTGGTTAGGTGGTTGGGGACGGCAAAAGGGTTTGTAGAGACGGCGAGGGGTGGTTAGGTGGTTGGGGGACGGCCAAGGGTTTGTAAAGAGGACGGCGAGGGGTGGTTGGTGGGTTGGGATGGGCAGGGGTTGGTAAGAACGTCGATGGGTGGTAGGTGGTTGGGACGGCCAGGTGTTTTGTAAAAGAGACGGCGAGGGTGGGTGGTTAGGTGTTGGGGACGGCCAGCGTGGGGGTGTGTGTAAGAGACAGAGAGGACTGGTTAGGTGGTGGGGACTGCCAGGTGTTTGTTAAGAGGACGGCGAGGGTGGTTAGAGTGGTTGGGGACGGCAGGGTGTTTGTAGGAGACGGCGAGGGGTGGTTGGTGGTTAGGTGGTTGGGGAGGGCGGGGTTGGTTAAGAGACGTCGAGGGGTGGTTAGGTGGTTGGGGACGGCCAGGTGTTGTAAGAGACGGCGCGGGGGGTGGTTAGGTGGTTGGGGACGGCCAGGTGTTTGAGAGACGGAGAGGGGGTGGTTAGGTGTTGGGGACGGCCAGGTGTTGGGTAAGAGGACGTTAGAGGGGTGGTTAGGTGGTTGGGACGGCAGGTGTTTTTTGTAAGAGACGGCGAGGGGTGGTTGGGTGGTTGGGGACGGCCAAGTGTTTGTAAGAGACGGCGAGGGGGTGGTTAGGGGTTGGACGGCCAGTGGTTGTACGAGACGGCGAGGGAGTGGTGGTTAGGTGGTGGGGATGGGCAGGGGTTGGTAAGAGACGGCGAGGGGTGGTTAGGTGGTTGGGGACGGCCAGGTGTTTGTAAGAGACGGCGAGGGGTGGTTAGGTGGTTGGGGACGGCCAGGTGTTTGTAAGAGACGGCGAGGGGTGGTTAGGTGGTTGGGGACGGGAGGTGTTATTGTTAAGAGACGGCGAAGGGGTGGCTTAGGGTTGGCGGACGGCCAGGTTGTAAGAGACGGCGAGGGGGTGGTTAGGTGGTTGGGACGGCCAGGTGTTTGTAGAGACAGCGAGGGGTGGTTAGGTGGTGGTTGGGGACCGGCCAGGTGTTTGTAAGAGACGGCGAGGGGCGGTTAGGTGGTGGGACGCCAGGTGTTTGTAAGAGACGGCAAGGGGTGGTTAGGTGGTTGGGGACGGCCAGGTGTTAGTAAGAGACGGCGAGGGGTGGTTGGTTGGTTGGGGACAGCCAGGTGTTAGTAAGAGACGGCGAGGGGTGGTTAGGTGGTTGGGGACGGCCAGGTGTTTGTAAGAGACGGCGAGGGGTGGTTAGGTGGTTGGGGTCGGCCAGGTGTTAGTAAGAGACGGCGAGGGGTGGTTAGGTGGTTGGGGACGGCCAGGTGTTAGTAAGAGACGGCAAGGGGTGGTTAGGGATGGTAAGGGGTGGTTAGGGATGGTTGTGGATGGCCTGGGGTTGGTTAGGGATGGTTGGGGTTGGTTAGGGATGGTTGGGGATGGGCAGGGGTTGGTAAGGGATGGCTAGGGGTGGTTAGGGGTGGCCAGGGGTTGGTAAGGGATGGCTAGGAGTAGTTAGGGATGGTAAGGGGGGGTTAAGGATGTTTGGGGAAGGCCAGGGGTTGGTAAGGGATGGCTAGGGGTGGTCAGGGATGGTTAGGGATGGTCGTGGACAGCCAGGGATGGTTGGGGATAGCCAGGGGTTGGTAAGGGATGGTTAGGGATGGCTAGGGGGGGTTAGGGATGGTTGGGGATGGCCAGGGGTGTGTATGCATGGTTAGGGCTGGTAAGGGGTGGCTAGGGATGGCTAGGGGTGGTTACCCCCCCCCCACCACCCACCACCCACCCACACACACCCACACATTTACACACACCCACACACACACCCTGCACACACACACCCATACACACACACCCACACCCCATACCCCACACCCACACCCCACACCCACCCACCCACCCACCCACACACACCCTACACATCTCTTGCTTCAATTCAAATTTCGGGACGTTTTCACTGGCCACAAAAACATAATCCCCCTCCTTATCTACCCCTATCCATCATGCTTTAAATTCAAATACCATTTCGTTTTTACCGGCCACCATCTTAACCACCTTACCCACCACTGCCCGCCACCTAATCCACCTTACCCACCGCTGCACCCCTGAGGCTTTGGCTGTATCCATACGCTTGTCACTGGTCAATTTAAAGTCCATGACGTTTTCACTGGCCACACAAAAAATCATCCCCCTCCTTACTTACCCACCACTGCCCACCACCCTACCCACCCACCATCTTAACCACCTTACCCACCGCTGCCCACCACCTAAACCACCTTACCCACCGCTGCCCCCCTCAGGCTTTGGCTGTATCCATGCGCTTGTCACTGGTGTGCTAACGTACATCGCCATGCTGGCTCTTCCTAAACATTGCGGCACCATCTCGTGGCTCATCAACTTCCCCTACCTCATTTATATGTAAGTGTTCACTTCACTTACATCATGTATCTGTAAGTGTTCACTTCTATCCGATTGACCGATAGACTGATGATGGTGGCGCACTTGGGTAGGGCAGGGGGGGGGGGGGGGGGGGGGGGGGGGGGTATTGACTTACATCATCTATCCGATTGACCGATAGACTGATGATGGTGGCGCACCTGGGTTGGGCAGGGGGGGGGGGGGGGGGGGGGGTTGACTTACATCATCTATCCGATTGACCGATAGACTGATGATGGTGGCGCACCTGGGTAGGGCAGGGTGGGGGGGGGAGGGAGGGTGGGGGGGGGGGGGGGGGTATTGACTTACATCATCTATCCGTAAGTGTTCACTTGACTTACATCGCCATCGCCATGGTCTTGCCATCGCCATGGTTTCGCCATCGCCATGGTTTTGCCACCGCTATGGTTTTGCCATCGCCATGGCCATGGTCTTGCCATCACCATGGTTTCGCCATCGCCATGATTTTGCCACCGCCATAGCTTTGCCATCGCCATGGCCATGGTCTTGCCATCACCTTGGTTTCGCCATGGCCATGGTTTTGCCACCACCATGGTTTCGCCATCGCCACCATGGTTTCGCCATCGCCATGGCCATGGTCTTGACAACGCCATGGTTTCGCCATCGCCATGGCCATGGTCTTGACATCACCATGGTTTCGCCATCGCCATGGCCATGGTCTTGACATCACCATGGTTTCGCCATCGCCATGGCCATGGTCTTGACAACGCCATGGTTTCGCCATCGCCATGGCCATGGTCTTGACAACGCCATGGTTTCGCCATCGCCATGGCCATGGTCTTGACAACGCCATGGTTTCGCCATCGCCATGGCCATGGTTTCAAGCTATAACAGGCTGTGTGGAACTTTGTCTCCACTGTATGTAGCGCATGCACTTTAATCCCCACAGTACGTACTGCTCATCATCTTCACTGAGTGTACTGCATGTAATTTGTCTCCTCTGTGTGCATGTACATTTGTCTTCATTGTGTGCTGCATGAAGTGTATTCTCCATTGCATGTACTGCATGTACTGCATGCACTTTCATCGCCACTGTATGTACTACAAGTGCATTCGTCTTCACTGAATGTACTACAGGAACTTTCCTTTCAACTGTATTGGTTTCAATGGTTGGGCTAAAGGGACTTGCTCAACCCTGACAGGAGGGGCAAAAACGAAAAAGCACTGATGAACTGAATCCCAAACAGTTGTTATTGTTCATTATGTACTGATGTCCTGCATGAATTGTTGTCTTTCCTATCCACTAGGGTTTTACTCTCTTTGATTCACCCCAGGCACTCTAAACCCTAAACCCTAAACCCAGGCATGTGGTCAATGCCAGCAGAGAATCCTGGGCACGCAGAGAGATGGACTTCACAGGCTGTCAGACCAAATCCTAAACCCTTAACCATAAACCCAGGCATGTGGTCAATGCCAGCTGTGAATCGTAGGCATGCGGAGAGATGGACTTCACAGGCTGTCAGACAAACCCTAAACCCTAAACCCAGGCATGTGGTCAATACCAGCGGAGAATCCTGTGAGCGCGGAGAGATGGACTCCACAGGCTGTCAGACCAGACCCTAAACCCTAAACCCAGGCATGTGGTCAATGCCAGCAGAGAATCCTGTGAGCGCGGAGAGATGGACTCCACAGGCTGTCAGACCAAACCCTAAACCTAAACCCGAAACCCGAAACCCAGGCATGTGGTCAATGCCAGCAGAGAATCCTGGGCACGTGGAGAGATGGACTTCACAGGCTGTCAGACCAAAACCTGAAACCTAAAACCTAACCCTTAAACACAGGCATGTGGTCAATGCCAGCGGAGAATCCTGGGCACGCGGAGAGATGGACTTCACAGGCTGTCAGACCAAAACCTAAAATCTAAAACCTAACCCTTAAACACAGGCATGTGGTCAATGCCAGCAGAGAATCCTGGGCACGCGGAGAGATGGACTTCACAGGCTGTCAGACCAAAACCTAAAACCTAAAACCTAACCCTAAACACAGGCATGTGGTCAATGCTAGCGGAGAATCCTGGGCACGCGGAGAGATGGACTTCACAGGCTGTCAGATGATAGTGACACTGAAGTTGATTTCCATTGCCGTTGGGTACCAAGACAGCCGGAAGAAGAAAGAGGTGCGTAGCTTGGGATAGGGGGGTGGCGTTGTTGGTATGTGTGTTTGTGTGTGTGTGGTGATGGTGTGTGTGTGTGTGTGTGTGGTGGTGGTGGTGGTGGTGGTGGTGGGGGGGGGGGGGGGGGGGGCTGCCAGATGATGGTGATGTTGAAGTTGATTTCCATTGCCGTTGGGTACCAACAGAGCCGGAAGAAGAAAGAGGTTAGTAGCTTGGGGTAGGGGGGTGGCGCTATTGGTGTGTGTGTGTGATGGTGAGGGTGGTGGTGGTGTGTGTGTTGTGGAGGGGGGGGGGGGGGGGGGGGGGATTTCAGATGATGGTGATGTTGAAGTTGATTTCCATTGCCGTGGTGTACCAACATAGCCGGAAGAAGAAAGAGGTTAGTAGCCTGAGGTAGGGGGGTGGCGCTATTTGTTGTGTGTGTGTGTGTTGATGGTGGTGGTGGTGTGTGTGTGTGTGTGTGTGTGTGTGTTGTGTGGGGGGGGGGGGGGGGGGGGGGGGGGGGGGGGGGGGGGTTCAGATGATGGTGATGCTGAAGTTGATATCCATTGCCGTTGGGTACCCAAGACAGCCGTAAGAAGAAAGAGGTTTGTAACTTTGGGAAGGGGGGGGGGGGGGGAGGAAAGGCGGGGTGAAGGAAAGCAGTTGGAAGGGGGGGGGCTCACAGGGTGTCAGATGATGGTGATGTTGAAGTTGATATCCATTGCCGTTGGGTACAAGACAGCTGGAAGAAGAAAGAGGTATGTAGTGTGGGGTAGGGTGGGTGGGTGGGTGGTGGGGGTTGTGATGGTGGTGTGTGTGAATGGTGGTGGTGTGTGTGTGAATGGTGGTTTGTGTGTGTGAATGAGGGTAGCAGAGGGTAAAGGGGGGAGAAGGCAGAGAAAGAGGATCGGAGGGGGGGCTATGTGTGTGTGTGTGTGTGTGTGTGTGTGTGTGTGTGTGAGGGGGGGGGGGGGGGGGGTATGGTAGAGTCTGGTAGATGATGCCGATGCTATTGTTGATCTCCATTGCAGTTGGATACCAAGATAGCCGGATGAAGAAAGAGGTCCGTAGCTTGGGGTAGGGGGGAGGCGTTGCTGGTGTGGGTGTGGGTTGTTGTTGGAGGGGGTGGGGGTGGGAGTGGGGGGTAGGGGGGGTAGGTGAATGGTAGAGTATTTTTGAGCCGGTCCTCCTTGCTTTCAATGTTGATGCTACTGACAAAGACTGGAGCCATATAACCAAGTTCAAGTTTTGTGTGGGGGGGGTGGGGTGGGGTGGGGGTGTGTGGGGTGGGGTGTGGGGGGGGGGGTCCTCACTCAGCCCAAGTCGGACAGAAGTGTCGCCCTTCTCTTCTTGCAGGACCTAGAGACCAATTTGTTCCAAGCGGAGCATGCTTTGTACCGGATGCCCAGCCTGCTGGAGTTCAGCTCCTACCTGTTCTGCAGCTTATTATGCGGACCTTACCTCGAGTTCAAGTACTTCAACCAGTTCATCAATAAAGAAGGGGTATGTATGTGTGTGTATGTATGTATGTATGTATGTATGTGTATGTATGTATGTATGTATGTATGTATGTGTATGTATGTATGTATGTATGTATGTATGTATGTATGTATGTATGTATGTTTGCATGTATTCATGTGTGTGCGCATACCTGCTTTGTGCATTCTGCTTGTTGCACTGCCTGATCTTGCCTGCAGCTTGTCACTTGAATGTATATGCGCGTTGTGCATTCTGCTTGTTGCACTGCCGGATCTTGCCTGCAACTTGTCACATGAATGTATTTGCGCGTTGTGCATTCTGCTTGTTGCACTGCCTGATCTTGCCTGCAGCTTGTCACCTGAATGTATATGCGCGTTGTGCATTCTGCTTGTTGCACTGCCTGATCTTGCCTGCAGCTTGTCATTTAAATGTATGTATGTTCCCAACAAAGTGCACAGGCGCAGGACGGCTCCAGCCCTCAAGTATTTGAGAGGATCTTTCCTCTTGGGCACATAGCCCCCCCTCCCCTTATTCTACTTAAGCTCCGGGGGCCTTGCATTCGCCCCCTACACGTGTTCACGCGTCGTCTGTTTGGCCTGGGCACTTAGTTGTTTCCCTGTTCGATTTCGTCTTTCGACTCAGTGTCCAGGAGAGGTTACCTTGTAATCGCGCTAAGAGGCTGAGGTAGCCGATTTCATTGGCCTGGCACGACCCACAACTACCACACACCACCTCTACCAAACACCACTATCACACACCCACCACTACCACACACCACCCACCCATGGCTCATGCTTTCCCACTGCAGATTTGGAAGCGGAAGACCCCCTCCCCAGTGGTACCTGGCCTCATCTGCTTCGGGGAGGCTCTCTTGTTTGCTGCGACGTACATGTACCACCACACACCCACCACTACCACACACCCACACACCACCCACACACTGCTCATTCTTTCCCACTTCAGATTTGGAAGCAGAAGACCCCTTCCCCAGTGGTGCCTGGCCTCATTTGCTTCGGGGAGGCTCTCTTGTTTGCTGCTATGGACATGTACCACCACCCACCACCACCACCATCACCCACCCACCCACCCACCCACCCACCGCCACCACCCACCACCCACCACCCACCTCCCACCAACACACCACTACCACCTACCACCCAACCATCACTACCACACACCACCACCACCACCACCCAACCACCCAGCACCCACCACTACCACCCACCGCCCACCCACCACTACCACCCACACACTGCTCATGCTTTCCCACTTCAGATTTGGAAGCAGAAGACCCCTTCCCCAGTGGTGCCTGGCCTTGTCTGCTTCGGGGAGGCTCTCTTGTTTGCCGCTTTGTACATGTTATTTGCTGGCACGTGGAACCGAGACATTCTGTTCTCAGAGTGGTACAGCTCACATGGCCTTCTTGTGAGGTACGGCGGTACAGCTCACACATTATAACAGTACATGTCACACACAAGTAGTCGTTTAGCAACTTGCCCGCCTCAATCGAAAAGCAATTACATGACATTACATTACATTACATGTTAAAGTCTACTTGACACCGCGAGGGTGTATGAGACTCTGTGCTTTAAACAAAAAGAAAAAGCACCCACAAAGCAAAAAACCCCAATTATACACAAACACACAAAAGCTGTCGTGTTTACCGCTATCTACATGCTTGTCATGTGCGGCGGTACAGCTCTCACATGTAGGCAGTACATATCACACACACACACACCTGTACCTGTACCTGTAGCAACATGCCCGCCAAAGTCGAAAGGTAACTATGCACAAACACACAAAAGCTGTCGTGTTTACCGCTATCTACACGCTTGTCATGTGTGGCGGTACAGCTCTCACATGTTGGCAGTACATATCACGCACTCACACACAAGTAGCCATATAGCAACTTGCCCACCAAAATCTAAAGGCAACTACACACAAATACACAAAAGCTGTATTGTTTGCCGGTATGTACATGAATGTCAGGTAGGTCAGTACAGCTCTCACACACACACACACACACACACACCTTAAGCAACATGCCCGCCAAAGTCTAAAGGCAACTACACACAAACACACGGAGGCTGTCT
Source organism: Chlamydomonas sp. ICE-L (assembly GCA_013435795.1). NCBI lineage: Eukaryota > Viridiplantae > Chlorophyta > Chlorophyceae > Chlamydomonadales > Chlamydomonadaceae > Chlamydomonas > Chlamydomonas sp. ICE-L. Next base: position 142,936,105 of record JACBWV010000610.1, read on the forward strand.
TGTTTTTGCTATGTACTTGCTTGTCAGGTAGGGCGGTACAGCTCTCACATGTTGGCAGTACATATCACACACACACACACACCTGTACCTGTAGCAACATGCCCGCCAAAGTCAAAAGGCAACTATGCACAAACACACAAAGGCTGTCTTGTTTTTGCTATGTACATGCTTATCAGGTGTGGCGGTACAGCTCTCACGTGTTGGCAGTACACACACACACACACACCTGGACCTTTAGCAACATGCCCGCCAAAGTCAAAAGGCAACTATGCACAAACACACAAAGGCTGTCTTGTTTGGCGCTATGTACAAGCTTATCAGGTGTGGCGGTACAGCTCTCACGTGTTGGCAGTACACACACACACACACACCTGGACCAAAAGCAACATGCCCGCCAAAGTCAAAAGGCAACTATGCACAAACACACAAAGGCTGTCTTGTTTGGCGCTATGTACAAGCTTATCAGGTGTGGCGGTACAGCTCTCACGTGTTGGCAGTACACACACACACACACCTGTACCTGTAGCAACATGCCCGCCAAAGTCAAAAGGCAACTATGCACAAACACACAAAGGCTGTCTTGTTTTTGCTATTTACTTGCTTGTCAGGTAGGGCGGTACAGCTCTCATATGTTGGCAGTACATATCACACGCACACACACACACACCTGGACCTGTAGCAACATGCCCGCCAAAGTCAAAAGGCAACTATGCACAAACACACAAAGGCTGTCTTGTTTGGCGCTATGTACAAGCTTATCAGGTGTGGCGGTACAGCTCTCACGTGTTGGCAGTACACACACACACACACCTGTACCTGTAGCAACATGCCCGCCAAAGTCAAAAGGCAACTATGCACAAACACACAAAGGCTGTCTTGTTTTTGCTATTTACTTGCTTGTCAGGTAGGGCGGTACAGCTCTCACATGTTGGCAGTACATATCACACGCACACACACACACACCTGGACCAAAAGCAACATGCCCGCCAAAGTCAAAAGGCAACTATGCACAAACACACAAAGGCTGTCTTGTTTGGCGCTATGTACATGCTTATCAGGTGTGGCGGTACAGCTCTCACGTGTTGGCAGTACACACACACACACACCTGGACCTGTAGCAACATGCCCGCCAAAGTCAAAAGGCAACTATGCACAAACACACAAAGGCTGTCTTGATTGGCGCTATGTACATGCTTATCAGGTGTGGCGGTACAGCTCTCACGTGTTGGCAGTACACACACACACACACCTGGACCTTTAGCAACATGCCCGCCAAAGTCAAAAGGCAACTTCTGACTAATACACAAAGGCTGTCTTGTTGCCGCTATTTACTTGCTTGTCTGGTGGGGCGGTACAGCTCTCTCATGTTGGCAGTACATATCACACACACACACACACACACCTGGACCAAAAGCAACATGCCCGCCAAAGTCAAAAGGCAACTATGCACAAACACACAAAGGCTGTCTTGATTGGCGCTATGTACAAGCTTATCAGGTGTGGCGGTACAGCTCTCACGTGTTGGCAGTACACACACACACACACACCTGGACCTTTAGCAACATGCCCGCCAAAGTCAAAAGGCAACTTCTGACTAATACACAAAGGCTGTCTTGTTGCCGCTATTTACTTGCTTGTCAGGTGGGGCGGTACAGCTCTCTCATGTTGGCAGTACATATCACACACACACACACACACCTGGACCAAAAGCAATATGCCCGCCCAAGTCAAATGGCAACTACACACAAACACACAAAAGCTGTCTTGTTTGACTGCTATGTACAGACTTGTCAGATGGGGTGGTACAGCTCACATGATGCCAGTACATATCACACACCCGCACACACCTGGACCCTCAGCAATATGCCCGCCAAAGTCAAAAGGCAACTATACGCAACACACTCAAAAGCTGTCTTATTTGACTGCTATGTACAGACTTGTCAGATGGGGTGGTACAGCTCACATGATGGCAGTACATATCACACACACGCACACACCTGGACCCTCAGCAATATGCCCGCCAAAGTCAAAAGGCAACTACACGCAACACACTCAAAAGCTGTCTTATTTGACTGCTATGTACAGACTTGTCAGATGGGGCGGTACAGCTCACATGATGGCAGTACATATCAGTGATATCACACACACAATTGGACCTTTAGCAACATGCCCACACATGCAGGGGGTTTAATACCTACGCCACCAAAACGGTGGTTGGGAGTTTGGTTTGTTTGTCCTCGACACACCCCTGATGTAATGGTTTTTTTTTCTTTGTGGGTGCTTTTTCTTTTTGTTTAAAGCACAGAGTCTCATACACCCTCGCGGTGTCAAGTAGACTTTAACATGAAGTGTAATGTAATGTAATGTACAGTATTTCCTTGTACCCCCATTGCTGTAGAGTGCTGACTATGTTCATGGCGACCTTGATACACTCGGCACCCTTAATCCTTGCTTTGGATTGCATCATTCTTTTAGCTTTGGAGTGCTGACTATGATATTTCCTTGTACCCCCCTGACAGTTACATGGCAATGCAGCCGGCCTTAATATCCCTTCGCTCAAAGCCCTGTACCCTTGCTTAATGGGTGCTGACGATGTTGATGGTGACCTTGACACTGCAACTGAAGCTGACCTTGATACACTCCGCACCCTGAATCCTTGCTGCGTAATGCTAACTACAATATTTCCTTGTACCCCTGAGTCCTTGCTTTGGATTGCTGACTATGATATTTCCTCGCATCCCCCTTACTGTAGAGTGCTGACGATGTTGATGGTGACCTTGACATTGCAACTGAAGCTGGCCTTGATACAATCGTGACACTGAATCCTTGTTGCATAGTGCTGACTACAATATTTCCTTGTTACCCTGGGTCCTTGCTTTGGATTGCTGAAAACAAGATTTCTTTGTGCCCCCGTTGCTGTAGAGTGCTGACGATGTTCATGGTGACCTTGACACTACAACTGAAGCTGGCGTTTGCATGGAAGCTGTCAGAGACTGCTCTCACACTGAGCGGCGTCAACTTCACTGGCTATGTAAAGCAGGACGATGGGAGTGAGAAAGCTACATGGTGCGTGGGTGGGTGGGTGGGTGGGTGGGTGAGATCAGGGGCCCTTACGTTCGCATGGAAGTTGTCAGAGACTGCCCTCACACTGAGCGGGGTTAACTTCTCTGGCTATGTAAAGCAGGAAGATGGGAGTGATAAAGCTACATGGTGCGTGGGTGGGTGGGTGGGTGGGTGAGGAAGATCAGGGGCCCTTACGTTCGCATGGAAGTTGTCAGAGACTGCCCTCACACTGAGCGGGGTTAACTTCTCTGGCTATGTAAAGCAGGAAGCTGGGAATGATAAAGCTACATGGTGCGTGGGTGGGTGAGTGGGTGAGAAGGACGTTTTCTACGCCCCCCTTGGGCACTAACCTTAACCATACAAACATATTTGCACATGAAGTAGAATATTCTACGTACATATTCATCAAATATCAATCAAGGGGACCACGTCTAAGCTGCGCAATACCAGGCGTCTAAACTGCGCAATATCAATCAAGGGGACCACGTCTAAGCTGCGTAATGCAGGTAGGTGGGGGTGAAAAAGCTGCATAGTACATTGGTGGGTGGGTGAGGGAGATCAGGGGCCCTTACGTTGCATGGCGTCTCCTTGTCTGGCTATACCAAGCAGTTAGGCGGGAGTGAGAAAGCTACATGGTACATTGGTGGGTGGGTGAGGGAGATCAGGAGCCCTTAGGTTGCATGGCGTCTCCTTGTCTGGCTATGTTCAGCGATACGATTGGTCTAGTGGTACACCAAATTGCTAAAACGAAGCGGGGTCGGGGGTTCGATTCCCCCTACGGTCACCCTGAGCGTTGCTGGTCGCTGTCAACCGCGATGGTAGCTTGTCCAGTCGAGGTGGTAGACCGTTCTCTGCACGCGTACGATGGGTTCCCTTAATACAACGCCCAACCAGGCGTTTTCATTACTTTTATAACATGCATCAAGTACATGTATGTATGGGTTGGGAGAGATTTGACGCATGATAACCCTACCCGCCCCACCTACCCACCCAGCTTCCACCCAGCTTCCTAACATGATCCTTGCTGCACGGGTTGCTATGTGAACGTTCCATTTGGGGTGCTGCTGCTGTGCAACAATGCACTTGCTATAACATACATAAGTACTTAACATACATAACATGCGTGTATGTGTTGGGAGAAATTCGACGTTTGATTACCCGCCCCACCCATCCACCCAGCTTCCACCCAGCTTCCGAACTTGATCCATGCCCCAGGAGTCGCTATGTGAACGTCCGCTTTGGGTAATGCTGCTGTGCGACAGTGCACGAAACTATAACATATATAACATACATGTTTGTGTTGGGAGAGATTTGACGCATGATGACCCTACCTGCCCCACCCACCCACCCAGCTTCCACCTAGCTTCCTAACTTGATCCATGCCCCAGGGGTCGCTATGTGAACGTCCGCTTTGGAGTGATGCTGCTGTGTGACAGTGCACGACTCTGCCCGGGACACTGGAACATCCAAACTGGAGTGTGGCTACGCAGGTGGGTGGCGAGGAGGCAGACAGACAGGCAGATAGATGTGTATATGAGCGGGTCAATGTAATAAAATCATGTAATATAATATCACTACAATTAGGTTTCAGAGTTTGGGACCAACGTTTGACCAAATTGGCCCTTATAGGCCTATTAGCTATATTTTAGCTCTAATAGTGCACAACTAATTTAGCCAAACTTAGCCAAACTTAGCCAAAACAACACAGAAAAAAGTGCCATGTGTGTAGGAGAGTGCTGTATGCATCTTACTGACTTTTTTGGCAATTGTGTATCTGACCGTCATGAGTTCATGATGAAGTAGCTCATAACTGCGGGAGCAAACGGAGATTGTCATATGATTATATCAATTCGTTACATTGGAGGAAAATAAGTATACATAAATACAGAATAGAATATGGCACATTCTGGATGGGTCTGTCCAAACTCCAGACCACTGTTTATTTTTTTACTACGTAGGGTATTCACGATGGGCTATGTAGGGCTACATAGGGCTACTGTACGCTTTGTGCGTAGGGCTACGAAGGATGTGTACAATGGGCTATCTAAGGCTACATGCAAGGACGTGCTATTTCTCTTCTCTTTACATCCAGTTAGCGCTATAATTACGGGATTTATTTTAGCGCTTATTAGTGCTAACAGCACTATTAGCACTATGCTCCTAAGCCCCCTCCCCCCCCCCCCCCTCCTAACCCTAAATACAATTTAATATAATGTAATTTAATATCACCCTCTTCTGCTGTCCAGGTATGTATACGGGCGGATCAATGGAATGTAATAATATAAGATAAGATGAGATCAATATTTATAATGTAATTCTTAAGCTGTCCAGATATGTACACAAGTGGATCAATGAAATGAGCGTAATGTAATTTAATGCCCCCCTCTTCTGCTGTCCAGATGTGTATACGAGCGCATCACACCCAAGGGCAAGAAGCCTGGCTTTGTCCAGTTGATGACCACTCAGTTGGCAAGTGCCATCTGGCATGGTCTCAGCCCAGGTGTGCCCATGTGCTATTCGTTTGCTTGCGTGCGTGATTGTGTGGGTAATGGGGTGGGGGGGAGGGGGGGGTGATTTTTGTGTGTGTGTGAGAGAGAGAGAGAGAGAGAGAGAGAGAGAGAGAGAGAGGAGGGATATCATTTGATGTGATGTGATGTGCACTCAGGTGTCCAGTGTCATCTGGCATGGTATCAACCCAGATGAGCTTGTTCACTATGTGTTTGCTTGAGTGCGTGATTGTGGGGTGGTGGGTTGGGTGTGGTGTGTGTGTGTTGGGGGGGGGGGGGGGGGAGAGAGAGAGAGAGAGAGAGAGAGAGAGAGAGAGAGAGAGAGAGAGAGAGGTGGGGGGGGGGGATGTTATTTGATGTGCTGTACTGTGCTTTACCTGTCAGCTTTCTTGACTGGCAGTCAGTTAGTTACTTTTCACCCACCCCACCTATGCACCGCCACCCTCACCCTCACCCTTACACTCTACCCGCCTGATGCAACCAGGTTATCTCATGTTCTTCGCGTCAACAGCTCTGTGGATTAATTTCAGCACCGCTATTTTCAAGGCTGAAATGGTGAGCAGCTGCCCTGTTTTATGTATGTGTGTATGTTAGTATGTGTATGTATGTGTGTGTGTTTGCATGTATGTGTGTGTATGCATGTGTGTTTGTGTGTATGTATGTGTGTTTGTATGTGTGTTTGCATGTGCGTATGCAGTTGTGTATGTATGTGTATGTATGTGTGTATGTATGTGTGTATGTATATATGTGTGTATGCAGGTGTGTATGTGTGTATGTATGTGTCTGTATGTGTGTATGTATGTGTGTGTATGTGTGTATGTATGTGTCTGTATGTGTGTATACAGGTGTGCATGTATGTATGTATGTATGTATGTATGTATGTATGTATGTATGTATGTATGTATGTATGCATGCATGTGTGTATGTTTCAGTCCAGGAATATGCCAAATAGGCTAAAGCTGCTCCGTTTATTGATGTGCCTTCATTGCTTGTTTGGGACGTTCAGATTAATATAATAATATTATAGATACTGCCCTTATATAATACAACTATATGTATTGTGCCTTCAATGATTGTTTTTTTGGGAAGTTCTGAGCATTGATAACATATACGATATAACATAGTGATATCACTCTTCATTGTTCAGACAATACAACTATTTCATAACAATTGAATATCCAGTCTCGAGAAACAAGTTGTAGTTAAGTACATGCTAAATTTGAATTCAAACCAGATTAAGACAAACTTTATTGGGGATCCTCCAATCTATCAGTAGCTACTTTGGTTGGTCTGAATGACAAAGATGTGACCTATGTAAATGCATGTCAAAGATGAATGAATAACAAAAATGAATGACAAAAATGAATGACAAAGATGTGACCTATGTAAATGCATGTCAAACCTACCCGTAGGAAATATGACCCCCCATCCCCTCATACCCATGGAGTTGAAGTTTCAAAAAAAGGACAAAACGGAAGCCAGCTACCTACCATGCTGACCGGAACTAGCAATGATACTGAATATTATAATAACACCGTTTAACACTTCATATCAATAGAAATATAGGTTGAAAAGGGGCTGAAAGGGTACGTAGCTACCTACCATGCTGACCGGAACTAGCAATGATACTGAATATTATAATAACACCGTTTAACACGTCATATCAATAGAAATATAGGTTGAAAAGGGGCTGAAAGGGTAAGTAGCTAGCGACCATGCTGACAGGAACTAGCAATTGGGATTTACTTGTACCACCGTTCAATACTTCACATATCAATAGAAATAAAGGGCAAAATTGGTAGCCAGCTAGCTATCATGCTGATCAGAAATAGCAGTACTGAATATCATAATACCATCGGTCAATATTTCATATCAATAGAAATGAAGGTTCACAATTTGGGAAAACAGTAGCTAGCTTCCATGCTGATCAGGACTACCAATTCAGAATATTCTAATACCACCGTTCAAAACTTCACATATCATTATAAATATAGGTTGAAAAGGAGCAGAAACGGTAGCTAGCTAGATACCATGCTGACCAGAACTAGCAATTGGGAATATTAGAATACCACGGTTCAATACTTCACATATCAATATAATTAAATGTTGAAAAGGGCGAAAAAGGCAAAAAAACGGTAGCTAGCTAACTACAATGCTGATCGGAACTAGCAATTCGGAATATCCTGATACCACCATTTAACATATCAATGTGAAAGATGATGTTGATATGAGATATGAGATGATGATAAGAATATGTGCTATCAATAGAGTGGTGATTGGTATCACTAAGGGCGTTTCTTAAAGGAGGAATGTGTTTTTGAAGGGGTGTTTTTTAATTTAAGGAAGATTTTGTTTGTTAAGGAGGATTTTGTTTTTTAAGGAAGATTTTGTTTTGAGGAGGATTTTAGTTTGAAGGAGGATTTTGTTTTTCAAAGAAGATTTTTGTTTTTATAGGACGATTCTATTTTTTATGGGAGGATTTTGTTTGTAAATAAGGATTTTGTTTTTTTAAAGAAAGGTGTTGTTTTTTTAGTGAGGATTTTGTTTTGTTTTAATGAGCATTTTGTTTGTTACAAGAGGATTGTTTTTTTTGAAGGAGGATTTTTATTTAAAATAAAGCAATTGTTTTTTTTCAGGAGGATAATGTTTTTTGATAAGAGGATTTTGTTTTTTAATGTGGATTTTATATTTTTCAATAAGGATTTTTTTTTTAGAAGGTGGATTTTGTTTTTTAAAGAAGGATTTTTTTTTTTGAAGAAGAATTTTGTTTTGTAAATAAGGATTTTGTTTTTTTAAAGAAAGGTATTGTTTTTTAATGAGGATTTTGTATTTTTTAATCAGGATTTTGTTTTTTAAAGGAGATTTTGTTTTTTTAAAGAAGGGTATTGTTTTTTGAAGGAGGTTTTTGTTTTTTTTGAAGGGGGGGGGGGGGGGGGGGGGGGGGGGGGTCAAGGAGGGTTTTTGTTTTTTGAAGGAGGGTTTTTGTTTTTAAAAGTTTATTTAAGGAGGATTTTGTTTTTGAAGAAGGTTTTTTTGTTTAAATAAGATTTTGTTTTTGAAGGAGGATAATGTTTTTTCAAGGAAGATAGTTTTTAAATAAGAATTTTGTTTTTTGAAGGAGGATAATGCTTTTTATAACAGGATTTTGTTTTTTAGAGGAGGATTTTATATTTTCAATAAGGATTTTGTTTATGAAGGAGTGTTTTGTTTTTTAAAGAAGGATTTTGTTTTTTCAAGGAGGATTTTGTTTGAAGAGAAGCATTTTGTTTTGTAAAGAAGGATTTTGTTTTTTTGGAGGAGGATTTTGTTTTTTATAACAGGACTTTGTTTTTTGAAGGAGGTTTTTGTTTTTTAAAGAACGTTTTTTCTGATACGCTGGGTCTCCCTATGCTAGCCCTAAACTCTAAAAGATAAGATGTGATTGGAGGAGTTCGAGGAGTTTTGGTAGTGAAGAGTGGTACCTCTCTCCCACTCACATACACTACCATCACCACCACCACCACCACCATGCCGAACTGCGCCCCCTTTCCATTCCCAATGCCCCTACCAACGTACCTATCCCTATCTCTATCACTAAGCTTGACCCTAACCCGATTCCCAACTCGATTCCCAAATATAATCCCAACCCTGATCCCAACCATAACCCTAACCCCAACCATATAATCTCAACACTAGCCCTAAACCCTAGTCCCACCCCTACTAATGTCAACATGAATAGTCACTCATCATTCCCAGGGCAATCACCAGATCCATCCCCTCGCGTGCTATCACACTCTCAAACCACCATTACCATGCCAAACCCCTACCATCCCCAACGCCCTTACCAACGCCCCTAACTCCAACCTGAACCCCAGTACCAACCCAAATCCCACCCCTACAACTGTCAACATGAGCAGGCTCTCCTTCCCACAGCATTCACCAGATCCATCCCCTTGCGTGCTATCACACTCTCAAACCACCATTACCGTGCCCGACCTCTACCATCCCCAACGCCCTTACCAACGCCCCTAACTTCCAACCCCAACCCCAGCCCTAACCCAAATCCCACCTCTACAACATGAGCAGGCTCTCCACCCCACGGCAATCACCAGATCCATCCCCTCACGTGCGATCAAACTCTCAAACCACCACTACCATGCCCAACCCCACTTCCATCCCCAACGCCCTTACCAACGTCCTTGATTGTTACTCTCATACCGCCCCTACCAATGAAACCCAACTTAAGTGAGAAACAGTCTTAGTGATCAAGCATTCTAGCTAAAACATTTCCTGCAGGTTTTTGTTGTTTTCTGGTTAGCTTGCCTAAAATCTAAAGTTTTAAAGCCCAATTCCCCTAACATCTCCAACGCCCTTGCCAACGTCCTTGACTCTTAACCCTTACCCTGGTGACGGCAGCTGGCACCAACTACTGTCACTAAGCCCTTATCCAAATCACTCCTCTACGTCCCAGCCCTAATCCCACCCCCACCACCCAGCCCTACAACCCAGCCCTAATCTCACCCCTATCACCCACCCCTACAACCCACCCCTGTCACCCAGCCCTAACCCCAGCCCTAACCCAAATCCCACCCCTACAACTTCCAACATGAGCAGGCTCTCCTTCCCACAGCCGTCGCCACGTCCATTCCCATGCGTGCGGTCAAGATCCTGTGGACCCACCTCTCGCTCAATTGTAAGTCAGTGATTTGCATGCATGCATGTATCAGTCTGTTTGTCTGTTGCCGGTACCCCATGTGTAGCAGACGACTTAGGCAAGGTCTTACCAACACGAGCACTTCAGGAATCACTTGCCTCTGTTAGGCGCGCTGGCACTGCTCACCCACCTATCGCTCAACTGTAAATCACTAAATCAGTCATTTGCATGTATGTATGTTTCAGTCTGTTTGTCTGTTGCCGGTACCCCATGTGTAGCAGACAACTTAGGTAAGGTCTTACCAACACGAGCACCTCTCGAATCACTTAGTTAGTTAGGCTCGCTGGCATTGCTCACCCACCTATGGCTTAACTGTAAGTCAGTAATTTGCATGTATGTATGTTTCAGTCTGTTGTCTGCTGCCAGGGCTGATGGCATCGGATACGTACACGGTACGGATACAGTACGGATACAGTACGGTACGGGTTTTATAAGTGAGTAGGGTTTGAGTACGGTACGTTTTTTAGTATCATAACATTCCCTGACCTGGCAACTTAGTGTTTTTGCTACCGTAATTTGGCCTCAGTTCCAGTTGGAAACATGGAAACATTAAGAAATATCCTCACCATTTGCTCCGTCACACACACATGCACACACACTTACACACACACCACACACTTACAAACACCCCCCCCCCCCCCCCCCCCACACACACACACACACACACACACACACACACACAAACACGACCCCCACACACACACGTGCAGGCACAGGATTAAGAAAATCCTCACCATTTGCTCCGTTCTTGCCTTCAGATTTGGCCACTGCCTTCATGGTCCTGGATTTCAGAAACTTCAACATTTTAACATAAAGAAACAATTTCACCATTTACTTCGTTCTTGCAGATTTGGCCACTGCCTTTGTGGTCCTGGATTTCAGAAACTGCTTGCGTGCGTACTCCACCATCTACTACCTGCCCCACGTCATCATGCTGGTGGGTGGCTTTGTACTGCCTATGGTATCAGGCAAGGGCAGGCGTAGCAAGAAGGGTGAAGTACCACCACCAGACTCTAAGAAGACCTCCTGATATGGCGGTTGAGCTGTATACGCTGTGTGTATGCGTACTTCACAGTCTACCAGCCTCCCCACGTCATCATGCTGGTTGGCGACTTTGTACTGCCTAAGGTATCAGGCAAGGGCAGGCGTAGCAAGAGGAGTGAAGTACCACCACCAGATTCAAAGAAGACATCGTGATATGGCGGTTGAAGTCTATACGCTGTTTGTATGCGTACTTCACTGTCTACTACCTGCCCCACATCATCATGCTGGTGGGTGGCTTTGTACTGCCTATGGTATCAGGCAAGGGCAGGCGTAGCAAGAGGAGTGAAGTACCACCACCAGATTCAAAGAAGACATCGTGATATGGCGGTTGAGCTGTATATGCTGTTTGTATGCTTACTTCACTGTCTACTACCTGCCCCACGTCATCATGCTGGTGGGCGGCTTTGTACTGCCTATGGTGTCAGGCAAGGGCAGGCGTAGCAAGAGGACTGAATAGATCTCAACTTCCAAGCTATGTCACAATGGCACTTCTATGGACGTGGTGTGAAGGGAACGGCTCGTAAGTATGCGGTGGACGGGCTTACATCACACCTAGAGTCCAGTTACCATGCCGGTAGACGACCCTCCGGGTGGGCCCAGGTGACCTCGATGGGGTCCGAACCAGTAACCTGATAGGACCCCACACCTGCTTCCGTCCGATCCGGGACCGCTCTAGGATAGAGCTATCCCGTTCCGAACGGGGATAAGAGGAGTGACGTCTCACCACTTGAGTCCTAGAAGACATCCCAATCTAGAAATTGAAAAATTCATACGCCTTGCCACAGGGCGTGAGTTTGAAGGAACCTTCCCGCTCGCTTGCACTGGGGAATGGTTACTATGATGGGGTTTTGTTTCGCAGACCGCTGCTGCACCTGAGCTCGGATCACAGCGCCACCGCAGAGCGAAGATCTCAACATCTTCCAAGGCGGCAGGTCTGAAATTTGGGAACCTGGAAACGGTTTTAACCGCAGACCTGTCAGGCTAATAGGTTAACTGAACCAACCAGGCTGAGCCTGATATCCCGATCTATATATATTACAGATCATTACATTACATGTTAAAGTCCACTTGACACCGCAGGGGTGTATGAGACTCTGTGCTTATGTAGTATTATACATATATATACATTCTGTTGATTAAGAGAGGACTGTTTGAAGACCCCCCCCCCCCCCCCCCCCCCCCCCCCCCCCCCCCCCCGGAAGCTGCTGTGTGGGCTTGTCTTGGGTCAACTCTGGCCTGCCTTTGACAATTGTACTGCATGTCTGGTTTATACGTTTTTTCCATGTTCATCTTTGTTTAACACATATAAAAATACGGCACTGGTACAACAATACTTGTTAAAAATCACATTCCGGTAAATACAACACAAATAACATAACAATAATATTGTAGAAATGCAGAATTGCTTACACAAGGATGCTGAGCTGTTTCGACCTTTCATCAAACCAATACTCGGTACTGCTAATATCACCTACCTATCTCGCTAATGAGTGAATGACATTCGTACCATAACCTGTAAGCATGATTATATGCGTCACACTTACTACTCATCACTCTCTGTGCAAGGAGGCCTACCTCCTCGAATGACAAGTCCTAGGCGCGTCGCAAGCGACCCGGGAAATTGAAGGGGGGTGTTGGCTTTCGGAGCGACTGGTGGCACAGGAATCGAGTGCAAAGGACCGAAGCCAGGGTTTACGATAGAGCCAGTTAGGCTTAGGGTTCCGTTTTAATTGCTGCGACAAACAAACGGACAACTGGCTAACTCTGGGGGCTCCAGCTCCCAGAAGGGGGGGCTCCGCCAAATACCATTCAACACAAAGAACCTACCTACGTGCCTATACTGCATATCGCTTTATATTGCAAAGTCTAGATCATTACGGCTGTCTATAGTTACGGTATATTGGGTTCGATACATCAGCTTGGGCAAGTCCCGGTAGCCTAGTTGGCTACCCCCTGGGCTGTAACATACATAAATACTAAGGATTGTACTGAAGTTGTAGTCCCGCCTCCTGCAAGTCACAGGACGAGAAAATGGCAAGAAGGGCTTGCTTGCTGCAATATTGTCTTTTCTTTTTCTAAGGATTTGTTCGAAGACCCCTCCCGAATATTGTGGAGCGGGCTTGTCTTGTGCCACCAATGGCCTGTCGATGACACTGTAATGTAATGTAATGTAATGTAATGTAATGTAATGTAATGCGACGAGATTGAACTCAACTTGAATACAGACGGTGTAATGCTGATGAGATACACCCCTTTCAGAAGCCAAACGAGTTATAAAGCCATGAGCTCGGATTGGCAGAGTGGCTATGTAACTTATGACTACATGTAACAGGCCGGCCGGCCGATCGGATACTTTGCCACGACGATGGTGCACGTATTGCTATTCTATGACTGTTGTCCTACGCATAGTATCAGCGTGAGCACTCGCGTGCTCCCGTCGGTATGTCCTACCCTAGTGACTTGGCTACGACCTAACCTGTTTACGTTATTACGTTGACTACCATATGCAGGGTACTTCCATTGATCAAATTGGCCAGCGCTTCAGCGCTCTTGAAAACAAAAAAAATGCGCTTTCTGGTGCAAAAAGCGCAAAAATTGCTTGCTGCGCCCACAGGGGGGTGCAAAAAACTGCACGAAACGCGCAATGGGGCCCAAAAAGGCAGCGCGCCAGCACGCAAAAGCGCGTGCTTGGAAGTACCCTGTGACTATCTTCCCCCCCACCCCCACCCCCACCCCTGGCTCATAGTGTAGCCAAGTTATCAACACGACGTATTGCTGCTGATCAGGTTCAAGGCAACGCCAGGACGATGGGACACATATTGTCGCTGATCAGGTTCAAGTATGTTTGTATGTTACAGTCCAGGGGTAGGCCAAATAGGCTTTAGGGACTTGCCCGACCGTGATAGGAAGGACTAAAAAAGGAAAAGCATTGTTGAACTGAACCCCAAATAATCGTTTTACCGACGGGGGCCCTGAGTTGTGCTGCAGGTTCAAGGCAACGCCGATCAGATTAATCAGTGTAATTAGTATCATCATACTTTTTCCAGCTAAACTTTGAAGGGGTGTGTTGGAAGCTGGGGCGAAGGTGGAGCAACCTAGGACCACGTCTATTAAGGATCTGGAACCCAGGTTCCTCCCCTCTCTCAAAGGATGGTTTTGAGGCTGCGTGGGGGCGACGGGGAGCAACCTGGGACTGAGTGGTCGCCGGGGCCAGGGTTTATCACAGCTAGGGCCAGGGACCCAGGGAGTTGCCGACGGACAGACTTACCAACGGACACACGGCAACTTGTCCAGACCCGGCAGAACGGCATGCGCGGCATGTCTTCATGTCTCTGTCCATCTGTCTTTCTGGGAAGTTTCCTAGATGTATTTCTCCAAGCTCCACCTTGTCCCCTGATTTCAATCACGAATGTAGCAGGGGAGAAATTAGAACGCAATCCGAGGCGAGATAGGTGCGCATGTTTGCCGGGAGAATCTTTTCGCAGATAATTTCAGACCCATTCAGACAATTTCGAAGTGGTTCGACCACCGAGCTTTCCGATCTGTCGCTGCAACCCGCCAGATTTGTTCCAGCTGCTTCTTTATGCCATGCGCACCCTTCCATGCCTTGAATCGCCTCAATGTCACCCGAAGAATCTACGGATATCACCAGACCTCATATCTACGACACCACTCTTATGCAACCCACCCTCCTGACAAGTGACAACTCGACCCAACCCATGCTCATGCAGATTTTAGAAAGACAGCTTGATGCAGCTTAGGCTCGTCAACCCAGAAAAATTCAAGCTTGAGAGGGACAATGAACAACAGACACGGCAAGAGAGCAAGAGAGAGAATGAGCGAGCCTACTCAAAGAAGAGATACCGGGATAAGAAGAAGGTGTGTGGGCCCAAAATTCATTGACAAGGGGCCATAATGAGCCAGTTGTTCTTTATGCATTCTCATTCTGAGCCTTCAAGCTGTACAGGGAATTCTATCAAGAAAATAATGATCAAGAGGCTGTGAAAAAAGCAGTGGCCTCTTTGCTACTAAACAACTTCCATATCAAAAATATCAACATATTGGAGAAGGGAGATAAATACTCCATTCTCTTCTGAGAATCTACAGCAGAGATGGCTTCAGAAACAGTGAGGAAACATTGGAAGCTGAAGGATCTAAGATACGAAGTGCAGAATTCATGTGTGTCAGACATGGGGCCATACTCAGCCAATTGTGCCTTGTACATCATTTTGCTGATCTGTTTGCGCCGATCATTCCGCTATGCAAGTCGAGGATGTGTATCTTGTAGGAGTAGGGTAACCTCTGGTTAAGATTTCCGAGTGTGGGTTTTACTGCAAGCCCTTATCTTAACATGTAGTAATCCACCACATCTGGTCTTGAATTAAATTGCCAGCCACTAGGCTATCTCCCACGATTTTACTACTGACAGAAATTTAATTGTGTCTAGTTTAATATTACACAACATAGCCATTTCCTAATTATTATTGATCTTTGATGTGCATCTCTTGCTCATGTGCAGGCAGAAGCTGCGGCAGCTGCAGCCCTGATTGCTATGGCAGATGCGGCCTCTGCAGTTCAGGAGACTGCTGCCCAGGTAGCTGAGCGGAAGAGGGAGACAGGCAGGCTCAAGAAAGAGGCTTCCAGGGCCAGAGAGAAGAAAGCTGCAGCAGCTGCAGCCCTTGTTGCTGAGGCAAATGCGGCCCCTGCAGTTCAGGAAACTGCTGCCCAGGTAGCTGAGCGGAAGAAGGAGAGAGGGAGGCTCTATAAACAGGCTTACAGGGCCAGAGAGAAGGAAGCTGCGGCAGCTGCAGCCCCGGTTGCTGAGGCAGATGCGGCCCCTGCAGTTCAGGAAACTGCTGCCCAGGTAGCTGAGCGGAAGAGGGAGAGAGGCAGGCTCAATAAGCAGGCTTCCAGGGCCAGAGAGAAGGAAGCTGCGGTAGCTGCAGCACCGGAAGCCCAGCGCCCGTGCACACCTCTCGATGACATTCTGAGATGACTATTGAGGTTTTATTGACAAGGTTCCTTCATTGGCACCACTTAGCTGATGTTTGACTCACACAATCCCTGTTAGGGAATTTTGAGCACCATTGGGTGCTCCTAGCAAGGGGGGGGCAACTTCAAACAAAAATGACCTCATCATCAAACTTTGTAGGAATCATTGAGAGGAAGAATCCGGTTTTATTTCTTAATTTTGGCCAGGTAGTAAAAAAGTAATGGTCCTCCAAGTTTGGGGCTGCGGGAGGGGGGGGGGGGGGGGGTCGAGGGAAATTTTCGATATTTTCAAAAAATTAGGTACTTCTCCTCAGGGGGGCGCTAAAAAGTTGCTCGTTTACCGCACGTTGGAAATGGGGCCTAAAGGGTTTGTAAGCCCCGAAACCATCGAAAAAGGCAAAAAAGTGTCGGGGAGGGGGTTGATATCGACCCCCTCAAAAGGGGGGGGGGGGGGGGGGGGGGGGGGGGGGGGGGTCCGGCCCGCTTTCACAAATTTCCTCTGATGAAAACTGTTAGAGGCCAAAACTTCCTCAGCAATCGGTCTCTGATTAAGTTAAGCAGACCTACGAAACAATCTCGACGAGATCTTTCCGAATCCGCGCTCATTTCCGACAAATATGGAGGCGCGGTCCTCTAGATCCAAGTCGAGGCAACTGGTGACCTGGCAGATCCCTCGTCAGACGGAATCTGACGAAGTTAAGCATACCTATGAAACTGGTTTGACGAAAGCATTCCGAATCCGCGCTTGTTTTCAAGAACGAGTAAATGTGTCGAGGTGGTGCTCGAGAAGTGACCTCCACAGGATCTAAGTACACCAAGTGTGAAAATTGGGCCAAACCAGCAACTCAGAATTTCCTCCCCAAACTTCTTAGGTATATGAGGGTACTCGGGCATGAAACTTAGGCTTAACATCACCTTCAAATTCTGAAACACCAAAACTTGCTGGCTCAGCTCAGAATCAGGGCTAGGAAAGGGTGCTTGCTTGACCATGTTGTCAAACTTTGATCAAACCCAAATGTAAGACCACAAATGGATAGAGCTCGTCGAAAGGATCACTGTACACCCTACTTTGACCCCCTAATTATACTCTCTGAAGGAGATAGGGGGGGGGGGGGGGGGGGGGGGGGGGGGGGGGGGGGGGTAAGGCAGATTACAAAAACTTCCGACGTAGGTATAAGAAAAAAACTTCCTCGCGACCCCCCGCTTCTCGTGCACTTTTTTCTAGCCCTCAGAATGACATGGGAGTGGAACTAGGGTGTTCCTCTACTAAGTATCAGTCCATATATGCTATTGGGGGAGACCGGGAGAGATACGCCACATATTATGCCCAGGGCAGAGGGTGGGTGGGGAGGTCCAGGGTCTCTCTCTCTCTCTCTCTCTCTCTCTCTCTCTCTCTCTCTCTCTCTCTCTCTCTCTCTCTCTCTCTTTCTCTCTCCCCAGACACACAACGCCCTAATCAACACGAGTGCAACAACGTACAGAGCGAGACCTTGTGATAGCTCACTACTTCTTCTTTTTGACTGACATTTTAATCTGACTTTTGTTACTGACTGACTGCCCCCCCAGCCCCACCGAACAATGTTGCATTGATGATGATGATTTTCTACGTTTCAAACATTCCCGATGGTCTCGAGACCAACCTCATTGGATAGGCCTTTGACAACCCACAGGGCTCAATACCAGGGGATTAGCAATTTCCCTGGTTCTCCTTGTTATAGATCTTGCCGAGGGGCTTCAGATTTTCTAACAAGGAGACTCTTATATGGTGACTACTGCTAGCTCCGTCTTACGCAGTGGTGTCCTTAACTTCACGTCCTGAGAGTGGCACATTACTCGGATGTAACAATTTAAATTTCCTTTGGCAACCCTGTAAAGTGAGCATAATTAGACACCATAATACTAAGTGGTGGCTGAGATAGTGGCTGTACAGTGGGTTCCGAATCCGGGAGGGGGGGGGGGGGGGGGTCTGCAGAGGCTGCCTTCACACTTTTTTGTGATGGGGTCTTTCACTTTTTTGCCCCCCCCCCCCCCCCCCCCCCCCCCCCCCCCCCCCCCCCCCTTCCCCCCTGGCTCCTATTGTAATTATCCAGAATCCACATCCAATTTCAAGTCTTCTGGGCAGCTCCCACTAGGCTGGTTTCAAATCCCAACGGTGTTGGATAGAGGCCTCCATGGAGATGCAACGTGGTGATATCAGAGAGAGAGAGAGAGAGAGAGAGAGAGAGAGAGAGAGAGAGAGAGAGAGAGAGAGAGAGAGAGAGAGAGAGACTTGTGTTATGCAAGCTCTGAAATCCAGTTAAATTTCCTTATAACATGTTCAAAAAATTATGCCCAAGCTTGCCTTAAAACCATGTAACAATTCACATCAGAAGCATTTAACTTGCTAGGGCTTAGTGGCTTATACCAAATTGCTGGCTGGAGCCATGTAATATGGACATATGGTTCAAAACAAAAGTGTTGAAGATTGCCGATTTGACGTTTTGGCGATTTTAGTTAGTGGTGTTCGAGTTCCTGGTGGTGTTCCTACATTGTTTATTTCGCATGCCTTTAGGTAGCAAGATATTCCTTCTCAGGTGCAGCCAGGGTGTGCGAAACCGCATAAACTGAAGACACAGTAGCCATTCTTCTTTCTGCAATGAGCGATGATTCCTCACCGCCAAACTTTTCGCGACTTTCTGTCTGTTTACGGCGGAGCCCCACCTCCCAGTCTGGCAATCTCAGCCCCGCCCCAGCCAGCCTGGCAATCCCGCTGTCCAGGGGCCCCTGCCGTTGGCCGTCTGTCAAATAGGAGGGTGCCCTGGCGGGTCCCATGGAGGTCGGCCCCGGGGGTGGGGTATGGTTCACGATGTGTTAATGTGTAGTAATAGAGAGAGACAATGCAGACTCAATCGTTGCATAGATAGAAGAGAGAAGGAAAGTCGCACAGTGGCGATGATATAAGCATTCAGTCTGTAGTGCACAGTACTGCATGGTGGCAGGAAACTCGGGACCGGGTAGTAACCGGCCCGTACTTTGCCTACTCAGGTAGCGACATAAAAGTCGTTCACAACATCCCCCCCAATCCCTGGTATTCTTGTGGATAAGAATTCCTGGGATTATATTATGAGTGATACACCATTAGACTCACATGTTACGGTATGCTTCAGATGTCTGGAAGAATTATGTCAAGTTCACAAGATGGAGGTAAACATATATGCATCTTAAGTGGTGGTTGTTTAGATTCCTTCTAAATGAAAAAGTGTGAATGAAAAAACGTCGACGAGATGGATTCAAAACAATCATATTTTCATCACAACACATCGAATCCATGTTGAGATACGGTGTTGCCTTCAACAAAAACTTGTTTCCATTATTCCAGCCATTCATTCTGCTCGTTGTCCTCCGCATCATTAGCCAATGTTATGCTCAATGATGTTGAACTTGATAAAAGTGCCTCCTACCGGTCCATTGCTGCGTGCAGACAAAATATGTACAACTATATACGAGGCCCAGAACCCTCCTCCTGGAGGCTGACAGGCCTCCCCCAGCACTTGGTTACACGGCTCCAGTCAGCAAATTGGCTGCTCACTGCCTCACTATCTTGGGAAGTGACAATAATTACCAGGAAAAATAGGTACCTCCCCCAGCGTACGCAAACGGGCTGCTCCCCCGCCGCACGCCTCGACATAAGGCATAACATATATTTATTTATTCATGTTCCTCTTGACAGAACTGCCTCCAGAACCTCCTCCACATCCACCCCATCCCACCCCATCACCTCCAGCAACCTCCTTGTCGCGCCCTGTTCCATCAGTCCACTCTCTGTACTGCTTTGCACCATCTGCAGTACATGAAGGCCCATGAAAGGGACCACCTGCGCACCCATGACCTGCACTACATCCTGCCCCCCCAACAAATGGTGCTGTACATCTTCTGCACTGTCTGAATCCCTGGGTCTGCCTGGTACCTGTTGGTGTGTGTCACGCTCTGCTCCTGCAGACATGTCGTCGTGATCTACAAAATACTGATTTGTGTGGTGGTGCTGCTGCTGGTGCAGCTGGTCGTGGTCGTAGTAGTGTTGGTGTTGCTGGTTATCCTGCTGGTGGTCGTGGTAGTGTTCCTGCTGCTGTTGCTGCTGCTGCTGCTGCTGCTGTGTTTGCGTGTGCAGTGTTGCAGCGCATGAATGCAGGCCTTCTTGTACTGTCATGCTGTGCTTGTCCAGCAGAGCTAGCTGACTCATGAGGAATGTTATCTGGTGCCACAGTCGGAGGGCGGAAACACTCCTGAGGGGTTGGGGGTTCAGGGGTTGTTTTAGTTTGACTTGGTTTAGTTGGGATTTGTGTTTGGTTGGGATCTGGTTTGGTTGGGATTTGTGTTCGGTTGGGGTTTGGCTTGGTTAGGATTTGGTTTGGTTTGGTTGGGATTTGTGCTTGGTTGGGATTTGTGTTTGGTTGGGATTTGGTATGGTTGGGGGTTGGTTTGGTCAGGATTTGGTTCGGTTGGGATTTGTGTTTGGTTGGGATTTGGTTTGGTTGAGGGTTGGTTTGGTTAGGATTTGGTTTGGTTGGAAATTGTGTTTGGTTGGGATTTGGTTTGGTTGGGATTTGGTTTGTTGGAATTTGGTTTGGTTTAGTTGGAATTCGGTTTGGTTGGTATATGGTTTGATTGGGGGTTGGTTTAGTTGGGATTTTTGTTTTGCTGGGGATTGGTTCTTGTTTAATTTGGTCTGGTTGGGATTTGAGTTTGTGTTCGTTTTATTTTTGCGTTTGCGTTTGTGTGTGCGTTTGTGTTTGTGTTGGATTTGGAGATGGTTTGGGTTTGGTGTAAATGATTGTGTTTGTGTTGCAGTTGGGGTTGTGGTCTGTGCTGGGGTAATGGGGTGGGGTGGGCAGTTTCCATTCAGTTATAGATAACCCTTCGCTTGCAACAAGGCACCAATATTTGTCGCTGTGGAAATCCGGTACCCACCTAGATGCAGGTAGGCCCTGGGACAGGGCGGCAATGAGGGCACCACTATTGTCCAAAGCCCCCTCAACAAGCTGAGTCACCCAATCCAGTGCTTCATTCTGGTGAGGGGAAGTGTGATCACTGGCTTGTGTGGTGCTGGGCTGTACGCCAGCTAGCAACGCTATCAGAAGCATCATGGGAGGGAGGGTGTGAAGATTCTCTGACTGCGTTGGTCGGGTGCCTGGATATGCGTGGGACAGAGTATGTGTTAGTGTGAGTGTGACTGCATTGGCCAGGTGCCTGGGGTTTGCGTGGGACAGAGAATGTGTGAGTGGGACAGAGAATGTGTCAGTTTAACAGAGTATGTGTCAGTGTGACTGTGTCTGCATTGGCCAGGTGCCTGGGGTTGCGTGGGACAGAAAACGTGTCAGTAGGACAGAGTATGTGTCAGTGTGACTGTGACTGCATTGGCTGGATGCCTGGGTTTGCGTGGGACAGAGAATGTGTGAGTGGGACAGAGAATGTTTGAGTGGGGCAGAGTATGTGTGACTGTGACTGTGACTGCGTTTGCTGGATGCCTGGGTTTGCGTGGGACAGAGAATGTGTCAGTGGAACAGAGTATGTGTCAGTGTGACTGTGACTACGTTTGCTGGATGCCTGGGTTTGCGTGGGACAGGGAATGTGTCAGTGGAACAGAGTATTTGTCAGTGGGACAGAGTATGTGTGACTGTGACAATGAGTGCATTGGCCGGGTGCCAGGGTTTGCGTGGGACAGAGTATGTGTGAGTGTGAGTGTGAGTATGACTGCATTACCCGGGTGCCTGGGTACGCGTGGGACAGAGTACATGTGAGTGTGAGTGTGACTGCATTGGCTGGATGCCTGGGTTTGCGTGGGACAGAGAATGTGTGAGTGGGGCAGAGTACGTGTGAGTGCGACTGTGACTGCATTGGCTGGGTGCCTGGGGTTGCGTGGGACAGAGAATGTGTCATTGTATATATAATACATAGTTTGTGTGTGTGCGAGGGTGCGCAAATGTGTTTGTGTGTGTATGTGTGCGTGTTTGTGTCTGTGTGTGTGCGTGTGTGTGTGTGCGTGTGTGTGTGTGTGTGTGTGGGGGGGGGGGGGGGGGGGGGGGGGGGGGGGATGTGTGTGAAGATTCTCCAACTGAATTGGCCTGGTGCCTGGGCATAGACGTGGGACAGATTGCGCAAGTGTATACAGTTTGCCAGCCCTGGCCGACTAATGCTTTGCTGCCAGCAACCCTAGTTCCTAGACCCGTGTTAAGGTTGCTTTCACGGGACCTGTCGCATATGCAGTTGTGATGTCGGCATGCACGGTAGTACCTCTAGACCCAGCAGTACAGCAGTTTGTGCAGGCGCGGTAGTACCTCTAGACCCAGCAGTACAGCAGTTTGTGTAGGCACGGTAGTACCTCTAGACCCAGCAGTACAGCAGTTTGTGTAGGCACGGTAGTACCTCTAGACCCAGCAGTACAGCAGTTTGTGTAGGCACGGTAGTACCTCTAGACCCAGCAGTACAGCAGTTTGTGTAGGCACGGTAGTACCTCTAGACCCAGCAGTACAGCAGTTTGTGTAGGCACGGTGAAGACGCGTCTACAGAGCGTATCTCGTCATCGTCAGCACCCCTGAAGTCCCCACATACACGCACCAGGCCTTACTGATACGAGCATCTTGGTCACATACCAGTAAAACCAGTACCACCAGCATAAGCTTCATCATCACCCCTGAAGTCCCCCAATACCAGCTTTGTTCATTCTGCGTGTTGCACTGCCTTGTCTTGCTTTCAATTAAAGCTCAAATGAAAGGCCTGCAACAAACTAAAGAGTTTGTCATGTGTCACCCACCGTTAGGGACCGGCATGTCATATAATGTTGACCAAAGGCGAGTATGATATCATATGATATTGTATATAAATGGCAACTTTAGCCTAGTCAGACTGCCGGCATCATATGATATCATATGACGCATGATCTCATACAAATTGCATCATATGATATTGTATATAAATGGTAACTTTAGCCTGGTCAGACTGCTGGCATCATTTGATATCATACAAATTGCATAATATGGTATATTGTATATGAATGGTAACTTTAGCCTAGTCAGACTACCGGCATCATAGGATATCATATGATGACATGATATAATATGATATCATACTTCCGTTCCCTACCCACCGTGCACTTGCTGGGATGAGGTTGAGAAGGCAGCAGAACAAGCCAGGGTATCCAACCAACCCAAACCAACCAACCCAAACCAACCTCGCTGGGATGGGGTTGAGAAGGCAGCAGAACAAGCCAGGGTATCCAACCAACCCAAACCAACCAACCCAAACCAACCTTGCTGGGATGGGGTTGAGAAGGCAGCAGAACAAGCCAGGGTATCCAACCAACCCAAACCAACCAACCCAAACCAACCTTGCTGGGATGAGGTTGAGAAGGCAGCAGAACAAGCCAGGGTATCCAACCAACCCAAACCAACCAACCCAAACCAACCTTGCTGGGATGAGGTTGAGAAGGCAGCAGAACAAGCCAGGGTATCCAACCACCCCCAACCAACCAACCCCAACCAACCTTGCTGGGATGAGGTTGAGAAAGCAGCAGAACAAGCCAGGGTATCCAACCAACCCCAACCAACCTTGCTGGGATGAGGTTGAGAAGGCAGCAGAACAAGCCAGGGTATCCAGAACCTCCTTCATGACAGGCTGGCACCAGGTAGATAGACAGCTGTGGCCGACATCTTTGTGTGGGTGACCCTCAGGTAGTGATTGGCTGTAGGTGAGATAGACAGACAAGGCCATGGAGGCTGACGACCTGCATACAATTAAGTGTTTCATTGAAGCAAGATAAACATGTAAATATGTTATGTGTGTGTGTTGGCTATAGGTGAGATAGACAGACAGGGCCATGGAGGCTGACGACCTGCATACAATAAAGCGTTTTATTGTCTGCAGGTATTGCGTTGTGTATGTTCGTAGGCAAGATAGACAGGCAGAGGTATGGAGGCTGATAATCTGAGTATGCATGTTGCAGTCCAAATAAGGGTAGGCCAAATAAGCTAAGCGGACTTGCCCAACCGTGACAGGAAGGGATGCAACGGAAAAGCATTGATGAAATTAACCCCAAACAATCGTTTTACGAACGGGGGCTGATAACCTGCATACAATAAAGTGTTTCATCAAAACAAGCTTATGCTGGTGGGTTGGGAGTAGGTCAGATATAGGGGGTGGAGGTTGACGACCTGCACACAAGAAAGTGTTCCATCGAAGAAAGCTTATGCTGGTGGGTTGGGAGTAGGTAAGATATACGGATGGAGGTTGACGACCTGCACACAAGAAAGTGTTCCATCAAAGAAAGCTTATGCTGGTGGGTTGGGAGTAGGTAAGATATAGGGGTGGAGGTTGACGACCTGCACACAAGAAAGTGTTCCATCAAAGTAAGCTTATGCTGGTGGGTTGGGAGTAGGTAAGATATATGGATGGAGGTTGACAACCTGCACACAAGAAAGTGTTCCATCAAAGAAAGCTTGTGCTGGTGGGTTGGGAGTAGGTAAGATATAGGGATGGAGGTTGATGACCTGCACACAAGAAAGCGTTGAATCGAAGACAGCCCTTAGTTGAAACAATATTACTGGGTTATTTTTGTGTGTTGGGAGAAGAGAGAGAGTGTTGAAAGATAGACAGATATTAGAATATAGCAATGGAGGCTGACAATCTGCCCAGCCAAGATCCCACACATGCATGAAGCAGTACACACCATACGACACACATGCATGAAGCAGTAAACACCATGCAACACACATGCATGAAGCAGTACACCCCATGCAACACACATGCATGAAGCAGTACACCCCATGCAACACACATGCATGAAGCAGTACACACCATGCAACACACATGCATGAAGCAGTACATCCCATGCAACACACATGCATGAAGAAGTACACACCGTGCAACACACATGCATGAAGCAGTACACACCATGCAACACACATGCATGAAGCAGTAAACACCATGCAACACACATGCATGAAGCAGTAAACACCATGCAACACACATGAATGAAGCAGCACACCCCATGCAACACACATGCATGAAGCAGTACACACCAACCATGCATGAACATACACACATTCACACATGCATGAAGCAGTACACACCATACAACACACATGCATGAAGCAGTACACACGATGCAACACACATGCATGAAGCAGTACACACCATGCAACACACAAGCATGAAGCAGTACACACCATGCAACACACACACATGAAGCAGTACACACCATGCTGACAATCTGCATAGCCATGACCCCTTTTCATTATAATAAGCTTTATATGTTATGTGTGTGTGTTGGCTATAGGTGAGATAGGCAGACAGATCAATGGAGGCTGATGACCGGCAGGGTACTACTAAGCGAGCGCGGCAGCGCGATGCCGCGCTGCCTTTTTGAGCCCCTCTGCACGTTTCGCACAGTTTTTTAACCCCCTGTGGACGCAGCGCGCAGTTTTTGCGCGTTTTGCACTAAAAAGCGCTGACCAATTTGACGTTTGTGCGCTTCAAGCGCTGACCAATTTGGCAAGAAGTAGTACCCTGACAACCAGCACAAGAGAAAGCGTTTCATCAAAACAAGCTTCAGAGGTTATGTTTGTGTGTTGGCTGTAGGCCCACCCTGACCCCATCCCTTCTACCACCCACTGACCTGACCATGGCCAAGCTCACACCTGGACATATCTCATCCTAAATGATCATACCATTTGGGATGATGATTTAATTATATGATTTAATTATAATTGTAGAATTACATTTTCACTGTAGCGCGAACGCAGGGCCCCTGGTGGTAAAACGATTGTTCGGGGTTCAGTTCATCAGTGCTTGTTAGCCTTTTTCCTGTCATGGTTGGGCAAGTCTCTTTCGCCTATTTGGCCCACCCCTGGACTGTAACAACATACACATATCCTCATATACCGCCTGCCCAGCCTGACTCCACCCCTCTACCACGGAGGGGGGAAGCTAGCCCGGGGTTTGCCAGCCCGAGGGTAACCGGTTACCCCTAACCCCTAAACCCTGAACCCTAAGCCCCCACCCCCGGTCTGGCTAACCCCGGGCTAGCTTCCCCCCTCCCCCTAACACAGACGGACCTGACCATGGGGTGATCCTCAACTGCTGCATTCAGCAGGAGCATCGTCAAGCTGGCCCCGCTGTACATCACATCCTCATCTCCATCTGCCACAGACACCAACTCCTCTGTACATCCACCTCTGGCCCCGCTGTACATCACATCCTCATCCACCTCAGTACATCTACCTCTGGCCCCGCTGTACATCACATCATCATCCCCCTCTGCCACAGCCCCCAACTCCTTCCCCCTCCTGTCTGCCTCCTCCCTGCTGTTGCCAACTCCTGCGCCTGATCCCCCTCTCCTTTCTCCGCCCACTGCCACACTCTCCGGCTTCACTGCAGAAGCCAGCTCCCCAGCCCTGTTGTTACCACCTCCCCTGTCTGCTCCCCCCCTCCTCTGTCCCTCCCTTGCCATGTTCTCTCCCTCAGCTGCCGCCGACGCTCTGCCCCCCCTATCCCCCTCTGCTGCATCCACCGCTCTGCTCCCCCTCTTCCTCTCCGCTGCAACTGCCCCCACTTCACAAGCCATGCATCCAGCTTGTTTGTTTTTCTCATGCCTGCTCACGGGGGGAGGGCTAGACTCAGGTGGTTGGGTCAAATCTTCTTCCTCCTCCTCCTCCTCCTCCTCCTCCGCTTCCTCCTCGTGAGGAGCACCCTCTGTTTGAGAGAGGATCCGTTGCCTGATTAGGCACATCATCATGCCCCACATGCAGGTTAGGGCAAGCCCCCTTAAAGGGCCAGACAGGGTGAACGATAGGTCCACCACCTCATCCAGGCTCAACACCCCAAACTTGTCTAACGCTAGCCCACGCTGCCCTGGACCTCCCAGCAGTAGGGGCGCAGCCCCCCCTAGTTGGATTTGACCACCTGCTACTGCTGCATGTGCCTCTTCAACCGCATGATAGCCTTCTTGTCCACAGCCCCCCATCCTAGCGGTACAGCCTGGGTTCAGCAAAACCTGATGAGGGTGCGCCCCATCTCTATACCCCAGGGCATCTGACCTGGCAGCTGACCTGTCATCCACATTACCGAAGTGATGAGGGCTGGGGTTGATGTCCCCCTCTTGTATTTCATCTGTACCGCATGCCAGGTCAGACAGCACCATGGTGGTGTGAAGAGCTGTGGCAGCAGCAATCAGCGATTGAAGTGCTTCATGCAGTGAATCCGGTTCCATGGAGGTGCTTTTGGTTGGGCAGGCTGGATCCATTTTTGTATACAGCAGTGGAGCAGTGGGCTGAGTAGCTGCGGCTGTAGCTGAGGTTGTAGCTAAGGCTGTAGCTGGAGATGATGCGGGGACTTCATTGGATTGAGCTGTTTGAGGGAGAAGAAGATAGTTAGGACAGGAAGTTCAGATTTTCAGTAAACTGGATGGGTTGGATGTAAGCATGTTAAAGTCCAGGGTTAGCCGAATAGAACTGAGTAAGGGACTTGCCCAGCCTGATTGAGGAGCAACAGGCTGCTTCTAAATATAGATGAATGAGTCAGCCACTGAGCAATGCCCCATGATTGATTCCAGCATTGCTTCAACTCTGATTAAGCCAGCTTCAAGGAGCAACAGGCTGCTTCTAAGTCGATTCCAGCATGTGCAAAGGCAACACACAACATACATTTGGATGGATTCCAGCATTATGTCAACTCTGATTGAGGAGCAACATGCTGGGGTTCAGTTCATCAGTGCTTTTTCTTTTTAAGCTCTTCCTAACGGTTGGGCAAGTCCCTTTAGCCTATTTGGCCTACCCCTGGACTGTAGCATACATACATACAGGCTGCTTCTAAATATATTGGAACGAGCCAGACACTGAGCTATGCCCCATGATCGATTCCAGCACTGCTTGGACTCCAGTTATGATTTGTTGGGGTTCAGTTTATCAGTGCTTGATTTGTATACAGTCCTTCCCAAGATTGGGGCTGGGCAAGTCCATTTAGCCTATTTGGCTACGCCTTTACCGCCTAGACTGTAAAAACACACACACGCCAGCTTCAAGGAGCAACGGGCTGCTTTTAAGTTTAGCTGAATAGCCAGCCAGGGGACCAGCTTTAAAATCGAACGGCTATGTGGCCCAATGGGGGGGGTCTCCAGCAACCTTTTTTGCATCCCTATGTCACCCTTCCCACCCAGAATGCAACCTTGTAAGCCAAATAAAGGGTGCCGAAGCCCCCCCCCCCCCCCCCCCCCCCCCCCCCCTCCCCCCCTCAATTAGCAGTGCGCCGAGACAGTGCCCAAGCAGTGTTGAATAATAAATAAAAAACATAAATAAAAACAAATAAATAAACAAGTATGAGATCGGGAGGATGACAAACGGGAAATATCTGGTACCCCGTCTAAAAAGTTGGAATAGTCAAAAAGGGGGGGGGGGGGGGGGGGGGGGCGGACCCTGCAATTTTAGATGAAACCTAGCCTATGTTCTGGCTAATCATCTCCTTTAGTACCCTGCATTTTTTAAACCCTGAGAATATGGGGCCGAGGGGGTGGGGGGTGGGTGGGGGGTGGGGGGGGCACCCTGCCCTGAAGTCCTCAGAATGGCACCGGACCCGGGGGTATCGATAGATGACATGATCCCCAAACGGAAACAACTTCCCGATACCCTGACATGGACCGTGCCGGACTTTCTATGGCTCCTGTCATCCTCCTGACGAGATAAAGAAATAAGTAAATAAGTAAATAAATAAATAAATAAATAAGTGAATAAATAATTAAATGTTACGCCGTATGGCAAGGCGTGAGGTTGAGTGGGCCAGCCCGGTTGCTTGCGCTGGGGCCACCCCCATCCCCACCCATTGAAAACACTAAGATCTGCCGGACTGCAGGTCAAAGTATCCGCCCTACCTAAACACTAACCTAGTAATGTGCAGCGGAGGATGTAGCCCACATACTTCAAGGTGCCATGGAACTCCCCACATGGCTCTACTACTGAGTCCAGGCTG
>JACBWV010000610.1:142970396-143051589 GCA_013435795.1 Chlamydomonas sp. ICE-L
AACAGAAGCTCCAACCACATCACCCACCCACCCAGACATCACCACACACACATCATGGGAAGATTTTTGCATCTCCAGCAGGAGCTCCAACCACATCATAGTTTTGGACCCTCCTTCCGTCTTCTCACTCCCTTCACTTGTGGTGGTGCCGTGCAAGCCCTCCAACATCACCTCCACAAGCTCCTGCTGGTGGGGTAGGCCCACCATGACTTCCACCAGCGAGGCAAAGGAGGCGCTGGGGTTGGAGGAGGAGGGAACGGCTGACGTCCAGGTGTGTATGAGGTAGCTGGCTGCTCTGTGGTGTTTGGTGTTGGTTGGTGGTGGTTGGGGGGTAAGTATGAGGTAGCTGGCTGCTCGGTGGTGTTTGGGGTTGGTTGGTGGTGTTTGGGGTTGGTTGGTGGTGTTTGGGGTTGGTTGGTGGTGGTTGGAGGAGGAAGGGACGGCGGATGTCCAGCTGTGTATGAGGTAGCTGGCTGCTCTGTGGTGGTTGGGGTTGGTTGGTGGTGGTTGGAGGAGGAGGGGACGGCGGATGTCCAGCTGTGTATGAGGTAGCTGGCTGCTCTGTGGTGGTTGGGGTTGGTTGGTGGTGGTTGGAGGAGGAGGGTACGGCGGATGTCCAGCTGTGTATGAGGTAGCTGGCTGCTCTGTGGTGGTTGGGGTTGGTTGGTGGTGGTTGGAGGAGGAAGGGACGGCGGATGTCCAGCTGTGTATGAGGTAGCTGGCTGCTCTGTGGTGGTTGGGGTTGGTTGGTGGTGGTTGGAGGAGGAGGGTACGGCGGATGTCCAGCTGTGTATGAGGTAGCTGGCTGCTCTGTGGTGGTTGGGGTTGGTTGGTGGTGGTTGGAGGAGGAAGGGACGGCGGATGTCCAGCTGTGTATGAGGTAGCTGGCTGCTCTGTGGTGGTTGAGGTTGGTTGGTGGTGGTTGGAGGAGGAGGGGACGGCGGATGTCCAGGTGTAAAACCGCTTATGCGGTTTAGCGGTTTTTCACCCACCAACTTTGGGCTGCTGCTGCTGCTGTTGTATATATATATATATATATATATATATATATATATATTCTTGGAGCGGAGACTTTTTCAGTTCAGTCAAAAGCGCGGCCCAAAAGGATGCAGTTGCGTCAATCGCACAACCCAAAATGACAAATGCAGTACCCTAATTGATCGATAGATATTATTGGAGCGGAGGCAGAGCTTTTGCTTTCGTTTCAGAAATTGGGTCATCAGGTAGCTTTCAAGGATTATTTTCAGTCCCAGATGAAGTCCAGGTGAGTGGATGGTTTGTTTGCTTGTGTGTGTTTGTGTGTGTGTGTGTGTGTGTGTGTGTGTGTGTGTGTGTGTGTGTGTGTGCGTGGGGGGGTGGGTGGGGGGGTGGGTGGTGGGTGGTGGTGGGGGTAAAACGGGGTCCCAGGCACTGGGAATGGGGGGCCAACAGCACTCTTGCATTTGGATGACAAGGGTGCGCTCTGGGTGGGAAGGGTGCCGCAGGGGTTTCAACTGTTTTAGTGGGTAAAATATTTTCTTCAGCTTCACCATTCCAAAAGGGGTGCCCCAGGGTTGCAGACAAGGGTGCGTCCGCATAAACCGCTTAAACCCGAAACCCGAAGTTGTCTTAAACCCTAAACCCTTCAACTAGGTGCTCTCCAAGAATACCGGTATGGTTGAACAGTGTTTTCTAAAACACCACCCTCCCCTCCATAACTAGCCTGAGCGGGTGCATTAATGATGTTCAGAAGTCCCCATCGACTCTGTCAAGCATGGCAAGCACATTTGGAGTCTAGAAGGGCAACATGTCCTCCTCCTCCTCCTCCTCCTCCTCCTCCTCCTCCTCCTCCTTATCATCATCATCATCATCATCATCATCATCATCATCATCATCATCATCATCATCATCATCATCATCACCACCAACACCACCACCATCATCATCATCATCATCATCATCATCATCATCATCATCATCATCACCATCACCACCACCATAAACAGCTAAACTCACTGTGCTAACTCCCGACAGTGATGTAAGATCCACACACCCAGGCTACTCCCAATAGCAAGGTCAGCATCGCAACATGTGTACTGCTGTGAGTGTTGAAAGTACACTTGTACAGCACGCTCAACAGGCTGTGGGACGGAGCCATCTCCTGCACTAGTGCGCTGCTGCTGCTGCTGCTGCTGTTGCTGTTGCTGCTGCTGCTGGCGGTGGTGCTGGTGCTGTTGCTGCTGGTGTTGCTGCTGCTTTTGCTGGTGGTGTTGGTGCTGTTGCTGCTGCTGTTGCTGGTGGTGTTGGTGCTGCTGCTGTTGCTGTTGTTGCTGTTGTTGCTGCTGCTGCTGCTGTGGGTAGGGCTGTTGCTGAAAATAGTGCTGCTGCTCTTCATGATTATGATGGTGTTGCTGCTGTTGCAGTTTTCCCCATTGCTCATTGTTCTGCTGGTGCTGGTGTTGGTTTTGTTGTTGCTGTTGGTAATGATTGTCGATGCCGCTGTGCAACCCTCGCATCCCCGTCTGGTCTAGCAGTACAAAGGTAGTCAACAACCGTTGTAGCAGAAGTACGACAGGCCCGTTTCTTGGTTCCGTACCGCTTACATGACCCCTGTTGGGGCCCAGCAGTGTGGTAGCCCTGGCATGGTACTGCCCAGGTGTGGAGTTGTAGTGATCTGATATGTCGGTGCAAGCTGTCAGTAGGCCTGGGAGAGAATAAATGAGCCATGTGGCGTGGTCGTCTGGGGTGGTGTCACCGATGTGAATGGAGGAGTGGAGGACGTGAAGGGCAAGGGTTCCAAAGCTGATGCTTGGGACGTGAACATGTGGCATGGAGGCGCTTGCATCTGTGGGAAGGTGGGTGGGTGAGTGGTGGTGGTGGCTGGATGGAAGTTCAGAAATAAGGCCTGGTGGTGGATGGGTGGGTGGATTTTGGGATGCGAACATGTGGCATGGAGATGCTTGCATCTATTAGAAGTAGGGTGGGCGGTGGTGTTGAGTGGTTGGGTGGGTGGGTGGTTGTGGTAGTGGCTGGATGGAAGTTCAAACATTAGGGCTGGTGGTGGATGGTTGGGTGGAGGTTGGGACATGGACATGTGGCATGGATGTGATTGCATTTGTGGGAACGAGGGGTGGTGGTGATGGTGGTGGGTACTGTGGGTGGGTGGGTGGATGGATGGAAGTTCAGACATTAGGCCTGGTGGTGGATGGTTGGGTGGAGGTTGGGACATGGACATGTGGCATGGATGTGATTGCATTTGTGGGAACGAGGGGTGGTGGTGATGGTGGTGGGTACTGTGGTTGGGTGGGTGGATGGATGGGAGTTCAGACATTAGGCCTGGTGGTGGATGGTTGGGTGGAGGTTGGGACATGGACATGTGGCATGGATGTGATTGCATTTGTGGGAACGAGGGGTGGTGGTGATGGTGGTGGGTACTGTGGTTGGGTGGGTGGATGGATGGGAGTTCAGACATTAGGCCTGGTGGATGGGTGGGTGGAAGTTGGGACATGGACATGTGGCATGTGCGGAGGTTCTTGCATTTGTGGGAAGGAGGGGTGGTGGTGGTGGGTGGATACAGTGGGTGTGTGTGTGGGTGGGTGGATGGATGGATGGTTTAGAGAATAGCTCTGGTGGTGGTTGGATACAGTGGGTGAGTGGGTGGGTGTGTGGGTGGGTGGATGGATGGATGGTTTAGAGAATAGCTCTGGTGGTGGTTGGATACAGTGGGTGTGTGGGTGGATGGGTGGGTGGGTGGATGGGTGGATGGTTTAGAGAATAGCTCTGGTGGTGGTGGTAAGTGGATGAATGGGTGGATGGGTGGATGGTTTAGAGAATAGCTCTGGTGGTGGTGGTAAGTGGATGGATGGGTGGATGGTTTAGAGAATAGCTCTGGTGGTGGTGGGAAGTGGATGGATGGGTGGATGGTTTAGAGAAAAGCTCTGGTGGTGGTGGTAAGTGGATGGATGGGTGGATGGTTTAAAGAAAAGCTCTGGTGGTGGTGGTAAGTGGATGGATGGATGGGTGGGTGGATGGACACAGTGTGCCCTCATCGATATTTGTAATTTTTTTTATTGAAATGATTTTTACGTTATATTGCCATTTTCACCCAAGGAGGTGGGACCACTTGCACAAGGCAGCGCCACCGAGAAGAGGGGTGTTCTGTGGGTGGGTGGTTGGTGGGTGGTGGGTGGGTGGAAATTGAGACATCAGGCCTGGTGCTGGTGGGTGGGTGGTGGTGGTCGGTGGGTGGTTGGGTGGTGATGGTTGGTGGGTGGAAGTTGAAACATTAGGCCTGGTGCTGGTGGGTGGGTGGGTGGTGGTGGGTGGTCGGTGGGTGGTGATGGTGGGTAGTGATGGTGGATGAGTGGTGGTGGTCGGGGGTGGGTGGGTGGAAGCTCAGACATTAGGCCTGGTGCTGGTCGGTGGTTGGTGGTGGTTGGTGGGTGGGTGGTTATGGTGGCTGGGTGGTGGCTGGTGATGGTGGGTGGGTGGTGGGTGGAAGTTCTAACATTAGGCCTGGTGACGGTGGGTGGGTGGTGATGGTTGGTGGATGGGTGGTTGGTGGGTGGTTGGTTGGTGGAAGTTGTGACGTAACCGTCATTATGGTACCTTCAAGCAGTAGATCCAGAACATTCTCAAGCACCGCCTGTATTCCATTGCACCCAGCCAGCTGTTCAGCCAGGCTGTCAGCTGTACTGCTGTCAGGAAGCTGCTGCAACAGATGTACGTCCACCTGTGGCAGCTGGCAGAGCCGTAGAAGGGCCCCCCAACATTTTGCTTGGGATTCATGGCTATCGGCCACAGCTAGGATCTGTAAGCAGGTGCTGCAGGAGTGGGAGGTGGGGTGGGGTGGGGTGGGGGGTGGGGGTGGGGGGTGGGGGTGGGGGGGCTCAGGCAACATTTTGCTTGGGAGCCATGGCTATCGGCCACGGCTAGGATCTCTAAGCAGGTGCTGCAGGGGTGGGAGGTGGTGGGTGGGTGGGTGGGTGGGGTGGGGGGAGGAGGTGGAGGGGGTGAGGTGGTTGGTTGTTGGTGTGTGTGTGTGTGGGGGGGGGGGGGGGGGGGGGGGGGGCGATCGGAGGGGAGGGGGTGGGGGAGGGGGGGGGGGGGGGGGAGGAGGAGGTTAGGTGGGTAGGTGGGTAGGTGGGGAGGTGTGGTGTGGTGTTTGCGTGGGGGGGGGTCTCGGCAACCTTGGCTTGGGATTCATGGCTATTGGCCACAGCTAGGATCCCCCTAAGCCGTTGCTAAGGGGTTGGGAGGTTGGGAGGGTGTGTGTTTGTGGGTGTGTGTTGTGTTTGGGTGGTGGGGGGTGGGGTGGGGTGGGGTGGGGGGCTCAGGCAACATCGGCTTGGAGGTCAATGGCTATCGGACACAGCTGTGATCCCAAGAGGGTGTGCAAGGGGGCGGGTGGGAGGGTGAGGGGGGGGGGGGGGGGGGGGACAGGGGCAATTGTTTCTTACCAATAAAAACTATTGCTTTACGGTGGGTGCTCCTAGCAGCTTTGAACCCCATAAAAACCTTAAAGGCTCTTAGTATACTTCTGGTTTGCGCTATTAAGCCAGTAATTAGGTGGGGAGGGGGGAGGCGGGTTGGTATAAAGGTGGGCTTGGTTGGTTTGGTTGTTTGGTTTGGTTTGGTTTGGTTTGTTGTTTGGTTTGTTTGGTTTGGTTTGGTTTGGCTTGGTTGTTTTGGTTTTGTTTGGTTTGGTTGGTTTGGTTTGGTTTGGTTGTTTGTTTGGTTTTGGTTTGTTTGGTTGGAGTGGAGTAGGGTTGGGTGCTACTAGCAGCTTTGTTGCCCCCCCAAAACAATCCCACAAAAGGCTCTGTGTAGCATACGCCAATACACAAGGTACATCAATTTAACACATATGAAAAACCTGGGGGGGGGGGGGGGGGGGGGAGTCAAGGGAGACCAAGAAGCCACAAAGTCGTGTATACATAAAGTTACCCAGCAGCATTGGCAGTTTGGCCCCAGTGAAGCAAAACGGCTTGCCCCCCCCAACCCGCCTCCACGCGTTATAAGGCGCTTTACTATTTATCAATAAGTAAGGCGCATTATTTATTTATCAAGAAGTCGTGGTGGTTGGCCCCAGTGCAAGCAAACAGCTTGGCCCCCTCAATCCCAAGCTTCGTAATGAGGCGCATTATCTATTTATCAAGAAGTCGTGGTGGTTGGCCCCAGTGCAAGCAAACGGCTTGGCCCCCTCAATCCCAAGCTTCGTAATAAGGCGCATTATTTATTTATCAAGCAGTCGTGGTGGTTGGTCCCAGTGCAAGCAAACGGCTTGGCCCCCTCAATCCCAAGCTTGTATAGGCGCATATTTGTTTTAGTAGGGGTGGCTTGGCACAGGCAAGCAAACACGCTGTGCCCCCGTCATACCAAAGCTTCGTAATAAGGGAGCATTATTTTTATAAAGCAGTCGTGGTGGGGTGGACCAGTGCAGCAAACGGCTTGGCCCCTTCAACCTCAAGCCTCACAGTGAGGCGCATTATTTATTTATCAAGCAGTCGTGGTGGTTGGTCCCAGTGCAAGCAAACGGCTTGGCCCCCTCAACCTCAAGCCTAGTAATAAGGCACACCAATTATAAATCAAGAAGTCGTGGCTGTTGGCCCCAGTGCAAGCAAACGGCAATTATAAATCAAGAAGTCGTGGCCCCAGTGCAAGCAAATGGGTTGGAATCCTTAACCTAATGTGTTGTAATAAGGCGTACTATTTATTTATTTATCATGAACTCTGATTCCTTTGAAGGATGGAAATACTTAATACAATTTACAAAAAAATGCGATTAGAATCGCACAATTAAATTATCATCCCAGATGAGATGATGATTTAATTGTATCGTAGAATTGAATGATTACTGTAGCACGAACTCAGGGCCCCCGTCGGTAAAATGATTCTTCCTAGTTCAGTTCATCAGTACTATTTCATTTTAAACCCTTCCTACACAGTTGGGCAAGTCCCTCTAGCCCATTGACGACCCAGGACGTAACAACATACACATTGTTTAGTTTTAATTAAAAACCGACATACAAGTGACTCTCCCCGACCCTTATCACTTCTTCTGGTAACACTCAATTCTGAACCGGATCCTGCGGAGACACCGCCTGGCAACCCCAGCCCTATCTGCTGCATCGACGCCACGTCACCTGAGATTGATGCTTGGGCGCTGGCTAGGCCACTTGGACCTGGCGTTTGGGCGCTGCCTCCCCCGCCCCCCCCCTCCGCAACAGCCTCCGCCTTGCTGTCTAAAATGGTGATGATGACACTCAGTGTGCTCTGTAAGGCTGGCCAGGGCAGGAGTGTGGGTTGGCGCAAGAAGTGAGGCAAGTCACCTGGTGGGTTTTAGAAGGGTAGTTAGTGGGACAGTGATGGGTTTGTGGTTAGTGGTGGGGGTTATGTGTGGGTAGTGGGGTAGTGTAGCTTTTAGTGGGGTAGCTTTGGGCGGTGGTTTAGTTGTGGCGGGCAGTAGAGTATGGGTTGGTTTTCTGCGAATAGAAGTTGAGGTTAAGGCACCTGGGGGGGGGGGGGGGGGGGGGGGGTAGGGGGGGGTGTAGGGGGGGGGGGGGTGGGTTATGGGGGGGGGGGGTGGTATGGTAGAGGGGTCGAATGGTAGGAGGTTCTAGTGGGGGGGGGGGGGGGGGGGGGGGGGGGGGGGTTTAGGGTTGGGGGGGGGTGGGGGGGTGGGGGGGGGGGGGGGGGTGGGGGTGGGGGGGGGGGCGTTTTTGGATGATGGGGGGGCGGGGGGGGGGGGGGGTGGGTAGTTGGGGGGGGGGGGGGGGGGGTGGGGGGGGGGGGGGGGGTGGTAGGGGGGGGTGGGGGGGGGGGGTTGGAGGGTGGGGGGGGGGGGGGGGGGGGGGGGTAGGGGTGCTGGGGGGGGGGGGGGGTAGGGGGGGGGGGGGTTGGTAGGGGGGGGGGTTCGCGGGGGGTGGGGGGGGGTAGTGGGGGGGGGGGGGGGGGGGGGGGGGGGGGTATTGGGGGGGGGGGTAGGGTGGGGGGGGGGGGTTGGGGGTGGGGGGGGGGGGGGGGGGGGGGGGGGGGGGGAGTAGTGGTAGTATGGGGGCGGGGGGGGGGGGGTTTTGGGTAGTAAGTTATGGGGAGTGGTTGCTGATATTGCACGCAGGTGCTCTAAGATGGACAGGCAGAGGAGTTGTGTGGGGTGGCGCCAAGAAACGCAAGGAAGTAAGAAAGACATAGACAAGGAAAGATAAGAAAAGAGAAGGAACGCAAGACTTAGGACAAGAAAAAGAGCTACGGGATCAAGCGCAAGACAAGAAGGAAGAGAGAGATAAAGAAAAAGAATGGAAAGAGATAAGCGCAAGAAAAGAAACAAGATCAAGAAGAACGCGTTGCGGGTAAGGGGTAAGCACTGGGGGTGGGGGGGGGGGGGGGGGGGGGGGGGGGGGGGGGGGGGGGGGGGGGGTGGGGGGGTTGATTAGAAGGGTAGTGGGAGCGGTGGTGGGGGTGGGGGAGGAGTGGGGGAGAAGTGTGGGGAGGGGTGGGGCGGGGAAGAAGAGTCTTTAGGGTGGGGGGTGAGAGGATTGGGTGGGGTGGTAGTATGGGTCGTGGGGAGGGAAGTAGGATTACAGGGGGGGGGGAGTGGTAGTGTGGAGGCGTGGGGTAGTATGGTAGTGGTGGAGGCAGTAGGGTAGGATTGGTGGGGCGTGGGTGGTGTATGGAGTGGGGGGTTAGTATGGGTAGTGGTGGAAGGAGTAGGATTAGTGGGGAGTGGAGTGGTGGGGGGCGTAGGATTTACAGGGGTGGGGGGAGTGCCGTGCGAGGAGTGGTTTAGTAGGGGTAGTGTGGAAGGACTGGATTGGTGGGGGAGTGGGAGTGGTGGGGGGAGAGTAGGGTCGTATGGGGAGGGGTAGGGGCGTTAGGATTATTAGAGGGGGGTTGAGTGGTGTGAGAGTGGGGTGTATGGGTAGTGGTGGTGGGTGGGATTTGGGAGTAGGATGGTGGGGGCGTGGAGTGGTGGGGGGAGTAGAAAGTGAGTAGTATGGGGAGTGTATGGGGAGTGGTGTGGGGAGTGAGGAGTGGACGAGTGGTGTGGGGGAGTGGGGGAAAAAAGTTTTTTTGGGGGGGGGAAGGGGTTGGGGAGTGGGAGTGGCGTGGGAGTGATTGTAAGTAGTATGGGGGAAAGTGGTGGGGGTTAGTGGGAAGTGTGTCGCGGGAGTGGTGCAGTATATGGGAAGTGTTCGGTAGGGGGGTGGGGAGGGGGTTATTGGAGGGGTGTGGGGTGGAGTGGGGTAGTATGGAAGTGGTGGGGGAGGGGGAGTAGTGTTGTGTGGAGTGGTGTAGTATTGTCGTATGGGTAGTGTTCGGGGAGTGGTGGGTATGAATAGTGGTATAGTATGGGGAGTGGGTGGGGAGTGGGGTAGTACGGGGAGTGGAGGATGAGTTATCACACCAGTGCACGTACATGTTTTAGAGTGTATACTGTTTACTGCATATTGTAGATGCTATTGGATATTGTAGATGCTATTGGATATTGTAGATGCTACATTGTAGATGTTATTGGATATTGTAGATGCTATTGGATATTGTAGATGCTATTGGATATTGTAGATGCTACATTGTAGATGTTATTGGATATTGTAGATGCTATTGGATATTGTAGATGCTATTGGATATTGCAGATGCTAATTGGACATAAATTTGTAGCTGCTAGGGGATATTGTAGATGCTACATTGTAGATGTTATTGGATATTGTAGATGCTATTGGATATGGTAGATGCTATTGGATATTGTAGATGCTATTGGATATTGTAGATGCTATTGGATATTGTAGATGCTACTGGATATTGTAGATGCTAACTCTGGATTATTGTAGATTGCTACTTGGATCCTTGTAGATGTATTAGGATAGTTATATGCTATTGGATATTGTAGATCTACATTGTCGATGGTTATTGGATCATTGTAGATGGCATGGAATCTGTAGTGCTACATTGTACATGATATTGTATATATGTAAGCAGTTTTATATTCCAGGCAGCCCTCACTACACGCACCTATACCCAGTACCCCCCCGCGCCACCTAAAGGGCTACACACTTGCCCCCACACGCTTAAAACAGGAAAGGCTGAATAAAAAACGTTGCACTTATCGACCACCCCAAACAAATCGCAAAGTACCAAACCCATTTGCCCAAAGCATGCGGAGACCAAGTGCTGAGCCGCAAGTTCACATATGAGCTTGCTACCTTCCAACTCCCAGTCTACTCGGGTCCCTGAGGCTTACCAACAGGAATAGCTGTTAAAAAAACAAGCACTGGTGAACTGAACTCCAACAAATTGCTAAGTCCTGACCACTTCGCAGCTGGGAGAAAGTGCTAAGACGCAAGTTCACGTATGAGTCTGCTACCTTCCAACCCCCAGTTTACTTAGGTCTCTGAGGCTTACAAACAGGAATGGCTGTTTTAAAAACAAGCACCATTGCAAAATGGCTTTTAAAACAAACAAGCACCTGTAAAAAGAACAAAAAAAACGCAAAACCATAACTACAAAAAGTACTAACCATTTCGCAGCCGGGAGAAAGTGCTGAGCTGCAAGTTCACGTAAGAGCCTTCTACCTTCCACCCCCCAGTCTACTTGGGTCCCTCAGGCTTACCAACAGGAATGGCTGTAAAAAAAAAAAGCACTAGTGAACTGAACCCCAACAAATTGCGAAGTACTAACCATTTCGCAGCTGGGAGAAAGTGCTGAGACGCAAGTTCACGTATGAGTCTGCTACCTTCCAACGCCCAGTCTACCTGGGTCCCTGAGGCTTACACACAGGAATGGCTGTTAAAAACAACAAGCACCAGTGAAATGAACCCCAACAAATCGCGAAGTACCGACGGGAGAAGAAAGGACGAAAGTGCTGAGACGCAAGTTCTTGTAGAGCCTGCTGCCTTCCAAACTCGGGCAGTCCACTCGGGTCCCTGAGGCTGCAGCTGAGGGCACTTCAGTTTTGCATGATGCGGCCATGCAGCTGGTGCCG
This sequence comes from Chlamydomonas sp. ICE-L, assembly GCA_013435795.1. NCBI lineage: Eukaryota > Viridiplantae > Chlorophyta > Chlorophyceae > Chlamydomonadales > Chlamydomonadaceae > Chlamydomonas > Chlamydomonas sp. ICE-L. Next base: position 142,981,357 of record JACBWV010000610.1, read on the forward strand.
ATGCTCTTCCCTTTGGATTGGCCACCTGTGTAAGTATTCCCCGCCCCCTGCCTGGCTGCTTTCACCCTGGCAACCGCAGCACAGGTGGAGGCAGGGGCCATGGCGGAGGTGGAGGTAGTCATGGTGGTGGGTGGACACGAAGAGGGAACGGCTGTGTTTGTCATGGTGCCTATGCTGGTAGTGACTCTGTCGGCTGGGATGGTGACAAGGCAGCAGGCTTGCTCCATCATTGAGGAAGCTGCCTGGAAGTAGCCATCAGCTAATGATGTTAATGTAACTGCACTCAGTCCTGATATGCCACGGGTGACCGCTGGCAGCAGCACGTCCTGGACCACAGCCTCCGACAGCCTGGCGCCCCACTTTTGACAGCACAGCGCCACCAGGTGACAGGCTGTCTCGATGGGGAGCAGGCGCTCTGGTGGAAGGTGGTGAACGAGGCGGGGAGACAAGCCGGTGGGTAGAAACTAGAAAAGAGGAGGGGGAAGGAAGTGAGTGAGCGGAGTGCGTGAGGTTGGAGGACGGCTGAATTTGACGCCACTGCACCCTGTAACTCCAACCACCCATACACCCCCGACTCATCCTCCTCCTAGCCTAATAATCTTCCCACCCAAAAAACACCCACCGCTTCTTCCCCCTCCCCCCCCTATAGCCTCTTCCCCTCCACCTCCCCCCAACGTTCTTCCCCCCTCCCTCTTTCCTCCCCCGCATAAGGAAACAATGAAGGCTAGAGGGACAGGAGCCTCTTCACATCGCCCATGGGCATCATGCTTGACGTCTGCTCAGGGCCGTCCAGGTACAGGAGCAACACTGCCAGCAAGTCAGCTTGGATGGGCACATAGGACTGGGCGATGGAAGCTTCTAGAAGGTCGAAGATGATCTCCACCCCGTAGTGAACTGAAGTAGTGAAAAGTGGTAGAGCGGAAAGGAACCGTCAACTGCAAAGTAGCAATGGGATTGGTGGGGGGCTGGTTTGGGAGGGGTGGTGTGGGGGGGTGATGAAGGCTGAGTTGGTTTGGGTTGGTTTGAGTTGGGTGGGGCTGAGTTGGGTTGGGCTGGGTGGTGAGTTTGGCCAGGTTGTGTTGGGTTGGGTGGGGGCTGACTTGGGTTGGGTGGGGGCAGGTGGGTTGGGTTGGGTGGGGGCAGGTGGGTATGGTATGTATGTATGTATGTTACAGTCCCTAGAGCACTCCAGGATTCACTCATTTGTTTTAGGCTCACGTTGCACTGCTCACCACTGTATTGTCTTGCCTTTGCAAATGTATGTTCCAGTCCAGGGGTAGGCCAAATAGGCTAAAAGAACTTGCCCAACCGTGAGAGGAAGGGCTAGAAGAAAAAAAACATTGATGAACAAAACCCCCAAACAATCGTTTTACCCACGGGGTACCTGAGTTTGTGCTGCAGCAATCATGTAATTCTACAATATAATTAAATCATCATCCCATATGGGATGATAATCAAATTGTATGATTCTTATCGCAATGTTTTAAATAAGTTGTAGGTGTTACCATACGAGAAGCAAGTTATAACGCGGTGATATACTTGTGTTATTAAGTAACGTTAGTTTAAAGCTGTTTAAATAATCAAAGCTGACGTTCAGTTAATGTCAGATGGGCTGATGGCTAGGATGTCATACTTGTTGGCAATCCTGTGGTTGGGAGTTTGGAGTTGGTTGGGAGTTGGTTGGGCACAAACACCGTCACACACACACTATGCCACATACCTAGGGAACGGCAAATCATATGATGTTGACCAAATACGAGCCTGATATCATATGATATCATACACAAATCATATGATATGATGGCCCAGGCCAAAGTTACCTAGTCAGACCGCTGGCATCATATGATATCATATGATGACATGATATCACATGATATCATATTGCGGACCTCTACACAAACCACCACCAAGCCAAAGAGCTAACTAAGCATGCAAGACAAAACAGTATTGCAAGCTGTTGCAAGGCAAAACAACAACAAGAGTAAACAGTATTGCAAGCTGTTGCAAGGCAAAACAACAACAAGAGTAAACAGTAGTGCAAGCTGTTGCAAGGCAAAAAAGCAACAAGAGTAAACAGTAGTGCAAGCTGTTGCAAGGCAAAACAACAACAAGAGTAAACAGTAGTGCAAGCTGTTGCAAGGCAAAACAACAACAGAGTAAACAGTAGGTGCAAGTGTTGCAAGGCAAACAAACAAAAGAGAAACAGTAGTGCAAGCTGTTGCAAGGCAAAACAACAACAAGAGTTGGTAAAACAGTTATTGCAAGCTGTTTGCAAGGCACAAAAAACAACAAGGAGTTAAACAGTAGTGCAAAGCTGTTGCAATGCAAGGCAAAACAACAACAAGAGTAGTAAACAGTTAAACAGTATTGCAAGCTGTTGCCAAAGGCAAAAACAACAACACTGAGTAAAAAAGTACGTAAACAGTATTGCAAGCTGTCAGGCAAAACAACAAAACAAGAGGTAAACAGTTAGGCAAAGCTGGTGCAAGGCCAAAACAACCAACAAGAGTTGTGTAAACAGTAGTGAAAGCTGTTGCAAGGCAAAAAAACAACAACACGAGAAACAGGTATTGCAAGCTGGTTGCAAGGCAACCAAAACAACAACAAGAGTGTAAAAACAGATTTGAACCGTGTGCGAGGCACAAACCCAAAAACAAACAACAAGATAGTAAGGAGTAGTTAACAGTTATGGCAAGCTGTTGCAAGACAAAACAACAACACGAGTAAACAGTAGGACAAGCTGTTGCAAGGCAAAACAACAACAAGAGTAAACAGTATTGCAAGCTGTTGCAAGGCAAAACAACAACAAGAGTAAACAGTAGTTGCAAGCTGTTGCCAAGGCCCAAAACAAACAAACAAGAGGGTGTAGTAAACCAGTCTTGCCAAGCTGTCTGCAAGGCAAAACAACCAACACGAGTAGAGACAGTGAGTGCAAGCTGTTGCAAGGCAAAACAACAACAAGAGTAAACAGTATTGCAAGCTGTTGCAAGGCAAAACAACAACAAGAGTAAACAGTATTGCAAGCTGTTGCAAGGCAAAACAACAACAAGAGTAAACAGTATTGCAAGCTGTTGCAAGGCAAAACAACAACAAGAGGCGGTTAGTAAACAGTTTATTGCAACCTGTTGGCAAGGGCCAAAACAACAACAAAGTAAGTTAACCAGTATTGCAAGCTGTGCAAGGCAAAGCAACAACAAGAAGTAAATAGTTTTTGAAGCTGTTGCAAGGGCAAAAAACAACAACAAGAGTTAAACAGTTATTGCAAGCTGTTGCCAAGGCAAAACAAAAAAACAATAGTAAACAGTTTTTATTGCAAGCTGTTTGTTTGCAAGCCAAAACAACAACAAGAGTAAACAGTTGTTATTGCAAGAGCTGTTGCAAGGCAAAGCAACACAAGAGTAGTTGTATTAAACAGATTGCAAAGCTTGTTGCAAGGCAAAACAAACAACAAGAGGTAAACAGTAACTGCCAGCTGTTGCAAGCAAAAACAAACAACAAGAGTAAACAGTATTGCAAGCTGTTGCAAGGACAAAACAAAAACAGAGTAGTAACCAGTATTGCAGCTGTTTGCAAGGCAACAAAAAACAAAAACAACAACAAACCAAGAGTAAACAGTTTATTGCAGCTGTTGGTTGCAAGGCAAAACAAAAACAAGAGTAACAGTATTGCAAGGCCAAAACAACCCTGAACTGGTAGCAAGCACAAGTAAGCAGGGAGTGGAGGGGTTGTTGTTAAAACGATTTTGCCCTGCTGGTTTACTCTATGATCAAAGCAACAAGCAAGGTAGCAGGGAGAACCTGAGTGAGGGGTAAATAAAAAACGATTGCCTCTGCTGGTTTCACTATGATCAACAGGCAACAAGCAAGTAAGCAGGGAGTGAGAGGTTAGTGTAAAACGATTGCCTTTGCTGGTTTCACTATGATCAACAGGCAACAAGCAAGTAAGCAGGGAGTGAGGGGTTAAGACTTAAAGCCTCTCAGCGGAAGATTTGGATTGGGTCTCGTAGTTTGTAGTTCGCACCTCTTATTCGCTTGTAGTTCGCACCACTTTTTCAGGCCATGTTTTTGAGAACTTCAGAATTCTCTACTCTCGAGCCTAAACGTCAGAAATCTCGAAATCTCAAAATTCTCAAGTTCGAGGTACTAACTACGAACAACAAAAGTTGTTAAAAAAAAAAAAAAAAAAGGACAGTGTTTTGAAACCCAAATCCAAATAATCCGCTGAATGGCTGTAAGTGGTTTGGGATGTACCAAGTCCTTCAGAGATCTAGTCTGTGCATGGGTTGGCCAGGTTAGGTAGATTGGTGGGACTGTCCAATCTGTGGCAGTGGCAGTGGTGGTGGCAGTGATGGTGGTGGCAGTGATGGTGGTGGTGGTGGTGGTGGTGGTGATGTACCAAGTTCTTCAGAGATCTAGTCTGTGCAAGGGTTGGGCATGTTAGGTAGATAGGTGGGACTGTCCAATCTGTGGCAGTGGCAATAGGTTGGTGGTGGGTGGGGAAGTGGAAGGATGTTAGGGTGGTGAGTGAGGTGTAGTGGTGGTGGTGGTCGGGGTGGTAGGCGTGGTAGGTCGGTGGTGGTGGTGTAGGTTGTGGTTTTCCTTTGTGGATGGAACGAGTGTGGAGGGTGGGTGGGTGGTGGGGTGGTTGGGGTATGGTTGGTTTAGAGGTTGGTGTGGTGGTGATGTTGGTGGTGGTTGGTGGTGGGTTGGTGGTGGAGTAAGTGGTGTTGTGTTGGTCGGTGTTGGTCCGTGGTAAGTGGTAGGAATGGTGTGGGTAGTAGGTGCCGGTGGTGTTGTGGTTTGTTGGTGAGTGGTGTGGTGGTGTTGTTCCGTTGGTGTGGTGTGTTGGTGTCGGTGGTGGTTGATGGGATGGTGGTCGGACCAAAGAATGGTGGTGGTGGGGTGGGTTTTGTGTTAGGGGTTGCGTGTGGGGTATTGGTGAGGGTAGGTGGTGGGGGGTGGGGGGAGGGCGGTGGGGTGGGTGGGGGTGGTTGGGCGGGAGGTGGGTTTGGTGAGCAGTGGGGTGGGGGGTGGTTAGGGGGGGTGGGGTGGTGCGGGGGGGGGCGGGGTGGTGCTGGTAAGTAGGTCCGGGGGGGATGTTGGGGGGGGTTGTGGTGTTGGGGGTGGTGGTGGTGTGGTCTGTTGGTGTGGTGTTGGTGTTGGGGGTGTTGTTGGTGTTGGGGGTGGATGTTGGTGTGGGTGGGGTGGGGTGAGTCGGTGGTCGGGGAGTGGTGGTGGCGGTTGTGGTGGTGTTGGTTGGTCGGTGTGATGGTTGTGTGATGCGTGGTGGTGTTGTGGGTGGTGCTAGTCATGATGGTGGTGGGAGATGGTAATGATGCTGTGCTAGTGTTAATTGGTGCTGTTGTCAGGAGTAAAAATACAAAATCTTCCCCCCTGGCATAAAAAATCCTGAGAAGGGCTGACCCACCCCCCCACCCCCATGAAATAGAAATAAGAGGCACGACTTGAAATTATATGTATGGATTCTGGTCTTGTGGTAGTAACTTATGGCGACATGTGGGGTCTGGGGTTTTAAGTTATGGGTAAAGCGTTCTTAAACTATGGCGCCCACATAGTGGGTCTGCGGGTGGTGGTAAACTATGGTCGCACATAGTGGTAGTGGGTCTTGGGTAAACTATGGCGCACATAGTGGGTCTGGGGTGAACTATGGCGCACATAGTGGGTCTGGGGTAAACTATGGCGCACATAGTGGGTCTGGGGTGAACTATGGCGCACATAGTGGGTCTGGGGTAAACTATGGCGCACATAGTGGGTCTGGGGTAAACTATGGCGCACATAGTGGGGGTCTGGGGTATATAAACTATGGAGCACATCGTGGTCTGGGGTGTAAAACTATGGCGCACACATAGTGGGTTGGGGTGTAAAAACTATGGCGGGCACATTAGTGGGTCTGGGGTGAACTATGGCGCACATAGTGGGTCTGGGGTAAACTATGGCGCACATAGTGGGTCTGGGGTAAACTATGGAGCACATAATGGCATCCTCAGAATTTTCAAACATGGATTGTGTGATTCAAAATACTCACCCATTAACCCACTCACTCACCCACCCACACCCACTCAGCCATACCCGTATAAATCACCGATACTCACCCATTAACCCATCCATTCACCCACCCACACCCACTCAGCCATACCCATATATATCACTCATACTCACCCATTCACCCACCCACAAACCCATACATACCATCCATTTCCACCCCACCAACCCAACCCATCATACCCACATCCTTAACCACCATGCTCATCCACACATACACACCCCATTATCACCCATTCCCCACCCAACAAACCATACATACCACCCATTCACCACCATACCCACCCATCCATAACCCACCTACCACCCATGCTATCCCACATAACCCAACCCACATTATCCACCCATTACCACACAAAAACCCATACATACAACCCATTCACCCACCCCATTACCCACCATCCATACCCCAAAAATCACTTACCACCCATGCTCAGCCACACATACCCACCCACATTATCCACCCATTCACCCACCTATACACCCATACATACCACCCATTCACCCACCCATACCCACCCATCCATACACATCCTTACCACACATGCTCATCCACACATACCCACCCACAGTATCCACCCATTCACCCACCTACACCCCCCCCCTGGGTCTTAAGTGGCGCCAATGAACTGCTCTTGTCAACATAATCTCAATGGTGGTCTCAGAATGTCATTTGGAGGTCTGATTAAAAAGATAGCAAAAGATCTGAGGAGGGCTGCCCCCGCCCCCCCCCACCCCCACCCCACCCCACCCCTCCCTCAAATGAGGTGCTCAGAATAACCTGAAAGATGGGTCAAAACATAGCCATTAATCATGCCATTATAGCCCCATTCTCAGAAAACATCCATTGGCCTGATTGAAAATTTGGACGCCTGAGCTACTCCTACTGTTGTCCATTTTATTGATTCTGTTGAGGTGGGTAGTGGGAGTGGTGGTGGAAGGTGAATGGGTGGCACGTGATGGTGGTGGTGGTGGTGGTAGGTAGGCAACTGGGTGGTATGTGGTGGGAGAACTCATAGGCTTCACCGACGTCTCTGATAGGCTCATGAGGGTGTGGGGTAAGAACTTGGGGTGTGGTGGTGGGGGGTTGGTGGTGGTAGTAATTGGTGGGATCTTAGTCATGGGGTGGTGGTGGTGGTAGGTGGTGGTAAGTGGATGGTGGTGAGGTGGGAGTGGTGGTGGGGGGGTGGTGAGTGGTGGTGGCTGGGGGCGTGGTGGTAGGGTAGTGGTGGGGGCTAGTTGTGGTGGTCTGGTGGTAGTGGTGGTGGTGTAGGTTGGGTCGGTGGTGGTGGTGGTGGTGGGTGGATGGTGGGCGGGGGGGGAGTGGGGGGGGGGTGGAGGGGGCGGGAGGGGGGGAGTTGGGGTGGGTGGGGGGGGGGTGGGGGAGTGGGGGTGGTAGGGGTGAGGGGGTCAGAGGGTGGTGGGGGTGGTGGGGGGCGGGTGGTAGGGGGGGGGGGGTGGTGGGGGGGTGGTGGGGGTGGGGGGGAGAGGGGTGGTGGTAGGGGTGGTGGTGGTCGTGGTGGTAGTGGTGGTGGTAGGGTAGTGGTTGGTGGTGGGTAGTCGGGGGGGGGGGGGTAGTGGTGGTGGTAGTGGTCCGGGGGTTGGTGGCTAGTGGTATGGTGGTAGTGTAGTGGTGGTGGTGGTGGTGGTGGTGGTGGTAGTGGTGCGTGGTTGTGGGTGAGTGGTGTGTGGTTGAGGGTGGTGGTGGTGGTTAGTGGTGTGGTGTGTAGTGGTGAGTGGTAGTGGATGGTGTGGTGGTGGTGGTGGTCTGGTGGTGGTTGGTGGTGGTGGTGGTGGGGTCCGGTGGTGGTGTTTGGTGAGGATGGTGAGTGGTTGGTGTGGTGGTGGTGGGGGTGGTCGGTGGTGGTGTTAGTGTAGGTTTAGTGTTAGTGTTAGTGTTAGTGTTAGTGTTAGTGTTAGTGTTAGTGTTAGTGTTAGTGTTAGTGTTAGTGTTAGTGTTAGTGTTAGTGTTAGTGTTAGTGTTAGTGTTAGTGTTAGTGTTAGTGTTAGTGTTAGTGTTAGTGTTAGTGTTAGCTGTAGTGTAAGTGTTTTTAGTGGTTAGTGTGTGTGGTAGTGGTCGGTGGTAGTGCGTGGTAGTGGTGGAGTGGTGGTAGTGGTGGTGGTGATGGTGACTTCACCCTCACCTTGTCTTGACAGGCTCATGAGAGTGGTCAGCACTTGGGGCATTTCAGTGAGGAAGGCAGCATCATCAGCAGATCCAGCAGCACCGTGGATGCTGTGGGTGGCAGCCCTGTGTGTACCGCTCAGGGGGGCCTTGTCCAACCAGCCCCCGTACCGCCGCATGGTAGCCGGACCCATTTCAGCCTTGATGGCCCTCATGCACTCAAACATGTACTCGCAGGCATCTGCCTCGATCAGCTGCTGCAGTACAATGGGCGCAGCCCCCTTGGTGAGGGATGAGAGCAGCTGAGAAGAAGCTGCCCGCTCTGCTGAGCCCTCTCCCCCCACCAGGCAGGACTTGATACCTGGTAGTAGTAGGTTTAAAGTCAGAGAGGCAAAAACCCTAAACCCTAAACCCTAAACAGTGAGCACAGGGAGCAAGCAGTGAGCGCAACCTAACATCAAGCCAAGCCACCTGTATGTTGAATTGTCAGAGGGTTGAACAGTGAGCACAGTGATCAAGCAGTGAGTGCAGCCTATCATCAATCCAAGCCACCTGTATGTTGATTATCACAGGGTTGAACAGTGAGCACAGCGAGCATGCAGTGAGTGCGACCTAACATCAAGCCAAGCCACCTGTACACCACACCATAACTCACCCTAACACACCGCCATCTCCCTCCACAGATGTAAGCTACATAACTTCACAAGCTACCTGCCTGCCATAAAGAAAAGTAAAACACACACATGCAGTAAGACACACGCAAAAGCTACCTGCATGCCATGGACATGCACACAAGTAAATCACATACACACAAGCTACCTGCCTGCTATGAACAACACACAAGGTGGGGTAAAGCACACACACCAGCTACCTGCCCCTTGCCAAGGAAAATACACACAAGTAAAGCACACCACACAAGCTACTGCCTCTGCATGAAACATACCACACAAAGTAGTAAGCAGCACACACAGCTACCTGCATGCCATGGAACATAACACAAGTAAAGCACACACACAAGTACCTGCCTGCCCATGAACATACACAAAAGTGAAAGCACAAACACAAGCTACTGCCTTGTCCGCTGTCTGCCAATGAATATTACACACAAGTAAAGCAACACATGCACAAAGCTACCTGCCTGCCATGAATATACAACAAAGTAAAGCAAACACACAAGCTACCTGCCTGCCTGCCATGAAAATAACACAAGTAAAGCACACACACAGCTACCTGCCCCTGCCCATGAACAGACACACAAAGTAACAGCGCACACAAAGCTACCTGGCCTGCGATGAATATCACACCAGTAAATCATCCACCACACACAAGATCCTGCTGCATGAAATACACCAAAGTGTAAAGCACACACACACAAGCTACCTGCCTGCCATGAATATACACACAAGTAAAGCACACACACACAAGCTACCTGCCTGCCATGAACATACACACAAGTAAAGCACACACACAAGCTACCTGCCTGCCATGAATATACACACAAGTAAAGCACACACACAAGCTACCTGCCTGCCATCCTGATGAATATAACACGAGTAAGGACACCACACACAACGCTACCTGCCTGCCAGAATTAACACACAAGTTAAAGCACACACACCACACAAGCTACCTGCCTGCATGAACATACACACAAGTAAAGCACACACACAAGCTACCTGCCTGCCATGATGAATATAACACAAGTTAAAGCACAACACACCACAAGCTACCTGCACCCTCTGCCATATGACTATAACACAAGTAAAGCACACACACACAAGCTACCTGCCTGCCATGAATATACACACAAGTAAAGCACACACACACAAGCTACCTGCTTGCCATGAACAAATACACAAGCAAAACAAAAAGCTACCTGCCCGCCATGAACAAACACACAAGTGAACCACACACACAAGCAGTAAGGCTACCTGCTTGCCATGAACAAATACACACAAGTAAAAAACACACACAAGCTACCTGCCTGCCATGAACAAACACACAAGTGAAACACACACACAAGCAGTAAGGCACACGCACAAGCTACCTGCCTGCCATGAACACATGCAGAAATAAACAAACAGATGCAGTAAGGCACACGCACAAGCTACCTGCCTGCCAAGAACAAACACACAAGTAAAACACACATACAAGCTACCTGTCTGCCATGAACAAACACACAAGTAAAACACACATACAAGCTACCTGCCTGCCATGAACAAACACACAAGCAAAACACACACACACAAGCTACCTGCCTGCCATGAGTTGTTGTGCCAGTGTGACCTGAGAGGTGGAGGCAGCTGCTTGGGGGAGGAGTTGGGAGGTGGTGGAGGGGCCAAGCTCTGTATGGAAGCCCACATGCTTTAGCCAGAACAAGCGCTCCAGGGATATGTCTGTGCAAGGGGGTGTGGTGTGGTGTGGTGTGGTGTCATTTCATGTCATGTCATGTCATGTCATGTCATGTCATGTCATGTCATGTCATGTCATGTCATGTCATGTCATGTCATGTCATGTCATGTCATGTCATGTCATGCCATGTCATGTCATGTCATGTCATGTCATGTCGTGTCGTGTCATGTCCACTCTTGAAATGATTCAGGGTTCATGTCAATCGTCATACTAGAGTTACTAGCACCTGTACCGGGTTATCTTTTTAGATTCTCGAACATTAGTATTCTATCTTCATAATATAAGGGACTTCTTACTATGTAAGACATTTGTTTTCAATATGTGAGACATCTCGTCTCATCCCCCCATCAAATACATATCTGAGACAGCTCATCGCATTCCCCCATCAAATACATATATGAGACATCTCATCTCATTACCCCATCAAATACATGTATGAGGCATCACCAGCGCATCCCAGACTGTGAAGCAGCTGCAAGCATAACAGCTCCCAGCTACCTGCCAGCTACCAAAGAGCTACCTACCAGCTACCCAGCAGCTACCTACCAGAGCATGCCAGACTGTGAAGCAGCAGCAAGCAAAATATCTTCAAGCTACTTGCCAGCTACCTAACAGCTACCTACCAGAGCATGCCTACCTGTGAAGCAGCTGCAAGCATAACATCTTCAAGCTACTTGCCAGCTACCTAACAGCTACCTACCAGAGCATGCCAACCTGTGAAGCAGCTGCAAGCATAACATCTTCAAGCTACTTGCCAGCTACCTAACAGCTACCTACCAGCGCATGCTAGACTGTGAAGCAGCTGCAAGCATAACATTTTCAAGCCAGATCCTGGAACTGAAGTAGCTGAGTTAGGACTGTAAATGGCCTCAACTGCTGACACAAACAGACCAGGTCCCTCTGTAGCCAGGATGAATGCAAACACTGTGTTGGTGTGTGTTGTGGAGGTGTGTGTGCGTGGGGGGGGGGGGGGGGTGGGGGGGGGGGGGGGGGGGGGGAGCTGCATTCCATTCACGTAAATACAATTTGATTAAATCGGGATTAAATTAAAATACAATAAAATAACTAAAAATCAATTAAAATCAATTAAATTCAGAACCCAGATAATTTCATTCAGGGCGCGCCTCCAGGCGCCCTTATTAATATAAGTTCAGACAAACTAGCAACAAGCTGGACATGTTGAAGACATATTATAAGGCGGCAGAGAATATTCATTTGCCAACTAAAGCTATGACTCACCTGGATGCCTATTCGTCTGCCGTGAATCCGTGATACAATATAAAGGTCAATACAAATGAAGTTAGGTATATCTGGGTTCAGCATGTTATATGGGTGCAGACAAACTAGCAACAAACTAGACATTTTCAGGACATGTCGTAAGGCGGCAGAGAATAGCGATTTACCAACCAAAAGCTATGACGCACCTGGATGACTCTTCTTCTGCCGTGATACATTATTAAGGAAAATACAAATGACTATAAGGTGAATACAAATTAACAGAAGGCACGTATAAATAAATTCGGTCTATCTGGGTACAATGTGTATTATGGTTGCAGACAAACTAGCAACGAACTAGAAATTTTCAATACATGTTCTGAGGCGGCATCGGTGGTAACTCTTTTTACTGAGATGGTCCTACGGTGACTATAGCTAGCTCCGGCTTACGCTATGGTGTCCTTAACTTCATGTCCTGTGAGTAACAGTTCTACACGGATGTAACAATTTCAATTTCAATTTCTGAGGCGGCAGAGAATAGCGATATACCAACCAAAAGCTATGACTCACCTGCATGACTATCCTTCTGCTGTGACACAATATTAAGGTCAATACAAATGAATAAAAGGTGGATACAAATTAATATAAGGGAAATTCAATTAAATTTGGTCTATCTGGGTACAATTATATAGCGATTTACCAGCCGAAGCTATGACTCACCTGGATGACTATTCTTCTGCCGTGATACATGATTAAGGTCAATACAAATGAATGGAAGGTAAATACTAAAATACAAATTAATAGAAGGCAAATACAAATTAAATGAGGTCTATCTGGGTGCAACATGTAATATGGTTGCAGACAAACTAGCAACTAACTAGACATTTTCAAAACATGATCTAAGGCGGCAGAGAATAGCGATTTACCCAACAAAGCTATGCCTCACTTGGATGACTATTCTTCGGCTGTGATACAATATTAAGGTAAATACAAATAACTAGAAAGTAAATACAAATTAATAGAAGGCAAATACAAATTAAATTAGGTATACCTGGTTGCAACATGTAATATGGTTGCAGACAAACTAGCAACTAACTAGACATTTTCAAATCACGTTGTAAGGCGGCAGAGAATATCGGTTTTTCCAACAAGGCCATGACTCACTTGGATGACTATTCTTCGGCTGTGATACAGTATTAAGGTAAATGCAAATGACTAGAAGATAAATACAAATTAATAGAAGGCAAATACAAGTTAATAGAAGGGAAATTCAATTAAATTAAATTAGGTCTATCTGGGTACAATTATATAGCAATTTACCAACCAAAGCTATGACTCACTTGGATGACTATTCTTCGGCTGTGATACATTATTAAGGTAAATACACATTAACAGAAGGCACATATAATTAAATTAGGGTTATCTAGGTACAATGTGTAATATGGTTGCAGACAAAGTAGCAACGAACTAGACATCTTCAAGACATGTTCTGAGGCGGCAGAGAATAGCAATTAACCCAACAAAGCTATGTCTCACTTGGATGAATATTCTTCTGCTGTGATACAATATTAAGGTAAATACAAATGACTAGAGGGTAAATACAAGTTAATAGAAGGCAAATACAAGTTAATAGAAGGGAAATTTAATTAAATTAGGTATATCTGGGTACAATTATATAGCAATTTACCAACCGAAACTATGACTCACCTGGATGACTATTCTTTTGCCGTGATACAATATTCAGAGCCTGGAAGCTTATAGATGCCAGGTTGGCATCTGATGAGCATAGGGACGCTGCCAGCTCAGCAGCTAAGGGGTAGTAGCCCTCTGGCTGGGCTGGGCTGAGATCAACATACGGGGGGACTTGATGCTGAGGCATGTGCTGTGAACATGAGTGTTGCAATATATTCTCCCTTGAACACTGAAACTGATTGTATGGAGATGAGAGTTGTGAGGGCATGCCCCCGTCAGCATGACGAGTCTGCATGTACTGCTGGAAGGGGGCCTCGTCCCGCTGCATGTGCTGCTGCTGCCGGGGACTCTCGCTGCCCTGATCATCATGTCGGTAGCTGGAATGAGGTCCCTGATCAGTGTTATAAGTACTAGGGGGTAGAAAGCAAGTGCTGTGGTGAGGATGGCTGCCATCCAGTTGCAGGTGGGCATTAAGTGCCGTGGTGAAGGAGTCCAATGCATGAACATCGCCTGTGTCAAGGATCTGTACCGCCGCATGGAGCATGCTGAGGGTCGAGGTACACTGCTGCTGCTGCTGCTGCTGCTGGTGCGATGAAGTGGGATCAATGAGCCCCGTGGGAGCGCTGATGACCCCAATGCCATGTTGACTCAGATAGGTGAGGAGCCTGCAAGTAAAGCAGGTAGGGAGTATCTGGTATATTATTGCGAGGGGTAGTGGGATTGGGTCCGGTTCTCGAGGGAGGGAAGTAGGGAGGGGAGATGGAAGAGATATAGGCCTCACAAGCTCGCAGGGGGACAGGGGGGGGGGAGGGAGAGGGGGAGAGAGAGAGAGAGATAGAGAGAGAGAGAGAGAGAGAGGATAGAGAGAGAGAGAGAGAGCTCTATCGATCTCTCTTCTCTCGATCTTCTCTCTTCCTCGCTCTCTCTCTCTGTCCCCCTCTCTCTCTTCCTCGTCTCCTCGCTCTCTCTCTTCTCATCCTCTTTTCTCTCCCTTTTTACCCCCGTCCTTTCCCCTCCCCCCCCCTTCTATCTCCCCCTCTCCCTCCCCGCGCCCCCTGAGCGCTCAGGACGGAAGGAGGAAGGCGGAGAGAGGGGGGAGGGGAAGAGGGGTAGAGGGGGGGAAGGGGGAGGAAAAGAGGGAAAAAAACAAGGAGGGGGGACAAGGGAAGTGGGGGGGGGGGGGGAGAAAAAGAGGAGGGCAAGCCTTTCCGCCCCACTACCCCCCTCCTCCATTTTCTTCCCCCCCCCCCCCCCCCCGGCCCCCCCCCCCCACACACACACACACCACGCGCACACACACACACACAGATAACAGCAGGGTGGTGGGGGGGGGGGGGAGGGGGGGGGGGCGGGGGGTCGATGGCTATGAAGCCAACATATCATGCTAGCTAGCTGTTATTATAAGTATCTCATCATACGTTTTCCATGACAGATCATTGCTCCGTGCGTCTTTGACGGGCATAATTGATGAGTTGAAAAGATGATGGCGGGTGGCAGGGCACTTACACAAGTGGGCATAAACATAGATTTTGCACACCCACTAACACACAGCTCATGTCCCCCCACAGACTCCACACACACTCCTCACCCCATCCCACTCCATACCACACGCTACCCCACACGCACACATACACTCCCCACACGGACTATTTGGAGACTGGATTGGATTGTTACATGGTTTTTCAGCCAACTCAAGGCTGCTCACCATCTCCCAATTGTAATTCCCCCTGTGCGATACCTCTGGAAACCTGGGAGCATTCTAAGCAAATTATACAGTTTAAAGACTTGTCTAGTTCAAAGGTCCAGGTCGTGCCCACTGGCCAGTGAGCTTGCTCTAGTTACAATGGTATTCAAACTGTAGAATAATCATCACAACTGACGATCGTTCACATGTGGAGCTGGGAAGATGAGATAGGATGCATGGTCCCTCTTGGTCTGAGTTTGGGCAAGATTGATAAACCTCAAAACTCGAAATTGAACTTTAACTTGAATTGAACTTGGTTACATTGCTCCAGCCAGAATTATTGCTGCTCTCTGTCTTAGTCAGTTAAATTAATTACCACCATTGATAAGAGGTTATACTGATAAAAGGCAGGATTGATAAGATATCGAAGTTTTGGGGCATCATACCTTTCCATAAATGCCTGTGGCATGAATTCAGCAGCCTGGCACATTTGTTGAATGGCATCCATGCAAGCAGTTAACACCCCGACGTCGTCACATTCCCCCAGCACCTGGACCAGCGACGTGACGATAACATCGGAGTGCTTTATCGCCATGTCGACAAGGATCGAGGGGTGTCGAGCAACCACGTCGTTGAAGTAGCGAAGTACATAAGAGCGGCGCGTATTGATGCCGTTGCCCTTTTGAACGCTCTCCAGTAAGCAGCCCAGACAAACCACATTATTTGGATTTACCGATGAAATACCACCTATAACGATTTTAGGAGGATGAATATTCACATATTCTGATATTAATCAATCATGGACAAAGTGCATCAGACCACCTGATCATGTTGGCAGGTAGCACAGGCATCTTACAATTTATTAGCACCTTATTGGCATCCCCATTATTGGCATTATTGGCATTACTTAAGCATTCAAGCATCTTAACATTTATTGGCAGGTCTTTGCTTTGCAGATTTAGAGAGACAGATATTCAATCAGGAATATCCCAAGAGAGGGATGGATTCTACCCCAAGGGATGAATCCCCTCTCCCAAGACAGGGATGAATCCTAAGAGAGGGATACGTCCCCCACGCATTTTGGGGATGCAACTTCAGCAAAATAAACTAGCAACACATTCCCGCTGAAAATAAAGAAACTAAGGACGGATTTGAATTGAAGAAGGAATGCCATCGATGCCTTAATTTAATTAATTTCTTTCTGGTCTACATATCAAAGCCTGCATTTCCCAAGGACAGAATAATCGTCAAATCGAAGATTGACAGGGACGTCCTTCCCAGGTGAGGTAAATAGGAACAGGTTCACTCACCAGCATTGTCGTGTATTTGATACAGCATCCCCTCGTGCGAGCCAGAGCTATGCCTAGAGGCATCAAACAGAGACATCGAATTCGATTTTCCTTCGAAGTGGCAAATGAAGGACCGTCGATCGAAAAATCAACAGTTTGTCAGTTTAAGATCCCAAGCTTGGGATATCCAATTACTCTCTTAGGCCATGCCATCAGTAGAATTTCTCTTGGCGGCTGGGCTGGTGCATATCATGAATAGGCGAATCAAGAAGGGACCACTAGATCAATCCATATCATTACAAGTCCAGAACAAATTAGGGAAAGAAGAAGAAGCGAAAGAAAGCTCTATGGGGCAGATTTACCGATGTACCGCTAAGTACCGTCTCGAAGGGTTCTAAGACCGTCTGGGTCAATACTTCGGTGGTCTCGAAGGAAAATGTGAAACCACCCAGGATGAGTTTACGAAAAGGGGTCTTGCCGTTAGCGAAAACACTTCCACTTACGTAATTGGTCCTTAATAAACTGAATAGATAACCTACATCGACTCAATAGTTGAGGCAATGTATTGGAATTCAGAATAAAATCGTTGGCCGGAAGGCCAAGGGAAGAGACTTGCTAGGGAATGTTCTAATGGAAATAAGAGGTAGCAACAACCAATGTTTGCCTCGTGGATTACTAAGATGCATTAAGAGATGAGGGGTTATATATATTTTCTGATATTCTTCAAGATGACTAGACCTCATGGAGAAAAAATGAACCAGCAAAAATCATCAAGGCATATCTAAAATAACTGACATTGACTGGCACTCTCCAACTTCAATGAACCCCAGGAAAACTGGTGATAACCAATGAGACGGTATTAAATATATTGCTTATGCAATTTTGATGTTGTCAGACGATAGCAATTATAGTTCCGCGTACTCTAACTTTTTGAATAATAATTATGATGATACCGTATTCAATGAACAGCAAGGCTACGTCTTCGAGCTCACAATTTGAATGTTGAATCTGATAGGAACGCCTCTCGTTGTAGTACAATTTGCAGGTTATGTGATATGATGGTTGTTGGTGGAAGAGTGGTAGGGGGGAACATGCATTTCATGTCAGGATATCCCTTCTATTCCGAGGATAGAAATTTGCTTTTTGAGAAATTGAAATTGAACCTGGGTTTGTTGATAAAGACTCCAGCATGATACCGGTCACGAATCCTGATTCCTATGAAGGATGGAAACATCGTATACGATTATGCACAATTTACTTAAACAAACGATAAGAATCGCTCAAATAAATTATCTCTCTATTTGGGATTAAATTATAATCACTTAATCAAATTTTCACTGTAGCAAGAACGCATGGTCCCCGTTGATAAAACGACTGTTTGAGGTTCAGCCCATTAGTGATTTTTCGTTTAAAGCTTCTACTGTCAAGATTGGGCAAGTCCCTTTAACCTATTTGGCCTACCCCTTGACTGTAACAACATACGCACATGCAGGGTACTGAGGGAGTGAGATAGCTCAGTGAGGGTACGCTCTTATTAATTCTACCTTCAGACAGTGAGCACCTTGAAGGCTGACCGACCGTGTCATGAAAACAACCAAACTATGAGTATATGAGTCCAAAGCATGATACCATGCCCCCATACCAGACCCATAAATCCCTTGCGGAGATATTCACCCCACTCTCCTTTCACAGACGGGCTCTTATATATATTAAAATGCAATGTTAGTTAATATAATACATACATATAATAAATATTACAATGTAATGTAATATAAACATATCAGGCCTCCTGTTCATCCGGAGTCCTAAGTTCAAGAGGTGTAGGAGCAACAAAGCACATCCCTTTGCCTGTAACAGGATGCGCAATGAGCAGCGTGTGCGCATGCAACAAGTATCCGCAGTCCCCTGGTCGCTTGCCCTCCTCCACTGCAGAGGGTCTGGGAAGACCCCCAGGGGCATATAAGGGGTCCCCGGCCAATGGGTGTCCTATGCAAGCTGTGTGGATGCGGATCTGGTGCGGCCTGCCAGGATGGAAGAGGAAGGGTGGAGAATCAGGGGTGAGGGATGAAGGATGCAATAATACTACAAGATAAATGAATAACGACTGTTAGAAGAAGTAGCCCCCGGGAGTAGCCCCCGGGATTGTTTTTTGGGTAAGTCCTGTAGAAAACATGCATTTTGCACATGGATGACATATGTTACATATGAGCCTCACCTGCCAGTAAATATTTCGACCTCAAGTAAGGAGGTGCAGCTGTGCACATCTCGGTGCAGCATCCGCCACACACTATGTGCTGCCTTGCCCCCATCAGGACACGCGGCAAAGAGACCCTCGGCTGCATTCGCAAACGTAACCAGGCCAATGGGGGCGTCCACGCAGCCGCCCTCTTGCTGGACAAGACCCTGCACGAGGGCTCGGTAAATCTTACGATATACCTGATCACCTCCAGGTATACCGCTACCTGGTACATGTACCTGATCGCCACCAGGTACACCCCCAGGCTCAGGCTGGCTTGGCTTGGGAGATGCATGATTGTGCGAGATTTGCCTGTCTGCTGTTTGGCTTGGCTTGGGTGATGCGTGCTTATGCGAGATTTGCCTGTCTGCTGTTTGGCTTGGCTTGGGTGATGTATGATCCTGCGAGATTCGCCTGTCTGCTGTTTGGCTTGGCTTAGGAGATGCATGGTTGTGCGAGATTTGCCTGTCTGCTGTTTTTGTTTCTTCTGCCTGAGCTTGGCCACTGCCACTTGGCCCTGACTGATCTTGATGACCTCTAGAAGCTTCCACTAAGGCCTGATCACTTGACTTGGTAGACGCCTGATTAGGCGTCCTATGCCTCTCCTCCGTTTGTGTTACTTTCACATGAGTGTGACCACCGCTACATGCCTCTGCCTGATCTTGACAATCTCTGGAAGCTTCTGCCAGAACCGGGCCACTTCTAGAAGCCTCTGCATGAGAGTGGCCACAGGGTTCAGTCCCAGATTCCTTGGATATAGGCTCAGCTTTCTTGGATACAGGCTCAGCTTCCTTGGATATAGGCTCAGCTTCCTTGGATACATGCTCAGATTCCCTGGATATAGGCTCAGCTTCCTTGGATACAGGTTCAGCTTTCTTGGATACAGGCTCAGCTTCCTTGGATACAGACTCAGCTTCCTTGGACACAGGAATGGTCTGAATGGCTGAAGCGGTCGTATGCGTCATGGAGGCAGCCAACAGTTTTCTCGCTTCCTCCGTGTATGCACAGAGTAGTACACCTGGATGGCAGGGGTATTATGTTTACTGGTCTGCAGAGTAGTACAGCTACGTGGCAGTGCCAATACTTTTCTTGCCTTCTCAGTGAATGCTCACACATAGAGTAGTACACCTAGATGGCAGGGGTAAGCGTATTATGTGTACTGGTATGCAGAGTAGGACAAGTAAGTGGCAGTGCCAATAATTTTCTTGCCTTCTCAGTGAATGCACACACACAGAGCAGTACACCTGGATGGCAGGGGCAAGCGTATTATGTGTACCGGTATGCAGAGTAGGACAAGTACGTGGCAGTGCCAATACTTTTCTTGCCTCCTCAGTGAATTCACAACACACAGAGTAGTACAGCTACATGACAGGGCCAATGGTTTTCTTGCCTTCTCAGCGCATGCACAGATTATTACAACTAAATGACAGGGGTCTTAGTCTTCAGTGTATGCAGAGTATTACAAGTACATGACAGAGCCAATACCTTTCTTGCTTCCCCATCATACTCACCCCCCCCTTGTTCCCCCCTTGTTTCTACCCCATTTGTTTCCACCTTGTACCACCCAAACATGCATCTTTCCCCCTTGACCCCCCCCCCCCCCCCCCCCCACACCCCCCCACACACACTAATTATCCATGCCCCCCCTCGCTCCCCCCCCCCCCCCCTTTGTTTCCCCCTTGACCCCCCTACCCCCCTCCCCTTGAATCCCCCTTGCACCTCACTCACCCGAGGTGCCCCTCCCCAGTCGGTGTGCTGGAGCTGCATTGGTTGGCTTCCCCTGAGCTGCTGCCCTTCTTCTCAACAACTCAAGCACGGTACGTTGACAGAAGACTCCGCTTGGTAATACCTGAAGCCCATTTGGTTTGGCCAAGACCAACTGCAGAGCAGTGTGTTCATATTGTCACTGACGTTTGTGTGGCATCGTCGTAATATATATCAAAAAGTCATCAAATTGATTAGATTTATCTGCTTATGATGATGCTGATAATACTGATGCTAACATTTTCCCTGGTGCCCTACTGGACTCCAAACAGAGTCAAGGGGGACTTATGATGATAATGGTGGTGATGATGATGATGGTGATGGTGATTACATTGTTTCTTGGATCCCCACTGGACTCCTCATGTGCCCGCGGCTTGTCAGAGTCAAGGGGGGCTTATGCTCATCATGCCCCAAAAA
Source organism: Chlamydomonas sp. ICE-L (assembly GCA_013435795.1). NCBI lineage: Eukaryota > Viridiplantae > Chlorophyta > Chlorophyceae > Chlamydomonadales > Chlamydomonadaceae > Chlamydomonas > Chlamydomonas sp. ICE-L. Next base: position 143,002,253 of record JACBWV010000610.1, read on the forward strand.
TATAAGGAAAAAAACATATTTTTATTTGCAAATCTGTTAGGTAATTTTTACCCCCGGAGTTCCGGTTACAAAAACCCATACAGAATCGTGATCTAAGCACGCTGAGAAAACGTTTAGTAAATCAGTAGGTGTACCTGTTTATCGGTCTCCGCTTTTTAGTGGTTAGGCTTGTCCTAACCAGGGTACTTCCAAGCACGCGCTTTTGCGAGCTGACGCGCTGCCTTTTTGAGCCCCACTGCGCATTTTGCGCAGTTTTTTGCAACCCCCTGTGGGCGCAGCAAGCAATTTTTGCGCTTTTTGCACCGCAAAGCACAGTTTTCTTTTTTCAAGTGCGCTAAAGTGCTGGCCAATTTGGAAGTACCCTGGTCCTAACCCTAAAACACAAAGACAAGAAGGAGGCCACTATCTTCTGGTCCCATGTCCCAAAGAGGGTACTCATCTCAGTTTTTTTTTTTCAAATCTGAAAGTCGTTTTCCCCTAGCTTTATGGTTGTAGGCCTCCTCCGGGGACAGCGTTTTAGTGCTTTCTATAGCTTTTTGTAGCTTAATAGGGGCATTCGTGGCACTCACAAAATCTTTTCTCTCCTTTTTATAGCGATATTTTTGCTAAATGGGGTCAAAACTAGCAATCGCTATATATAGCGGAAATACAAATCCTTGGAGTGGCACTCTTAATATTCCACAAAAAACCTACACTCACCAGCATTATCAGCACCGCCCTTAATGGTCGCCTCCTGAGCGTTGTTTCCTTGAGTGTTCATGAAATCATCATATATATTTATGTATATAAATATATGTAGTATCCTGTATATGTCAACTGGGAAGCAGTGTATATGTTTGCTAAATGGGGTCAAAACTAGCAATTGCTATATATAGCGGAAAAATAAATCCCTGATTCATCTGTTTGTCGGTATCTCCCAACATCAAAGTGGGGTGGTTAGTCATGTTCAAAGTATCTATCCCAATCTATCCCAATATCAAAGTGGATGATCTGTTTATAGGGGCACATATACGCGGCAGGGCACTCCAATATAAAGTGACATTCATCTTCAATCGCTTGCATGGAGCATACTCTGCATTCCATGTATGTCCTCTGTATCCTCGGTCGTTGTCTGTGGAGGCACCCCAGCTTGTTATGGCCTAACCTGAATTGGTTCTGTACCCGTTGTCGGCGTGGCCTATCCTGGAGCCATAAATACTTGGCGTAAGTGCGGCGTCTTTCTCCGTCCCTTCGACCGTAAAGAGTACCCCTATGTAGGTCCACATTGTCTCGTCGCCCTTCATTAACAGCCGTTTGAAGCGCCGTTGTGATGGAGTCAGCTACCAGCTCCCGCACATTGGGTGCAGCCCCCCCCCCTCCCCCTCCCCTGGTTGGCCCCAGTGCAAGCAAACAGGCTGGCCCCCTCAACATCACGCCACGTAATAAGGCGCACTATTTATTTATCTCACCAAATGGTCATCCTCGTGGAGGATGTCGATGTATGACGGAGCAGAGGCCTCTGCCCATGGGGGTCTATGGTACAGCAGGACATCTCGAGGCCTGTTGGAGGATGAAATGGGGTAGTCATTCATACGAGAGATGTTAAGGCCTGTTGGAGGGATGAAATTGGGTATTCATTCAAACTATAAATGTTAAGGCATCACGATGGCATCCATTATACAGCCCTTATCAAGGATGAATGAATGCGGTATGCATCACAAGATTAGAACATCCTTTTAGTATGCTCCCTGTTTTCCGTAGGTATCGCACGGGGGGACTTGGAATTGGAAGACGGTGAGCAGCCTAAAGTTGTCTGAACCATGTAAAAATCCAACCCAATCCTCTCCCATTACCAGGGCGCACAAGCTGCCAGACGCCAATGCCAATGATCAAGACCACTATGCAGAACCTCGCCAGGTAAAATGGAGTGGCCATCTCCAAGTCTCTACCCCATGAATTATGCATGTATGCAGTTTGTTTTTCAAATGTGAAAGTTTTTTTTTAGCTTTATGGTTTTAGGCCTCCTCCAGGGACAGCGCCATAGTGCTTCTTATTGCTTTTTACAGCTATTTATTGCTTTTTATTGCTGTAGGGGCCATTTAGGGCAAATGAACACTTTATTTTCTACTTTTGTATAGCGATAATTCTGCTGGGTACAAACTAGCGATCGTTATATACAGCAGGAAAAAACTCTGCATGTATGGCCTGGTATGGCTCACTGTGATTTCAACCTGAGGAACTATAGTGTAGTGTTGATAAGACTATTGTCTGCTGCGTGAGCCGGTGCACCATGGGCAGCAGACGACTAGGGCAGGTCTTATAAATGGGAGCACCTCATGAACCACCCATATTTGTTAGGCTCACGTTGCACTGCTCACTTTATATTGTTCTGCCCACTCAAATGTATGTCATGGGCATGTATGGCCTTCCCTTCTGTCCTCTTCCTGCTGTTTTCCCAATTATGCAAACGTATGGCCCGGAGTCCCAAACAAACCCATATAACAAACACGCATGACCTAGTACACCCCATGCAACAAACATGCATGAAGCAGTACACACTGTTAACACACATGCATGAAGCAGTACACACCATGCAACACACATGTATGAAGCAGTACACACCATGCAACACACATGCATGAAGCAGTACACACCATGTAACACACATGCATGGAGCAGTACACACCATGCAACACACATGCATGCAGCAGTACGCACCATGCAACACACATGCATGGAGCAGTACACACTATGCAACACACATGCATGACCCAGCTTGCATGGGGCCAATCTGTGTGGCACTCACTTAAGCATTTGGTCCTGGCCTGCCACTCCCCCATTCACAGTAATGCTGCCATTCTCGAAACGCTGCTGCCACCTGTGAAATTAGTAGGCGTGGATACGCTTGAGCGGGCTGATTGAATACGATATGAGAGAAGGCCGAACAACAGCTAGGCAGAACATTGTGGCCGAATTCCGACAATTGTTTTTGTTTCGACTCACTCGCTCACTCCAGCTGGGTAAGTGCGCTCGTAGAATTGTTTGACGCTTATAGGCTCGCATCGTTTACCTGTCGACCAGGAAAATTGAACTTGGGCGATCGCAATTTCTACCCCGTCAGGTCTGGGGAACGAAAGAGGAGAGGCTTACTGGGCTTCAAATATACGTCTCGGAAGACGTAGCCTTCGTTGAGCTCCGGCCATTCTACCTGGAAACGCTCGATATGAGCGGCTCCAGCGGGGAGTAGTTGCATGGTGAATTGGTGACAGTGAGTGGGCTAGATCACAATATATGTTTTTCGATCCAGAAGAGTGAGAAGAACAATAATAATTGTTTCATGGTTCCATACGCGTGTGCGTCCGCGTCCGCCTTCAGGCGTCTAAACGTTTATAAATTGAATTCGTTCTAGTACTGAACCGTGTTAGACGACACCCACGGAAAGCAGGGGGTAGAACGGGAAAGAAGAGTGAGAGTCGAAATATACCCGGGTAGCGCCGGTAGCGCTGTGGTGGGATGAGATGCTTTTTCGGAGGGTATCGCAGGGTATCCCGGACCAGGGCATCTCTGTCCTGGAGGGTATCCCCATCTCCGGGATGCTTTCTTGACGCTAAGAAAGCATCAGGAAAGTTATTTCCTTTATACTTTCTTGACCCGATTAACCGGAATCTTACTTGCGCGCGTGCCGTTTTGGGGGCAGCTAATCTCATTCGGTGCTAAATACCAGCCACCTGTTGGACTTGACGCACTGTATCTTTCCAGTCTTCTACCACCCCAGCCCTATTCAACCGGACGTGCATATTTAATTGGCAGTTGGGTAACATGCTGCAACAGATGAACAAATATATGCAATCTCCTGTCGTCGTGCATCGGCCCAGCCGCGCGATGGTCAGGCCCATGGCTGTGAGCACTGCCCATACTGCTGGTTTTGGTTCAGTCATCCCTCGTATTCGTGCCCCCAGGGTGGCAATTTTCGTTGAGCCGAGCCCGTTCAGTCATGTCTCTGGGATGAAGAATCGGTTCGAGTCGCTCATCAAGGGTCTGACGGATGAGGGAGATGAGGTCGTCGTCTTCACCCCAGACAAGAACCCCCCCAAGGATTTCTGTGGCGCCAAGGTAATTAATTAATCGCAACCCGCCCTGCGGAAGGGTTTCTCCAACAACGGGTTCGATGGGCCAATCCACCGGGCGGGGGAGGTGTGCGTTACCTGTCAAGAGCAAGTTCGAAGACAGATCAAAGATTCCTTTCTCCGCTGGAATCAGATTCCTTGTCGAAATTGACGAGAGCCCGAAAGTCATCGAAGAGAGGCGGATAGTTGAGCGGCCATTGCCTCCTGAACAACTTATTACGCTTTTTATCCTCGATCTGAAACCGCGAGGCTGCTCTACCACACAGACCCCCACCCCTTGAGAACATCACCAGCATTGCGAGCATGGGTGCCCAAGGCCCCTCAATTTTTCAGTGTCCCATCTGGTCCCATTGGTCTTATTCAGGCATCAATGCACCTTAGCACTACAGCCGATATACCTCAGCAATGTACCTCAGCACTGCTTGCACTCCAGCAATGCACCACAGCACTGCATGCACCCCAGCAATTCATGAACCACAGCAATGCACCTTAGCACTGCAGCCGATGTACCTCAGCAATGTACCTGAGCACTGCATGCACCCCAGCAAGACACCTGAGCACTGCATGCACCCCAGCAAGACACCTCAGCACTGCATGCAACCCAGCAATTCACCTCAGCACTGCATGCACCCCAGCAATGCACCTCAGCACTGCACGCAACCAAGCAATAAACCTCAGCACTGCATGCATCCCAGCAATACACCTCAGCATTGCATGCATCCCCGCCATGTACATCAGCACTGCATGCACCCCAGCAATACACCTCAGCACTGCGTACACCCCAGCTGTACATCTTAGCACTGCATGCACCCCAGCAATACACCTCAGCACTGCGTACACCCCAGCAATACACCTCAGCATTGCATGAACCTCAGCAATGCAGCCGTTGTACCTGAGCATCCTAGTACTGCTGTACTACAGCACCAATTTACTGATATTCAAGAGCACCATCCTACTGATGTACTACTACACCAATATGCTGATGTACCACAGCACCAATGTACAGGTGTACTACAGCACCATCCTACTGATGTACTACTACACCAATACGCTGATGTAGTACTTCACGAATATACTGATGTACTACAGCACCATCCTACTGATGTACTACTGCACCAATTTGCTAATGTACTACAGCACCATCCTACTGATGGACTACACCCCCCAATATACTGATATTCTACAGAACCAATATGCTGATGTGCTACTGCACCAATATGCTGATGTACTGCATCACCGATATACTGATAATATTAATGCCCCCCCCCCCCCCCCCCCCCCTCCCCCCCTGCACTCCATCCACCACAGGTTATGGATGTGTTCGGCTTTCCTCTACCATTCTACAGCACCCCCACCCTGCTGCTGTCAACTGGGATTTCATTCAGAGTGTGGTCGTACTTGTCCAAGGTAGGTGCAATACGTAAATACATGGTGTGGCCGTACCTGTCCAAGGTAGGTGCAATACATAAATAAATGGTGTGCCTTTTATGAGGTGCGAGGTGGAGGGGGCCAGCCCGTTTGTTCGCACTGGGGCCAACCACCAATAGGAAAAATAAAAGTGGGCAGCACTACCGATTTGAAGACCTTGCTTTCATCCCATCCACCCAAGCCCACACAACCCAACTTACCCCTACCAACTGTTAACGTTTTCAAGCGGCAAGCACATTTTGAGTCAAGGAGGGTACGAGGAAAATAACTATCATGATCAGCATTACCATCATCATCATCATCATCATCTAAATCAAAAACATCATCATCATCCTCACTATGACCCTCTGTTCATCACTCTCCCCAGCTTCCACTCTTCTGACCTTCACCCTCCCTCTCCCCGTCCCTTACAGCTGCGCCCTGATGTCATCCATGTCTCCACCCCCGGAATCATGTTCCTGTCTGCCTTCCTTTACGCCAAGATGCTTGGCATTCCTCTAGTCCTCTCCTACCACACACACATCACGGAGTACATCCCGAGGTACACGTGGGCGGGCCTTGTAAAGCCAGCCTGGCATATCCTCCGATGGGGAGTGCGGCATGCAGACTTGACATTGGTGACCTCGAAAGCCATGAAGGTGGGTATTGCAGTACAGCAGATGTACAAGTAATATACTGCTATCACGGTAGTTAACGATTAGTAATAGTAATGTGCCAGTTGTCTTGGTGCACAAAAAGTATCATGCAGAGGTGCTCGCGTGTGTAGGTGTGTGTTGCAGTCTCTATGTTGCCAGACAGGCTGAAGAGACTGAAACAAATCAGGCTAAACATGGAGTGTGCAGGTGTGAGGCTGAACATCTCGTGTGTTTGAGTAGGTGTGTGTTTCTGTGTAAAGGTTGCCAGACAGGCTGGAGAGGCTGAACAACCTTGACGAGGCTGAACATAATAAAGTAATTGGCATATATAGGTTATATATATGTATGTATATTGGTTAGCATATAGATGTTATTTATATTATCTATATATATATATATATATATGTATATTGGTTGGCATGTAGAGGTTGTTTATATTATTTATATGTATGTATTTGGGTTGGCATACATAGGTTGTTTACTTATTTATATTATTTATATATACACATATTGGTTGGCAAATATTTGTTGTAAAGTATGAGTAGGGGCTGATCAAAAGCACTCACTCACTCACTCACTCACTCACTCACTCACTCACTCCTGTATCTTAACCACGAGGGGCTTAGTACAAACACTCGTTCACTGACGCATCCAAACTTCTGCTGATTGGTGGGTGGCCCCATTCCAAGCAAACGGCTGGCCCCCTCAACCTCACGCCTTGTAATAAGACGTGCTATTTATCTATTTTATTAATCTATTTATCCGAACATGGCTACACAGGACGAGCTGTCAACTAACAACTGCCGCGGCAAGTCCATTGAGGTTTATTTATTTATTTATCCCAACATGGCTACACAGGATGAGCTGTCAACTAACAACTGCCGCAGCAAGTCCATTGAGGTCTATTTATTTATGTATTTATTTATTTATTTATTTATTTATTTATTTATTTATTTATTTATCCCAACATGGCTACACAGGATGAGCTGTCAACTAACAATTGCCGCGGCAAGTCCATTGAGGTGTGGCTGCGAGGAGTGGACACCGACGTGTTCAACCCCAAGTTCAGGTGCTCAGAGATGAGGAACGAGATGTCAGACGGCAACCCAGAGGCTCCCCTGCTTATCTACGTCGGCCGATTGGGCAAAGGTATTGTTGTCCTCGTGCCTGTTTTTACTCATGTGTGCGTGATGTTAATGGGGCCACTGTTCTTTTTTGAGCTTGGGCTAAGGGTTTTTTGTTGCTACTGCCCATGTGTCTCACTGTTTGCATGCCATGCTAACTGAACATGATGATAGTCATCAGTTGACTGGGTGTGGTGTGTGTGTTTGGGTGTGGGGTCGGGCTGTTGTGATTGTAACTGTCGGTCATATTGGTTCATTGTGTTGTTGTTGTTGTTGTAACAGTCCAGGGGTAGACCAAATAGGCTAAAGGGACTTGCCCAACCATGACAGGAGGGGCCATAACAAAAGGGTACTGATGAACAGACCCAATGCATTCGCACCCCCATCGTCACCCTCACCATCACGCTCACACAACAAACGACACTCGCTGCTCATGCAGAGAAGAACATCAGCGCTTTGAAGACCATTATTGAGCAGCTGCCTGGGTGTCGCTTGGCTCTGGTGGGTGATGGCCCCTCTAAAGCTGAGCTGGAGGTGGAGCTTGCAGGCTACCCAGTAAAGTTCATGGTGCGTACCAGGGTAATTCAAAGCGCGCGCTTTTGAGCGCTGACTTTTTGACCCCCTCTGCGCTTAAGCGCAGTTTTTTGCAACCCCTTGTGGGCGCTGAAAGCAATTTTTGTGCTTTTTGCACTACAAAGCGCAGTTTTTTTGTTTTCAAGTGCGCTAAAGCGCTGGCCAATTTGGCCATTTGAAGTACCCTGGTGCGTATCAGAGATAGAGATAGAAATAATATTTCAATATGTATCATATTATACTAAAGCCTGAATACGTAGTATCGCAGGCTACACAGTGAAATTCATGGTGAATATGTGGATATATAATGTTGTATATGTGAGTTAGAGATATAAATAGTAATGTTATTTATGTTGTTTTTATTATCATTATTAGTTTTACTATTATAGTACTACATATATTATAGTCGTATACAGGAGGGGTTTCGCTTTGGACTTCTGGTAATCAACACATACAAATATGATTGTATCTTTGTATTCCTTCGTTTATGCTTGTACCTTATATTTGTTTGCATATGCTTGTACCATACATATGTTTGCATATGCTTGTACCATACATATGTTTGCATATGCTTGTACCATACATATGCTTGTACCTTATACTTGTTTGCATATGCTTGTACCATACATATGCGTGTACCTTATATTTGTTTGCATATGTTTGTACCATACATATGCTTGTACCTTATATTTGTTTGCATATGCTTGTACTATACATATGCTTGTACCTTATATTTGTTTGCATATGCTTGTACCTTATATTTGTTTGCATAAGCTTGTACGTTATATTTGTTTGCATATGCTTGTACCTTATATTTGTTTGCATATGCTTGTACTATACATATGCTTGTTTATGAGTATTTGTATGTATTTATTTGTTTACGTAAATGAGTTGGGCAGCAGCTGACCTAGAGGAGCACTCATCCCAGGGAATGTAGATGTATGTATATTTACAATGTTTTGTTTATGAGTCGTTGTTTGTGTATGTTTGTATGTATTTTTAATGGTTTGTGTATGCGTCGTTGTTTGTTTATACGATGAGCAACAGCTGAACTACCGGAGCACAGCTCCTGTATTTATCCATCATCACCATCACTATCACCACCACCAACTCAGGGAATGATTAGGGGCGAGAGGCTGTCTCAGGCCTACGCCAGCGCAGACATTTTCATCATGCCCTCCGAAACCGAGACCCTTGGTTTCGTTGTGCTGGAGGCCATGGCTTCAGGCCTGGCTGTGGTAGCTGTCGCCGCAGGCGGCTTGACTGACATTCTCAACAAAGAAGGTGCGCAATATTTGTATGCGTGTTACTGTATGTTGGCTGGGTGGGCAGGTAAAAGGGTGTGAGGCTGGGCTGTGGTAGCGATGGGGTGGGTTACGGTAGCTGTCTCCGCAGGCGGCTTGACTGACATTCTAAAGAAATAAGGTGCGCAATATTTGTATGCATGTTACCGGTATGTCGGGTGGGTGGGTAAAAGGGTGGGATGGGGTGGGCTGTGGTGGCTGTCTCTGCAGGCTGCTTGACTGACATTCTAAACAAATAAGGTACGCAATGGCTGTACTCCACAACTGGCCCGTGATTTCATTGTACGCATAAGCTCCTACACCCACCCATGATTGCGACCTGCCCGTGATATTGACCATCAATAAAGAGACGGACAGACTGGTACGTACCAATTGTTGAAACCAATTGTTTCTCATATACCCCACCACCAACCCCAAACACCACCTAAACCCGAACCACCCACCACCAACCACACCAACCCACTCCAAACTCCACTGAACTGCTGTAGATGAGACTGGGTTCCTCTATCCCCTGAGTGACTGTAAAATTGTAATCCCCGCATATACCCAAGCACCACCAAAAACCGAACCACCAACCCACTCCCAACTGCACTTTGCTGTTGTAGGTGAGACTGGGTTCCTCTATCCCTGATGTACCTAAACACGACCAAAACCCGAACCACCAACTCACTCCAAACTCCACTGCGCTGCTGTAGGTGAGACTGGGTTCCTCTATCCCCAAGGTGACTACGTGAAGGCCACGCAGCTAGCCCGCACCCTAGTAGAAGACATTGAGTTGCGGAAGAAGGTGCAAGCGGCAGCTCGTGCTGAGGTCGAGCTGTTTGGCTGGTCCAAGGCCACCAAGGAGCTGCGCGAGAAGCAGTACAAGGTTGCTGTACGACGAAAGAGTGGCAAGGAACGGTAAGCGCGGGTTTTTGCATTGCCACCATCCAAAACTGAATTTGGAGAGGAAGGTTGCATTAATATTGGGGTATGCTGGGGTATGTAGCCTCTTTCAGTGATTTACAATGGTCTAATGGTAGACCAGATCGCTAAAGAATGAAGAGTCGGGGGTTCGACTCCCCCTTCGGTCGCTCTTGGCGTTGCAGGTCGTCGTCGACCGCGATGGTAGCTTGTCCAGTTGAGGAAAGAGACCGCTCCCCACCCGCGTACGACGGGCTCCCTTAACACCACGCCCCACCAGGCGTGATCAGTACCTGGGGTATGTGTGTGTGTTTTACAGTCTAGCCGGTAAAGGGGTAGCCATATAGGCTAAATAGACTTGCCCAACCTCAATCTTGGGAAGGTCTGTATACAAAACAAGCACTGGTGAACTGAACCCTAACAAATCAAAATCAACGGGGACCTGGAGTTCGCGCTAAGCTGATGATTTAACTTCAATTTGGGGTAGTAGCTCGAATGATTGGCTTTTCGGCTACGAGCAACAGCTTGTAGGCAGCTCCCCCTGGCTGGCTATTCAGTCAAACCTAGTGCAACCTAGTGAAGCTGACGCAATATATTGTCCAGAACTGCTGAACTGTATGGGTGTAGCACAGTGGCTGGCTTAGGAAGCTGCATAGCAGGTTCTAAAAAGGGAGAAAAGAGCCCTGCTCGTATTGTATGACACTCTGAATATGAGCTTTTAGTGTAGCTTCCAAGGAGCCCCTCTCACATTCACATCATATCACACCACATCACCCATGTGCCTTCTTCCGTAGCTTTTGGTTCATGTCACACCATATCACACCATATCACCGTTGTGCCTTCTTCCGTAGCTTTTGGTTCACGTCACACCATACCACACCAGTATAAGAGCTCGTATTTTATAAACCTCTGAGTAGGAGCTCTGTGTTCTGCTTCCAAGGAGACCCTCTCACAATCACATCTGTGCCCCGCAGATTTTGGTTCATGGCTCTGCGTATCAGCGCCCCCCCCCCCCCCCCCCCCCCCCCCCACACACACACACACACACACACACACACACACACACACACACACCACACACACCACACACACCACCACCACCACCACTACACACACACGCGCACGCACACATCCCCCCCCCCCACCCACCACACAAACACACTCACTCACACACTTTTCCCCGCAGATTTTGGTTTATGGCTCTGCGTATCAGCGCCCCCCCCACCACCACCACACACACTCACTCACTCACTCACTCACTCACACCTGTTCCCGCAGATTTTGGTTCATGGCTCTGCGTATCAGCGCCCCCACCACCACCACCACCACCACCACCACCACCACACGCACTCACTCACTCACTCACACCTGTTCCCGCAGATTTTGGTTCATAGCTCTGCGTATCAGCGCCCCCCCCACCCCACCCCACCCCCCACCACCACCACACACACTCACTCACTCACTCACACACGTTTTCCCGCAGATTTTGGTTCATGGCTCTGCGTATCAGCGTCGCACGCTTCTTCCTGCGCTTGTGGCTAGCCATCACAAGCATCTTCCGCCCACAAACTGTGACTGCAACTCCAAACCCTAGTGCTGCTTGACGAGATCCTCCTGCTAGGCATCTAGCTCTGAGGCATAGCCCATACACCCTATTTAAAACATTTAAAAAGGGCCACCCCTACTTGGGGGTCATTGGCTCGATCGAATCACATGATCTATCAGCCACCCAACCCCTAGTGCTGCTTGATGAACCGCCAGCACTTGCTTGCTGCGCTCCTCCCTGGCAGCACTACTATCCAGGTACATGCGGTACACCTCGCTCTGTTCCAGGCTGGCACTGGCACTCTCAGCGACCTCCTGAGCTGTGGCTTTCTGCTGCTCCCTGAGGATTCGGCCCCGCAGGGTGCGCTTGTTGCAAGCCCTCACAAGCATCCTCCGCTCCAACCTGTGACTGCAACCCCTAACCCTAGTGCTGTTTGATGAGACCCTCCTACTAGGCATCCAGCTCTGTGGGCTTGATCAAATCACATAATCTATCAGCCACCCGACCCCTAGTGCCGCTTGATGACGTTCTTCCGCTGGGCATCAGGTGGCGGTTGGCTTGATTGGATTACATGGCACTGGGCCATTAGAAGTGTTTATGGTATGAGATTCAGGAAGGGTCCTGTTCCTCAAGTCTACCGATGTCCCATTTATATAGCACCATGTATATCGATGCCCCATTAATACGGGGCCAGGTCTGTCGCTGCCCCAGTTATAAAGCACCCCGTAAACCCGCGCCCCATTATTATGGGACCAGGTATACCACTGCCCCATTGATACGACACCAGGTATACCAATACCCCAGGTACATAGCGCCATGTATACCTGCGCCCCTGTTATACCGGTTCTCCAGTTATATGGCACCAGGTATACCAGTACCCTAGGTATATAGGAATATAGGCAGTTATACCGGTGCCCCTTTTATATGGAACCAGTTATCCCGGTGCCCCATTAATACCAGGACCAGGTATGCCGATGCCCCAGGTACATAGCGCCAAGTATACCTTTGCCCCAGTTATACCGGTTCTCCAGTTATATGGCACCAGTTATACTGATTCTCCAGTTGTATGGCACCAGTTATACCGGTGCCCCTGTTATATAGCACCATTATACCGGTGCTCTAGTTATATAGCACCAGGTATACCGGTGCCCCTGTTATATAGCACCATGTACATCACCGGTGCCCTAGTTATATGGCACCAGGTATACCGGTACCCCAGTTATATATCGCCAAGTATACCTGTGCCCATTAATACATCACCACTTTTACTGGTTCTCCAGTTGTACGGGCACCAGATATACCGATGCCCCAGGTATGTATGCTCACCGTCTGCAGGCAGAGTAGACATGGGTAGCATAAACACCCAAGGGGAGTTGGGTTTTGTTTTGACTACATTGGCTACCAACCTTCAGGCTGCTTGCCATCTCTGCAGGCGGAGTAAACATGGGACGGTGACATACCTTTTCTTTTCAGCTACGAGCAGCAGCTTCTAGGCAGCTCCCCTGACTGGCTATTCAGCCAAAAGCTGACACAACCTAGTGTGCCTGGAAGCTGACAGAATCCGCTGGCCAGAACTGTCGAAATCTTGGGGCTTAGCCTAGTGCCTGTTTCAGGGAGCTACCTAGAAGCTGCTGCTTGTAGCTTAGGAGGGAAACTATGACTGGGCAATACCGCCCGTTGACTGACTGGACGATGCTGCCTCTTGACTGACTGGAAATTGGCGGAGCGTGTTGACAACAGAACGACAGGTGGCAACGGACTGGAGCTGACGGAAGTCAGTTAGTTATGGGGCAGTTGGCTGACGTGGCAGGCTTCATTTTTTAGGTCGGAAGGTCAAATGGACAAATGGGTAACCCTGGGGGCTTCCACCCCCCAGAAGGGGGGGCTCCGCCAAAAACTATGACTTGAATGAAAGGACGAATGTGCTGGAGGGCAATACCGTCCCTTGACTGATTGGATATAATTTTTTGTACTCTAGTTTGGGGCTTGGAGACTCGCATCAGCAGCATGCTCTGAATCGCGTTGCTCTGATTTTCACACAGGACTTGTATTATGTAGTCTAGCTCAAATGTGTATTTTTGTAGCTTTCTGTTTGGACGCAACCTAGGTTGTGATTGTACTTGGAATGTATTTGCGTAACTGGGAAGATGGGAGGCAGGAAGAAGGAGGAGAAAGAGAAGAAAAGAGTTTTATGAGAGCAAGGTCTTATTTTTCTGATGTTTAAACTTGGTTACATGGCTCTAGCCAGCAATTTGGCTGCACGCCGTCTTTGGCAGTAAACAAAGAGTTTGGAGGTGTATAGCCTAGTACTTGAACTTGGTTACATGGCTCCAGCCTATAATGCTGCCCGCCGTCTGCGGTAGCCATAGTACTGTGCGCCGTAATTGACTTGAATTGTTCCATGGATTTCAGCCAACTCTGGGCTGCTAACCACCTTCCTAATCCCCCTGTGCACCGTAATTGCTTAATTGTTGCGATGAGACATGCAATGCCGTGCTTCTGTGTTAGCCTTGCTGGGTAGTAATTAATTTGTTACCCTTCCCAGTTTGTTGTTTCCCTTCAACTCCCTTCACACACCTGACCAAGGAGCGACCCCAGGGAACGACACCAGCTATTATGTCCTTGGATTCAAGATTGTGATTGTAAATATGTCATATGATATGAAGGTCAGCCTTTTCTACTACACTGGGTATGTGGGAAGAATAGACATCGGAAATATGAGCACGTGATACTGCACCATACTTATTGTACTGCCATCGACAGGCCATTGGTGGCCTAAGACAAGCCCGCTCCACCACATCCGGGAGGGGAATTCTAACAAATCCTTAGGGAAAGAAAGGCATTATTGCAGCTATCATGCAAGCAAAGTGAATGAGTCATCCTCGTGGGTTGAAAACGGGAGTTTCATGCTCATTGGTTTCCGTGGCTTTGCAAGAAGAGACTTGAAAGACGGTGAACACCCACATACACCACCCAATCCCCACCCACCCAACCCACCCACACGCACCTATCCCATTGTTTAGCCCTTGCCTCTGCTAAGAATGCAAAACCGATTGCCGATACATACTCTCAGATCCTCTTAGACGGACTTGTGTATTAATATTCAGGTAGTTGCCGTGAATACCATTCTGTTCCAGGCAGCTCCATAGGATGCTTATGTTGACAGTTCGACAGTTTGACACTATCCTAAGCCTTCATGAAGTCCACGAAATCATAATATACAGGGCGCTTTTGTGACTGGTTTCCAACGGATATTTGCCCCCTCTCCTTATATCTGGGTACTAAATTTTGTGTTAATACGGCTTATATATATGCCTTCGCCTGTGGCAAGCGATGGTACCTGCCAGAGGTCGCATGTCCAATTGTCCACCCTACCGCCAGTCGATTAGATCACGCCAGTCGGTTAGACCGCTGGCGTGCATTAGAGTTAGGTTCCACTTAACCTCCCTGGGATGCTCTGCTACTTATTGAATGCGCATCCTTTTCTTGTCCAACCATTGTAAATATACTGACTATACATTTATGTCAATTTGGGTTGCCTTATAAAAAGCGCAATTGCTATTTTTGGTTGCCTCATAAGCGCAACTGCCTTGAAAAATCTGCGCGCACGCAACTGCCTTTTAAAAACTACCTCTTTCGCGCAACTGGCTACTTTTGCGCTTTTAGTGCGTATTTTTGCCGCCAACTTGGGGGCAGACTAGTAACTGTAGGGACGTGTAAAAACATGTCACAAGCTTACATGTGTCAATGTAAGGCAGTGAACAGCCCACAGTTGGCTGAAAAATAATGTAACAATTCAAATTCAAGCACTTATGACCTGGTACCTGGCTGGAGCCATGTAACCAAGTACAAGGGAGGGGTTGGGCTAACAACCAGGACAAGTCTCTAAACTCCGTGGGTATTGCACGAGAGGACTCAGAATTGGAATACAGTGATGAGCAGCCCACAGTTGGCTGAAAAATAATGTAACACTTCAAATTCAAGCACTTATGACCTGGTACCTGGCTGGAGCCATGTAACCAAGTACAAGGGAGAGGTTGGGCTAACAACCAGGACAAGTCTCTAAACTCCGTGGGTATAGCACGAGAGGACTCAGAATGGGAAGACAGTGATGAGCAGCCCACAGTTGGCTGAAAAATAATGTAACACTTTAAATTCAAGCACTTATGATCAGGTACCTGGTGAAGACGGCGATCAGCCATGTTGCTGGCGGGAGCCATGTAACCAAGTACAAGAGACGGGTTGGAGAAAGCTGGGGGGGGGGGGGGGGGGGGGGGGGGGGAGGGAGAAAGCGCAGAGGTTGTCAAAAGAGGAGAGTGCAACGGTAAGGGTAGTAAAAACATCTGCACACTGCATGCAGAGGGGGTTTACCTGTTGCCTCAATCACGCAGTCGGGCTCTTATAACTTTCGCGCTAGCGCGCAAGAACACGCGTCATGCAGTTACCTGCTTTATACACAGTTCATCTGGACAAGTCTATAACTGTCTAATCTGCTTAGTGTGCTCCCTGGTTTCCGTGGGTATCGCACGGGGGGGGCTTGGAAGAGGAAGACGGAGAGCAGCTCAGAGTATGCTGAAAAATCAATAAATCATGCAACAATTAGAATTCAAAATGTATACATACCGTACGCGCCTTAAGTATTGGCAAATGTCAGTTCCCCCCCTGAAAGTGGGTCTCAGAAAAGCATGGCAAAACTAACTTGGCAAAGGGGTCTATGGCTTTCACTGTCTCCAGCTCAGACCTGAAATCCAGTTGGCAAAGGGTATGTAATTGTTACATTTCCTTGTTAAATGTTCACCAAGCTTACTGTAAAACCATGTAACAATTCAAATCAGGAGCATTAAACTTGGTAGGGCCTAGTAGCCAGACCGGTACATGGCTCCAGCCAGCCAAATTGCTGGCTGGAGCCATGTAACCAAGTTCAAGGTCAAGTCCTTATTCAGAAAGTAGTCTGTTCAAGCTTGCTGAAAATATGACCATGTACCAATTCAAATCAGGAACATTTAACTTGCTAGGGCTTAGGAGACAGAGTATCATGGTACCGTAACTTGGCAAAGGCCAACCACCTGGAGTGGTCTAAAGCTGGATCCCTAATCCGGTTTGGCAAAGGTTCGTTTGCCAATACTTAAGGCGTATACGGTAGTCTCACCTGCCAGGCCAAGCATTTACCTCTTTAATGTAAGCGCGCCGATCTTGCATATCTGCCCAGACCCGCATGGCCAAGGCAACCAAGTGACCAGCTAGGATCCAGAGTGGGTTCAGAGCGGTGGGGCCGGCACTCTCATTTCTCAAATACAGGATCACCCACAAGGCATGGAAAACAGGTGAGTACACTGTGATTGGTACGGGCTCTATAAGGGGTACGATGAGGGCTTCACTGGGTATCACGAAATATTGAAAGAAGGCTGAGGAGAAAAATCCAGGGATCCCGAATTTTTGGCTGGGAGTATACCAATGTCCTGCCTATGCCCATGAGCATCATCCAACAACCCAGCTGATCAAGCCGCCTTGTACGACACAGAACAAAGCAGACCAGGAAAGGTGCAGCAACACAAGGCAGAAACCAGCAAGGCGTAAATACATCGCCATTCCATAGCAATCTCCCAGACTGAACCAGGTTTAGTAAGAGAGCCACCAGGCGAATGTTGAAGTAAACAGTGGTGGTGGATATGTGGCGATGTTGTACAAATCGCCAGTATCTTTTCTCATGATGCTTTTCCTCAAATCCCGCACACACAAGAGGCCACATCTCAGAAGCGGATAAGGAGGGATGACCACCAGATCCCAGTGCAGGGGCAGTAGGAACAATGCCTCCTCTTGTAAGATTGCTGATCCGAAGGATACTGGAGCTAGGGCTTTGTAGATGAGTCCTATCATGGTTGGTCTGGTCCATGCCCATTGCTTCTGATACAGGCTTCACATCCTCCGTGTCTGCAGTGAGTCGTTGGGCCATGGCCTTGGCGATATTCTCACTAGACTTCAGCCAGTTCCTCTACAGATATAGAAAGATGCTACCAGCAAGAGGGAGGCGTGCAGCTCGCTCTTTAGATGTCAAACAAGGCGACTAGCAAGAAGGGCGGCGTGAAGCTCACTCTCCAGACGTAAGACGAGGCTACCAGCATGGACGGAGGTGTGCAGCTCTCTCGATCTCTCGCTCTCCAGATGTAAAACGATGCTACGAAAGGTACGAGTCTACGCCGGTCAGTTCCGCCCATGACAGGCTTTTCAAAGTGGACAGGGGCATCCTTAGGGATACCCTGGCTTCTCAACGTTAAGCCTAGATCGACAACTCGATCATTTGGGGGAATCTCTCCGTAGTTTGGATGTTGACAAAAGTGTCGACGAAGCTGGGAGTTCGGTAGCTGCTCAGAAAAAAGATGCCGATACCGGGTTGCCTAATGCCTTGCAGGAGGAAAACGCCAATCGGAGTGACTTAAGGAAACTGCAAAGTGGGGATCATTAGCCCTGTAAGAAGCCAGGAAACGACTGAGATGGGTGACTTAGGATAACATGACTAGCCAAGTAAGGAGTGGGAGCATAAAACGAGAGAAAAACAGAGCGAGAACCGGCGAGAACCGAAAAAGAAGGGTAGGGTTTAGGGTGCGGTTCTCCGCAGTACGGCTAGAGAAACTGCCCAATAGAGATATCAGGGCGCGCCGTTGGCCATCCGGCCATCCGCGGTCCAGGCGCAGGCGCTTGCGAAGTGGGCAGCATGGGGCGAGATACTCGCAACCTCGAAATTTCAAAAAGTATCTGCCCAATGATGCGAACAGCTTCCTCTCTTTCTTGCGCAATTCTCCTGCCGAAGCTTCGTTTACTGGCGGAGGTGCAGGAGCCTCGTTCTCAGCCTCGTTTCGAGCGGTGCACACCCTCACTTCTACGTCTGAAACTCGATCATGGAGAGGCTTCGTTCACAGCCTTGTTCATAGTGGGCAGCAGAGCATACTACGCCTCGCCTCGTGAACTTGTTTTGTTTGAATAAGTTTGAATGTGTTTGATAGCATGCGAGTTATGGAGTCACTGGGTGAGGGAGGTGGCGCTGATGCTGAACACGAGCAGATAATTAATTTGGCGCAAATGTCCAGTATTTTACAAGAAAGAAAGGAAGCTGTTGGCAGCACTGGGCAGATATTTTTCAAAGTTCTGGGGTTGCGAGTATATCTCGCCCCTTGCTGCCCACTTCTCAAGCGCCTGCGCCTGGAGCTAGCATGCGCAGGCGCCACAGATATGCCTTTGAGCCGGCAAATCAATGTGATGAGGTGGCGATGCACGACCTATATATGAGCTGGCACGTCGGTCACTCCTTTGGATGGCCGATAGGGCGGATGGCCGACGGCGCGGCCTGGTATCCAATAGAGCAGACTTTTGAGCAGAGAGCTTCTCTGCTTTTGAGTGTCCACTCCTGAGTCGAGGACCACTCGGGGCGTACCAGGGGCGGGCGCGGGGCGGGGGGGCGGGGCCTGGGGGGGGGGGGGGGGGGGGGGGGGGGGGGGGGGGGGGGGGGGGCGAAATCGCGACCTATTTAACTTTCGAGGCTTGACACGAATCGTCGTCTACCCATATCGAGGCGTCACCAAGCTTGTCGATTGGGTTTCTAACTCAAATTACAATCATTGTCAAAGCGCTAGTTGCGCAAATGTTATCCACATTATAAGGTACCGGCCTTTGCTTTTCATGTCATTCACGAGTGGGGCTGAAATATAATAAGTCGCAACTCGCACCCTAGTTTAACTGCCAGATCCCGAAATGGTGCGTCTGGTGTTTATTTCATGGCTGTCGAAATTCACGCCATCCTATCCCGCTGAAAGCAACAATTATAACATGTGAAACTTTACTTCGGCCCTCCCTCGCAGTGAGAGCCTCGTTTTAACCATCGGGATTTCCTACTAATATACAACGGGTTTGATACTTTGATTAGTTTCAGATTCATATCTAAGGTTTCCAGTTAAATAGATGTAAAAGTAATACAGACTTAGAAAAAAGTCGAAATCAAAACATTAGAAAACGCTGGATTCGAGGATTCGAGGATTCGAGGATTCGAGCAATCGAGCAATCTAATATATAACGGAAATGGTCCCCATCCCAGACTTCCCTATTTCCCTGCATACCATGATGGGCCAACCTACAGGCCATCCTCCGCGCATCTCTTCTCTGGACAAACAGACACCAACAAATCGACTGGGACGGCTCTTATTTCTGTACTCCCATTTCTTTCCTTTCGAATGACATTCGTATTCCCGAGTGCAGGTACACAGCCGCAGGCTTCTCGCCCTAGCCCACCCATCACAAATCTCCCGCGGCCGGGAACGGGCCGATTGACAAAATACCGTACGCGCCTGAAGTATTGGCAAACGACCCTTTGCCAAACCGGATTAGGGATCCAGCTTGAGATCCCTCCAGGTGGTTAGCTTTTGCCACGTTACGGTTACCATGGTACTTGTCAGTTTGCACCGGGTTTAATTTAGTAACCTCTCTAATAGACCAGATGGGCACTTATGTAGTTCCCTGTGTGCAGGAAAAAGAGCTCTTAGCTCTTAAGACAAAAGGGTCCAAGATTCCCATCCCCTCATGACAGTCTATACTTTTTTTCGTACATGGCTCCAGCACTTCGGCTGGCTGGAGCCATGTGCCGATCTGGCTACTAAACCCTAGCAAGTTAAATGTTCCTGATTTGAATTGCTTAAAGGTTTTATTTCCAGCAAGCTTGGGCAGATTACTTGGTGAACATGTAACAAAGAAATGTAACAATACCATGTAAGCAAAAAATACCCTTTGCCAACTGGATTCCAGATCTGGACCCGAGTCAGTCAAAGCCATTGACCCCTTTGCCATGTTAGTTTTGCCATGCTTTTCTGAGACCCACTTTTAGGTGTAAAATTACATTTGCCAATACTTAAGGCGCGTACGGTATAGGGCGCTTCCATCTATCTGCTCCCATTTTCAAATCATGCTAAGAGGTTCTCAACCCAGCCCTGTTGCGGATCACTTTGTTAGGTACATGAATACATGATGTGCATCTTTTAAAGTAGGTCTGCATGTACGGCCTGACTTCTAAATTCCAACCCGCCGAAAGTAGCATTCTTCCTTCCACCAAGCGAGGGATTCATCTTCGATTTTTTCTATGGATTTCCCACTTTTACATCAAAAAATTGAGTGCTTTAGCTGGCTTCATTCTGTTACAAACTCAGAGATGTTGGTGCTATTTTTGGCCCTGTCCCAGCCTATAACTACGGCATAGCTTTTGCCTTTAAAGCGCAATATACCACAGAAAAGTACGATTCTATCCAGGCCACAGTTGCTTAACTAGCCAGAGCACAAAACGACCCGAAATCGCACTAGCTAGAGAGTAAAATGTCTAATAATAGCGCTTTTCACTAAATCGCACCTTCGAAAGTATATTAACAAACAGTTACGCACATGAGATAAATTCCCACCATTCTTTATCTATGCGGTCAGAAATTACGACCATACAAAAATTCAAAATTATGACCGCACACAACTACTACCAAACACTACTACCGTTCACAACTTTCGCAATTTAGCCACCACAAGCCTATTGCTTAGACAATAGCCTATTGCCACTTAAGCATATTGTCTTTTCAAACACCACAAGCCTATTGCCCAGACAACTATTATACTCAGCACTCAGTACTCATGAGTGTGGTGTAGTAGTGCTTATACTACCCATGTTGACTCTGCCGTCAGACAGAGAGCAGCCTGAAGGCTGATATACCACATAATTAAAACAGGACAACAACAAGTCTACTCTGACGCATGGACTGATTTGAATTGATTATTTAGCTGCCTAAGACGGCGAGCAGCCTTGAAGGCTGGAGCCATGTAACCAAGTGCAAGTTCAAGTTCTGACGCATGGACTCAGCCTTGGCAGCGTTTTTCTTTTCAGCTAAAAGCAGTAGCTTCTAGGCAGCTTCCCCGACTGGCTATTCAGCCAAAGCTAATGCAACCTAGTGGGTCTGGAAGCTGACAGAATCCGCTGTCCAGAACTGTCGACATCTTGGGGCTTAGCCCAGTGGCTGGCTCAGGAAGCTGCCTAGAAGCTGCTGATCGCAGCTGAAAAGAAGAGCACCAAGCCTTGGAGCCAGCAAATGAATAGTACTACACACGAATACAAAAGTAATCTACACATCTCAGAAGTACTACACACAAACTCAATAGTACTACACACAACTCAGAAGTACTACACACAAACTCAAAAGTACTACACACAACTCAGAAGTACTACACACAAACTCAAAAGTACTACACACATAATCAGAAGTACTACACACAAACGCAAAAGTACTACAAACAAACTCTGAAGTACTACACACAAACTCAAAATTGGACAAGAACACTTGAACATAATTAGTAGTCCAGTACTTCATATAGAGGTTGGGCACGTCCCTTTAGCCTATCTGGCTACTCTGGACTGCAAAATACACACACGCACAAATACACACACAGGCATACAAAAAGAACACTTATACACGCACGCACACACAGGCCTGGGCACACAGGGGACCCCTGGACTGCAAAATACACGCACACGGGCATACAAAAGCACACAAATACACACGCAAACACAGGCACAGGCACACAGGGGACTCCCTGGACTGCAACACACACACACGATACATACACAGGCACACAAGAATACACACAAACACAGGCACACAACACACACACAGGCACAGGTTTGGGCTGCAGTAGCACGGGCTGCCAGCTATATGAAAATCTCCCTTTCTACAAATCAGTCCCTCCTATTTATCCAGAGGGTTCTTGATTACTAATCCAGAGGATTCTTGATTACTAATCCAGAAGATTCTTGATTACTAATCCAGAAGATTCTTGATTACTAATCCACAAGATTCTTGATTACTAATCCAGAAGATTCTTGATTACTAATCCAGAAGATTCTTGATAACTAGAGATTGGGCAAGTCCCTCCAGCCTACCTGGCTACCCCTGGACTGCAAAAAACGCACACAAATACACACACACAAGCACACAGGGAACCCCCTGGACTGCAAAACACACAGACACACAAGAACACACACACACAAGTTGATTGATTGGGCAAGTTCCTTCAGCCTACCTGGCTACCCCTGGACTGCAAAACACGCACACAAATACACACAGGCACACAGGGAACCCCCTGGACTGCAAAATACACACACACAGGTAAACAAGAACACACACACACACAGGTTGATTGATTGGGCAAGTCCCTTCAGCCTAGGAGGCTAACCCTGGACATAATCACACATACAATTAGATAGCAGGCTGCAAGCAAGATAAGGCAGTGCAACCAGGGTACTTCCAAGCGCGCGCTTTTGCGCGCTACCTTTTTGAGCCCCACTGCACGTTTTGCGCAGTTTTTTGCAACCCACTGTGGGCGCAGCAAGCAATGTTGGCGCTTTTTGCACTACAAAGCGCAGTTTTTTTATTTTCAAGTGCGTTAAAGCACTGGCAATGGAGGTACCCTGAGTGCAACAAGCAGAATGAACAAAGACCTGGTATGCGGCCAAGGCACTTTTATCAATTAAGACTGGTATTCACACATACACACAGACAAACAAACTGACACAGATTGGGGATACAGCAGAACTGGCTGCTAACCATCTCAATTATAAGTAGCTATACGTTATAATAAGTCATAACTATAATAACTATGAGTTCGCATAATACATTATCATAATAATGACTACTTGTACGCATAATAAGTTATTATAATAATTACTGCAAGTAAGCATAATAAGTTGTCATAATAAATGTTCTCTACCGCCGTAAGGCTCCTTTAATACCACACCCCACCAGGCTTTATTATTACAATAGGGTACCCTTTGCTTGCAGCAAGACAACAACAAGACAACACTGTTGGTCACTGTGGAAATCCGGGACCCACCTAGATGCAGGCAGGCCCTACACTATTGGTCGCTGTGGAAATCCTGGACCCACCTAGATGCAGGCAGGCCCTGGGACAGGGCGGCAAGGAGGGCACCACTATTGTCCAAAGCCCCCTCAACAAGCTGAGCCACCCAATCCAGTGCTTCATTTAGGTGAGAGGAAGTGTGACCACTGGCTTGTGGCAAGGAGGGCACCACTATTGTCCAAAGCCCCCTCAACAAGCTGAGTCACCCAATCCAGTGCTTCATTCAGGTGAGAGGAAGTGTGATCACTGGCTTGTGTCAAGGAAGGCACCACTAATGTCCAAAGCTTTGAACAGTGGGGTCTGCTAACGGAGGGCTACTAAGACATCTTGGCTGCCGCTGCGAAAAAATGCCAGTCAAAAATGCCCCCGCAAACCTCCTCGGCTCCGCACCGCAAGGTTTTGGGGACAGCGCGTTGCACTGGGGTTGCACCAATCAGCTCAATTTGGGACGCGTCGCATGTAGACAAAAAAGTATGGCCAGAAGTGCTGAATATTGAACTCGGTATTCACTACGATATTCAGTACCCAGCTCCTAGACAATGGTCCCATTGGGTACCACTCCGCTCTTAGGTACCACTATGATACCATCTCTGATCACCAGGTCGCTGCAAAATCAGTTAGATCAGGGTAGATCAAGTTAGGAAGCTGGGTGGGGTGGGGTGGGGGTGGGGGTGGGAGGTTGCTGAATTCAGCTTTCAGTAGCCAGATTCTAGACAAGCAATGGTTCCATTTCCATTCTACTCCGCTCTTAGGAACGGCTATGATACCGTCTCAGATGATCAGGTTGCTGGAGCAGTAACCTCACACACACACACACACACTAACACATACACACACCCTAACACAGATACACACGTACACACACACCCAAGACACACGTACACACACCCTAACACAAGCCCATCGACCCACACCCTGACACAGATGAGCACGGGGACATGGAGCACGCCTAGAGAATGGTTCCATTGGGTACCACTCCGTTCTTCTGAACGACCACAATACCAGCTCGGATGCACCGGTTGCCAGAGCAGCAACCAACACCAGCCTCACGCCAGCGCCAGTAACATTGGGTACCACTCCGTTCTTCTGAACGACCACAATACCAGCTCCGATGCACAGGTCGCTGACAAATCAGTTGGATCAGGTTAGATCAAGCGCGCCTAGACAACTGATCCATCGGGTGCCATTCCCCTCTTCTGTACAACTCTGATAACGCCTCGGATGACCAGGTTGCTGGAGCAGTAACCTCTCTCTCACACAAACACACACACTAACACAAGCACACACCCTAGCACAAGCACTTTGACCCACCCTAGCACATTGACCCACACCCTGACAGATGAGCACGAGGACAGGGAGTGCGCCTAGACAATGGTTCCATCGGGTACCACTCCGGCTTTTTGAACGACTATGATGCCATCTCGGATGACCAGGTCTCTGCCAAATCGATCACCGCTCTCTCGGATGCCCTCCCTGTTCAGTAGGAGGCAACCCGCGCCGATTCGAGAGTTGTTGTCGATGATGGCCTTGTGGATAGTGCAGCCGGGGCCAACCCCTGTGGTGATGGTGATGAAGGTGATGGAGATGAGGATGGTAATGATGATGGTCATGGAGATGATAGTGATGGTGCTGATGGTGGTTCATTAGTTGCAACCATGTGGATAGTGCAGCAGGCGCCAACCCCTGTCATGCAATGCACAAGTTAGCAGTAATGGTGGGAGCGGTGTGGGGGTGATGATGGTGATGAGGATAGGGATGATAAGGGTGATGAGGATGATGGTGATAGTGATGATGGTGATGATGGTGGTACAATATTTGCAACCCTGTGGATAGTGCAGCAGGCGCCAACTCCTGTCATGCAACGCACAAGTTAGCAGTGACGGTGGGAGCGGTGTGGGGGATGATGATGGTGATGAGGATGGGGATGATGAGGGTCATGGGGATGATGGTGATGGTGATGATGGTGGTTAAATAATTGCAACCCTGTGGATGGTGCAGCAGGCGCCAACCCCTGTCATGCAACGCACAAGTTAGCAGTGATGGTGGGAGCGGTGGGGGGGATGATGATGGTGATGATGAGGGTCATGGGGATGATGGTGATAGTGATAATGGTGACGAGGATGGTGATGATGGTGGTACAATAGTTGACAACCATGTGGATAACGCAGCCGGCGCCAACCCCTCTTGGTTGGGTTTTGGTTGGGATGGGCAAGGGCCTTAAGCCTACTTGGCCTACCTTTAGACTGTAACATACATACACATGCCCCTAGTAGTCAGACCCCATGATGACCAGGGATTTGTTCTCCCGCTATACATAGCGATCGCTAGTTTCGACTTCGTTTCAGCGAAATTGTCGCTATAAAAAATTTTTTTTTTGTTGTTGCCCTAAATGGCCCTAAAAAGCAACAAAAAGCTATAGAAAGCACTAAAACGCTGTCCCTGGAGGAGGCATAGAACCATAAAGCTAGGAAAGAACCACTTTCAGGTTTTAAAAATAAATCACTGATGATGACCAAGTCGAATGTTTAGAAAAGTATGGCATCATGTGAATGCAAGCTTAGCATGCTTGTCATATGACGATACCGCCTGATGGGGCGTGGTATTAAGGGAGCCCCGTCTTACGGCGGTGGGGAACAGGCTGCAACTTTACCTGGACAAGGCTACCATGGCGGTTGACAGCAACCGCTAACACTAAAGCGCACACGTAGGGATTAGAACCGAGCACCTTCATTGGTTCAACGAGCTCAACCATTGAACAATTCATCAAAACGGGATATGCTTGTCATAAGAATGTAGAACACAACATTCTAGTGATGCTGCATATAACTATTATTATTATTATTATTATTATTATTATTATAACATACAATTATAGTGATGCTGCTTGTAATTATAACTACATATTATTATTCATAACATAAAATTACATTACATTAAATTTATAATTATAATAAATTACATTAAATTTATAATTATAACTACATATGATTATTAACAACATAAAATTCTAGTGATGCTGCTTATAGCTATGTATTATTTTTACAACAACATAACATTCTTATCACATTACAATAACATACTAATTCTTATAGCATTCTTATAACATTCTTATAACATTCTTATAACAATATAATAACATTATAATTTGTATAATAACCTTATTATAGTATTCTTATAACAGTATAATAACCTTATCATAGTATTCTTATAACATCATAATAACCTTCTTATAGTATTCTTATAACAGTATAATAACCTTATCATAGTATTCTTACAACAGTATAATAACCTTCTTATAGTATTCTTATAACAGTATAATAACCTTCTTATAGTATTCTTATAACAGTATAATAACCTTCTTATAGTATTCTTATAACAATATAATAACCTTCTAATAGTATTCTTATAACATTATAATAACCTTCTTATAGTATTCTTATAACAGTATAATAACCTTCTTATAGTATTCTAAAACATTATAATAACCTTCTTATAGTATTCTTATAACATTATAATTCTTTGAAGATACTAATGCTGCTGCTGCTGCTTATATAACACTATCACCTATTTGTGGATAGTCAGAGCTACCATGCTTATCATGTTTCTCCTTCCAGGCTGTTTCAGGCTGTGCATGAGAAGAAGTTCCCTCAAACCATTGACTGTGCTGACTATCCACCAATCGGTAAGACTGACTGTGTAATGTTCATGTGTAAGTGCTATTCCATGGTATCTAAGGCTTTTATAGGCTATTCCAGGCTATGTCAGGCTGTTACAGGCTATTCTAGACTATTTCAGGCTATTCTAGGCTATTTCAGGCTATTTCAGGCTGACCTTGAGATGAGGTTCCCTCGAACCATTAGCGCTAGCTGTTCACTAACCGGTAAGTCTGACTGTGTACAGATGCTTGTTACCACGGTTCACCTTTCTGATGATATCTTGAAGAAAAAAGGAAAAGCGAAGGCAGTGTCTGCATGAACCTCTTCGACCCTCTTCGTTGCGCAACGAAAAGGGTCGAAGTGGGTCGATGAGGTTACCACAAACCCTGGTTTCTCTTTTCTTGTTTCTTCGATATATCATTATGAAGGGGAACCGTGATAAAACGCATCTGTTCATAGTCAGACTTACCAATTGGTGTATGGCTAGCACAAATGGGTCGAGGGAACTTTGTCTCAAGGTCAGCCAGAAATAGCCTAGAATAGCCTGAAATAGCATGAAATAGCCTAGAACAGCCCGAAATAGCCTGTAACACCAAACAATAGCCTGGAGTAGCCTAAAATAACCATAACAGCCTAGAATAGCCTGAAATAGCCTGTAACATCGTAAAATAGCCTGGAATAGCCTGAAATAGCCTAGAATAGCCTGTAAAAGCATAAAATAGTCTGGAATAGCACTTACACATGAGCATCACACAGTCAGTCTTACCGAGTGGTGGATAGTCAGCATAGTCAGCACTGATGGGTCGAGGGAACTTCTTCTCATGCTCAGCCTGAAATGGCCAGAAATAGCCTGGAGTAGCCTTAAACAGCCCAAAGTAATCTTAAATAGCAAAAAATACCTTGAAACAGCACATACACATAAACAGTACGCAGTCAGACTTACCGATTGGTGGATAGTCAGCACTAATGGGTCGAGGGAACTTCTTCTCAGACTCAAAGTAGTCGGAGCCCATGATGACCGAGTCCATTATTGAGCAACCCGTACCTGCAGGCAATACGGGACCGTTGCTTGGTACAGGTTTGGAATGCGGGTTGGTTGGCAGACCGTTGCTTGGTACAGGTTTGGGATACAGGACCGTTGCTTGGCAGTACAGGTTTGGAATGCGGCAGTACTGCTGCTGCTTACTAGTCTATGTACAATAATGTCTTTAGGGTTCATGCTTTCATGGTACCTTGCTTATGGAGTGCGGCAAATACCCCCCCCCCCCCTCCCCCCCATCCACCCTGCCATTCCCACCCAATATGGGCCACCCTCGGTCCTCCCCCCCAACCTCCCTTCCCCCGACCACCGACACACACGCGTACTCCCTTTCTTCCTACCCCACGCCCTTCACTCCAGCTGTGGGCTTAGATCATGCAGAAATACTAAGTAGATGAAGAGCAGGCTGCGATTCAACCTACCAACAACTTAAGAAAGCCGAACCTGCTGAGAATACCGGACCTGCGCAATTGTGAATCGACGTACCTGCAGCTTCTTCTTTGCGCGCAGCAACCTAGTTGGGACTGCAGCTGTTGTTTAAACCAGACAAGTTCTATGCAGCGTCGCAAGCGGCGCTAAAAAATGGCGGAGAGTTCTTACAGCGGAGCGACAGGTGGCAACGGAAGCGAGATAGTTACGAGACTGTTGGCTGACGTGTCCGGCTTCCTCTCGGTCAGACGGCCGTACAGTCAGACAGACAGACAAATGGGTAACCCTGGGGGCTCCCGCTCCCTTGAAGAGGGGGCTGCGCCAAAAAAAACAAAAATAAATCATCCAATCCTCTCAGTTGCGCGTTCGCTATAGAAGCGATCGATTCATAGGCTGAGCCCCCCCTTCTGGGGGTGGGAGCCCCCAGGGTTACCCATTTGTCTGTCTGTCTGACTGTGTGGCCGTCTGACCGAGACAAAGCCGGACACGTCAGCCAACAGTCTCGTAACTAACTCGCTTCCGTTGCCACCTGTCGCTCCGTTGTAAGCCCCCCCCCTGGGGTGGGAAACCCCAGGGTTACCCATTTGTCCGTCTGTGCGTCTGCATCTGACCGACGACTGAGACGAAACCTGAAACGCCAACTGTCTCATAACTAATTGGCTCTGGTCAGCTACACCGTTGCCACCTGTTGTTCTGTCGCTGACACACCCTGCCAATTTTCTGCGTCGCATGCGAAGCGGTCGATTAATCGATACTTGATACACGATTTATCAATACTTGATACTTGATGGGAAGAGCTTTCAGAGATTGGATGAAGGGTGCAAGGGCGAGAGAGCACAGGGATACGTATTGGCTGTGTGTTGAACAGTAGTGACACAGTGCTATGTGCAGTGACTCAGTGCTACGTGTAGTGACTCAGTGCTACGTGTAGTGACTCACTGCTACGTGTAGTGACTCACTGCTACGTGTAGTGACCCAGTGCGAAGTGCCTAGCAAGAAGGTGCTAACCGATGACACAGTGCTACGTGTATGTTGACTCAGATATCTACGAGTATAAGTTGACTCGTTCTCTTCCTGTAATACCTATCA
Source organism: Chlamydomonas sp. ICE-L (assembly GCA_013435795.1). NCBI lineage: Eukaryota > Viridiplantae > Chlorophyta > Chlorophyceae > Chlamydomonadales > Chlamydomonadaceae > Chlamydomonas > Chlamydomonas sp. ICE-L. Next base: position 143,032,016 of record JACBWV010000610.1, read on the forward strand.
CTGCAACATTGCAAGCCGGCATGCTCGTTTTCCACCTTGTCTCCTGGCCCCTGTTTCTAGGTGGGGGGAAGCTACCCTCCAGTGAGCTACCCTCCACAAGCCAGATCTCCTAGGGTTTAGGTTTTAGGGGTTTAGGGTTAAGGTGTTAGGGTTTAGGTTTTAGAGTATAGGAGATCTGGCTTGTGGAGGGTAGCTCACTGGAGGGTAGCTTCCCCCTCCTCATCTCCCGGCCCCTGTTTCTACCCTCTTATACTGTGAAGGTCTCAAGAAATTCAAATATCTCGCGATAACTGCCTGCTATAGCCGTGTGGTACTGTGGTATTTCACGCATGCGCACTTCTGCCATGCCATCACTGTTTGATCACTGTTTGATCACTGTTTCATTACTGTTTGATCACTGTTTGATCACTGTGCTCACTGTTCAACCCTTTTGACATACAACACACAAATATCCATGGCGGAGAAAACAACAGGAAGATAGGTGGAAAAGAAACAGACAGGAAAGTAAATACATATTCAATCTTCAATATGATACATTGAAAGCAAATACACGCCCAATATAAATTATTTATTGAAAGCAAAAACACATTCAATATGCATTATACATTGATGATGCTGATGCTGATGCTGATGAAAATGATGATGATGATGATGATGGCATTATAAGCAACCATACATTCAATATTCAATATGCATTATACATTGAAAGCTAATACACATTCAATATACATTATACATTGATGATGATGATGACGATGATGATGATGATGATGATGATGATGATGATGATGATGGCATTATAAGCAACTACACATTCAATATTCAGTAAGCATTATACATTGAAAGCAGATACACATTCAATATACATTACACATGCATCATACATACACTCGTGCATGCACACACCTATCACTGCATTATACATGTCTACATTTGTGCATGCACACACCTATCACTGCATTATACATTTATCACACATACATCCGCACACCCACATACACACACATACTCAAGTTTATACACACACACACATACACACACACACTCACATATACACACGCACATACACACACACGTATACACACACATATACACACATACACACCTATCACTGCCCTTGAGCCGATGATGGAGTTCGAGAACTCGCTGTTCTGAGAGATCGTGCATCCAGGCCCTATTATGGTACTGTGCAACTTGCAGGAGTCAATCAGGACAGGGGGGAGGTTCTGCGCAGGTGGTGGGAGTGAGAGGGTAGAGGGAGTGAGAGGGTGGAGGGAGTGAGAGGGTGGAGGGAGTGAGAGGGTGGAGGGAGTCAGAGGGTGGAGGGAGTCAGAGGGTAGAGGGAGTGGCAGGGTGGAGGGAGTCAGAGGGTGGAGGGAGTGGCAGGGTGGAGGGTGGTGAGAGGGTGGAGGGAGGGAGAGGGTCGGAACGTGAAAGGGATGGAGGGAGTGAGGAGGGTGGCAGGGATTTATAGGGAGAGGCGTGGAGGGGAGGTGGAGAGTGGTGGACCCGGGGAAGAATCGGAAAGGAGGGAGGGAGGTGAGGGGTGTGAGGGAATGAGAGGGGTGGAGGGAGTGAGAGGGTGGAGGGAGTGACAGGATGGAGGAAGTGAGAGGGTGGAGGGAGTGAGAGGGTGGAGGGAGTGAGAGGGTGAAGAGAATGATAGGGTGGAGGGAGTGACAGGGGGGAGGTTTCGCGGAGGTGGAGGGGTTCATTAGCCAACAATTATTTATTTATCTATTTAGTTTGTTAGTTAGTTAGTTAGTCAGTCAGATAGTCTGCAAGTCAGTCAGATAGTCTGCAAGTCAGTCAGACAATGAGGTAGTCAGGTAGTTGTCCGTCCGTCCACCTGTCTGTATGTCTGTCCACCTGTCTGTACGTCTGTCCACCTGTCTGTACGTCTGTCCACCTGTCTGTACGTCTGTCCACCTGTCTGTACGTCTGTCCACCTGTCTGTACGTCTGTCCACCTGTCTGTACGTCTGTCCACCTGTCTGTACGTCTGTCCACCTGTCTGTACGTCTGTCCACCTGTCTGTGTGTCTGTCCACCTGTCTGTACGTCTGTCCACCTGTCTGTGTGTCTGTCCACCTGTCTGTACGTCTGTCCACCTGTCTGTACGTCTGTCCACCTGTCTGTACGTCTGTCCACCTGTCTGTACGTCTGTCCACCTGTCTGTACGTCTGTCCACCTGTCTGTACGTCTGTCCACCTGTCTGTGTGCCTGTCCACCTGTCTGTACGTCTGTCCACCTGTCTGTACGTCTGTCCACCTGTCTGTACGTCTGTCCACCTGTCAGTACGTCTGTCCACCTGTCTGTACGTCTGTCCACCTGTCTGTACGTCTGTCCACCTGTCTGTACGTCTGTCCCTTCCTCCTTTCCTCCACCAATGCAAATATGTATTCATCTCTCCTTCCCTCCATCTATTCATCCATTCATTTATTCACCAAACAATGCATCCATCCCTTCCCCCCTTCACCCATCCTTGTATTCACCCATTCATGCATATATTCATCCCTCCACCCATTTATTAATTCATCCATCCATCAATATCCCCCCCCCCCCCCCCCCCCCCTCCCCCCATCCATTCATCCACCCATTCATACATCCACACATTTTCATCCCCCCCCCCCCCCCCCCTCATTCTTTCAGCCATCCATCCATCCATATATGCATCCCTTCCCCCATTCATTCATTTTTTATTCCACTCACCCACATGCTGCTCAATCAACATGCTACTGATTCATCAAGCCTCGCCTTTGGATGCGCTAGGATCTGTCGCCCAAGCTTCTGTACAAACAAAAAGGTTATAGCCTGAAATAACCTGACATAGCCTGAAATAACCTTAAATAGCCTGATGAGGCCTGAAATAGCCTGATAGAACCTAAAATAGCCTTAATTAGTCTGATATAGCCTGAAATAGCCTTAATTAGCCTGATGTAGCCTGAAATAACCTTAAATAGCCTTAATTAGCCTGATGTAGCCTGATATAACCTGATATAGCCTTAATTAGCCTGGTATAGCCTTAAATAGCCTGATATAACCTTAATTAGCCTGATACAGCCTGATATAGCCTGATATAACCTTAAATAGCCTGATATAACCATAAATAGCCTGATATAGCCTGAAATAGCCTGATTTAGCCTGAAATAACCTCAATAGCCTGATATAACCTTAAATAGCCTGATATAACCTTAAATAGCCTTAATTAGCCTGATATAGCCTGATATAACCTGAAATAGCCTTAATTAGCCTGATATAGCCTGAAATAACCTTAAATAGCCTGTTACAACCATAAATAGCCTTAATTGGCCTGATATAGCCTGAAATAGCCTAACCTCCGCATGCGCAAAGATCTGATGCCCATGCTTGTGTATGAACAAGTGGATCAGGCAGCACAAGTCTCATGCTGAAGTCGTAGTAGTCTTCCATGCCGCCCCCAATGTACACCCAATAGCCAGATATAACCTGAGATAGCCTATAATAGCTTGATATAACCTGACATAGCCTCATATCGGGATGCGCAAAGATCTGTCGCCCATGCTTGTGTACGAACGGGAGGGTTATAGCCTGAAATAACCTGAAATAGCCTCACCTCTGGATGTGCAAAGATATGACGCCTATACTTGTGTATGAACGAGAAGGGAGGATCAGGCAACACAAGTCTCATGCTGAAGTCGTAGTAGTCTTTAATCCCGCCCCCAAAGTCCGCCCAATACCCTGAGATAACCTGAGATAGCCTATAATAGCCTGGTATAACCTGAAATAGCCTGACATAGCCGCATCTCAGGATTCTCAAAGATCTGTCGCCCATGCTTGTGTACGAACGAGAAGGGTATAGCCTGATATAACCTGAAGTAGCCTGATATAACCTGAAATAACTTGAAAAGGCCTCACCTATTACGTCTGACATGTGGATCATGATTTCGAAAGCGTGCAACATTAAATACCTTGGGATTCGCAAAGATCTGTCGCCCATGCTTGTTTACAAACGAAAAAGTTACAGCATGCTTTAAACTGAAATAGCCTTAGATAGCCTGCTATAACCTGAAATAGCCTGCCAAGATCTGCTGCCCATGCTTGCGTACGAACAAGAAGGTTACAGCCTGCTATAACCTGCTATAACCTGAAATAGCCTCACCTCTGGATGTGCAAAGATCTGACGCCCATGCTTGTGTATGAACGAGAAGGGAGGATCAGGCAGCACAAGGCTCATGCTGAAGTCGTAGTAGTCTTTAATGCTGCCCCCGATGTCCGCCCAATAGCCGTCCATGTTGGCAGCCACTACATTGTAGCATCCCGCGACTGCCGCGGGAATCAGATCCCTGCCGATGTCCTTGATATCCTTGTCTTCTAGAAGTTTCTCAAGCGCCTCACGCTTGAATACGTAGATGCCGCAGCTTCCAACGTAAGTGCGCTCTCCGTCCTCGTGCTCCTCGGGCTCATCTGTGTTGGGTTGCAGGTCGATAGGTGTGTGTGTGTGTAAGGTTTTGTGTACGTTTGTGTGTGTGTGTGTGAGTGGGGGGGGGGGGGGGGGGAGGATGTAGGTGGGGGTGATAGGGGGAGTGGGGGTGGGAAAGAGGGTGTAGGTGGGTGGTGAGAATTTTGTCAAGCGCCTGACGCAGAAATACGTAGATGCCGCAGCTTCCAACATAATCGCGCTCTCCGTCCTCGTGCTCCTCGGGCTCATCTGTGTCAGGTTGCGGGTCAATTGGTGTGAGCGTGAGCGTGAGCGTGTGTGTGTGTGTTGGGGGGGGGGGGGGGGGGGGGGGTGAAGCTTTGAGGGTGTGTGTGAGGTGGGGGAAGTGGGGGGTGTTTGAATGTGTAGGTGAGGACGTGTGGGTGTGGGTGTGGGTTTGGGGGGGTAGTGGGGGTGTCAGTGTTTGGGTGCGAGGGTGCCAGGTGTGAGAGAGGGTGTGTCAAGGTGTGGGTTTGTGTGGATGTGAAGGGGTATGAGTGCGGATGTGGATGTGGGTGAACCACCACCAGCACAAACTCAAAAATAACGATAGAAGTTGAACAATGAAAAAGCACAAGCACAAAATATGGTTAGACAACACAAGTACAAGTTGGCGCAGGCAGGTTACTCCCTCCCCCTACCACCCACCACTTCCTCCCCCCACAGCGCATGAAGCTGCCCATCTCCCATGAATGTTCCCCCGCCCTAAGGAGGCCCTCCCAAACCAACTCCCCCATCCAACCATCACTCCCTCCCCCTACCATCCACCGTCCTCCCAATCCCAATCCATCCTACCCTAGCCCTGCTTCAAAAACATGCTGGATAAGTTTCCTAACTCTTCTGCATGAACTGGGGCCTGGCATCCGTCCTTCAGCTGCTGACATCCTGCTGCATCGAGACAGCTACCTGTCACACCAGGGCACCAATTGAGCCATTTGTCTAAACGGGTTCCAAGCACAAGCACAAGTACAAGTCTGTAACCCTGCCCTACCCCGCCCTAAGGCGCCCCCCCCTATCCCCCCCCCCCCCCACCCCCCCCCACACACACACACCCCTCCCATCACTCCCTCCCCCTACCATCCACTCTCCTCCCAATCCCAATCTAACCTGCCCTAGCCCTGCCTTAAAAGGCTCAATTTGTAGGTGAAGTCTGTAGGTCTGGGCTGGGGGGTATGTGCGTTAGAATCAGCTAGTAACCCTGCCCTAGTGCTGTCTTCAAAGCTTTCTTGAAAACCTACTAGTGGAAACAAGCTCTTCCAAGCCCTGCGCGCGCTGCCTTGACTTGCAAGTGTCAGATGTACCCAGCCCAACCCAGCCCAGCCCAGCGCGGGCTGCCTTGGCTTCCAAATGTCAGATGTACTTAAGTCTTTCTAACTCACCCTCCTCCGAAGTAAAGCCGGAGTGAAGGTAGGCGTCGATCTCATCCCAGCTCTGGACATCATATTGAGGTAGTGGGTTGGGTTAGGCCTGTGAGTGTGTTGCTGTGTTCCTGTGAGTGAAGATAGGCTTCGATATCGTCCAAAGTCTGAACATCATATGGAGGCAGTGGGTTGGGTTAGGCCTTGTTTTTAAATATATGCTCATTTCAGGTTGCTCATCTGTGTCATATATATTCAGTGGGTTGGGTTAGGCCTGGTTTTAATATATGCTATATTCAGTGGGCTAGGTTGCTCATCTGTCATATATATTCAGTGGGTTGGGTTAGGCCTGTTTTTTATATATGCTATATTTAGTGGGCTAGGTTGCTCATCTGTGTCATAAATATATTTAGTGGACTGGGCTAGGTCTGGTTTTCATGTATGCTATATTTAGTGGGCTAGGTTGCTCATCTGTGTCATAAATATATTTAGTGGGTTGGGCTAGGTCTGGCTTTCATGCATGCTATATTTAGTGGGCTAGGTTGCTCATCTGTGTCATAAATATATTTAGTGGGTTGGGCTAGGTCTGGTTTTCATATATGCTATATTTAGTGGGCTAGGTTGCTCATCTGTCATTTATATTCAGTAAGTTAGGTTGCTCATCTGTCATGTATATTCACTGGGTTAGGTTGCTCATCTATCATATATATTCACTGGGTTAGACTAGGCCCGGATTGAGGATAGGCTTCGATGTCATCCCAGCTCTGAGCATTGTATGAAGGTAGGGGGGTAGGTTGGGCCTGGTTTGAATATGTGGCAACCCAGCAGGTGACCCAGCAACCCAGCGAGTAGCCCAGCAACCAACCAGGTGACCCAGCAACCCAGCAAGTAGCCCAGCAACCAACCAGGTGACCCAGCAACCCAGCAAGTAGCCCAGCAACCAACCAGGTGACCCAGCAACCCAGCAAGTAGCCCCAGCAACCAACCAGGTGACCCAGCAACCCAGCAAGTAGCCCAGGCAACCAACCAGGTGACCCAGCAACCCAGCAAGTAGCCCAGCAACCAACCAGGTGACCCAGCAACCCAGCAAGTAGCCCAGCAACCAACCAGGTGACCCAGCAACCCAGCAAGTAGCCCAGCAACCAACCAGGTGACCCAGCAACCCAGCAAGTAGCCCAGCAACCAACCAGGTGACCCAGCAACGCAGCAAGTAGCCCAGCAACCAACCAGGTGACCCAGCAAAAACCCAGCAAGAGCCCTGCAACCAAACCAGGTGACCCAGCACGCAGCAGTAGCCAGCAACCAACCAGGGACCCAGGCAACGCTAGCAAGTAGCCCAGCAACCAACCAGGTGACCCAGCAACGCAGCAAGTAGCCCAGCAACCAACCAGGTGACCCAGCAACGCAGCAAGTATGCTATATTGGGGCTGAATATAGCATACTCATGGGACGGCAGGTCATCACGACATGGCATGGCATTGCATGTCATCAAGACATGGCATGGCACGTCATAACGGCACATCAGATGGGAGGTAGTGCGTTAGGTTAGGCTTAGTTCGCACACATGGTCTATCAACCTTCGGGCATGACATGGCAGGTCATCACGACATGGCATGGCATAGCATAACGACATGGCATGGTAGGTCATCACGACATGGCATGGCAGGTCATCACGACATGGCATGGCATAGCATCACGACATGGCATGGATGTTAGACATTAGAGACATCCACTTAAGCCTAAGATTAGATTAAAGTCTTATAAACAGTCCATCTGCATAGGGTTTTTCCTCCCACCCCCTCCCCAACTACCATTTCACAGTGCGATCACAGCACGGCAGCTTCTCACACCACAGCACAGCTTGCCAGCATGGCACGGTACACTACCCCACCTAGGCTATGCAAGAAAAGCCAAAGTTCAATTCCAGGATACATTCAAGCTGCATGGGGTTTTTCCGCCCACCCTGGGTAGCTGGGGCACCTGCTGTGGCACAGCAACCCAGTAAATAGCCCAGCAACCCAGCAGGGTTTTCCACCCGTCACCTGTCCCCCTCCCCACGCACCATGCTCATTCCGTTGCTGGGTTCTGCAGCTGTCCCAGTAACCCAGCAAATAGCCCAGCAACCCAACAAGTAGCCCAGCAACCCAGCAGGCAACCCAGCGAATAGCCTAACAACCGACAAGGTGACCCAGCAACCCAGCAAGTAGCCCAGCAACCCAGCAGGTCATCCAGCAACCCAGCAGGCGACCCAGCAACCCAGCAGGTTTTCCGCCCACCCCGTCCCCACGTACCATGCTCATTCCGGTGAGTTCCACCCCTTTCGGCTTCTCTCGAAATTTGTCGATTTGGCAAGTTCCTCCGCCAATCTGCACAGCAATAGCACAAGGTCAGAGTTTGTTGAGGAATGCACTTATTAGTTTGCTGCATGTAAACTTTCATATGTCTGCCTATCTGCCTTTCTGTCTGTCTGCCAGCCTCCCTGCCTGCCCTCCTGTCTGTCTGCCTTCCTGCCTGCCCACCTGTCTGTCTGCCGTCCTGCCTGTCCACCTGTCTGTCTGCCTTCCTGCCTGTCTTATCTGCCTTTCTGTATGTCGGTCTTCCTTTCCTGTCTGCCTGCCTTTTCGTCTGCCCGCTTGTCTGTCTATCTGCCTTTCTGTCTGCCCGCATGACTATCTGCCTTTCTGTCTGTCGGTCTTCCTTTCCTGTCTGTCTTTTTGTCTGCCCGCTTGTCTGTCTATCTATCTTTCTCTGCCTGCCTGCCTGTCTGTCTGGTAAAAGGATTTACCCAACAAAGTTGCGGTCCTCCCCCACTGTAAAATTAATACCCTCTGCCTCTCTTTCTATCTCTCCGTTGGCTTGTTTATGTGCATTCATTTTGTACATTTTAGGCATGTTTTGTGTTTTGTGTTGTTTTGATTGTGTGTGTTTGTTGTGTGCATGTTGTGTACGTTTTGTGTTTTATGTTGTTTTGTTTTTGCACGTTTGTTGAATGAGTTTTGTGTATTTTTTGTGTTTTGTTTATCGTGTGTTATGTTCTTTTGTTTACGTGCGTTTTATTTTATGCGGTTTGTGTGCGTTTTATTGTGTGCATTGTGTGCATGTTTTGTGTTGTTTTGTTTTGGCACGTTTGTTAAATGCGTTTTGTGTATCTTTTGTGTATGCTTCGTTTCGTGTATGTTTTGTGTTTTGTGTTTTGTGTTGTTTTGTTAGTGTGCATTATGCTCTATGCGGTTTGTGTGCGTTTGTTGTGTGCGTTTTGTGTACGTTTTGTTTTCTTTTGTTTGTGTGTGTTTTGTTTTATGCGGTTTGTGTGTGTTAGTGTACGTTTTGTGTTGTTCTGTTAGTGTGTTTTTATGCATGTTGTGTGTTTTTGTGTGCTTGCATCAACCACGCGCACCTTCACAATGCCCAGGTGGTCTGCCTCACTACCCGCAACAGGGCACCAGACAGTTGTCATGTGCTATCATGTAGAATTTAATGATCAATAAAGCACAAAGTCAGGCCCCCTGCTGGTAAAACGATTGTTTAAGGTTCAGTCCGTCAATACTTTTTCTTTTTAGCCGTTCATGTCACGGCTGGGCAAGTCCCTTCAGTTGTCATGTGCGAATCAACTGGTATAATAATATGTTGTGTGCGTTTTGTGCATGTTTCGTGCATGTTTTGTGATGTTTTATTTGTGTGTGTTTTGTTTTACGCATTTTGTGCGCTGCGCTCACTGCCCGCAACAGGGCATCAGACAGTTTTCATGTGCGAATCAACCGGTAAAAAATAAAATATACCTCCGCCTTTTTTTCTCTCTGCCCATCACCTTCAAAATTATTTATATTTTTCCCAGCACCTTCACAATTATTTATATCTTTCCCCTTACCTTCATAATGCCTAGGTGGTCTGCCCCACTCCGGACGGCAGTGCGGCAGACGATTATCATGTACGAATCTTCTGCCTGCCTGTCATTTTGACATTTTTAAATCATTTTCAGTTTGCTCACAATGCCCAGGTGGTCTGCCGCAGTACCCGCAACAGGGCATCAGACAGTTGTCATGTGCGAATCAACTGGCAACAAAATAAAAATTAGCCTCCACCTTTCTTTCTTTGCTTCCCCTTACTGTCACAATTTTTTTTTCCTTTCCTTCACAATCAATTATATCGGTCCCCTTAATTTCACAATGACTTCTATCTTTCCCCTTACTCTCACAATTATTTACACCCCATTTCCTTCACAACTGTTTCTATCTTTCCCCTTTCATTCACAATTATACATACCTTTCCCCTTGCCTTAACGATGCCCAGGTGGTCTGCCCCACTCCGGACGGCAGTGCTGCAGAAGATTGTTATGTACGAATCAACTGCCTGCCTATCATTTTGTCATTGTCGAATCATTTTCAGTTTGCTCACCTTCACAATGTCCAGGTGGTCTGCCGCAGTACCCGCAACAGGGCACGAGACATTTGTCATGCGCGAATCAACACATAAAAAATAAAAATTGCCTCCGCATTTCTTTCTATCTTTCCACTTACCTTTACAATTACTTATATCTTTCCCAGCACCTTCACAATTATTTTTATCTTTCCCAGCACCTTTAAAATTACTTATATCTTTTCCAGCACCTTCACAATTATTTTTATCTTTCCCAGCACCTTTAAAATTACTTATATCTTTCCCAGCATCTTCACAATTATTTTTATCTTTCCCAGCACCTTTAAAATTACTTATATCTTTCCCAGCACCTTCACAATTATTTTTGTCTTTCCCAGCACCTTTAAAATTACTTATATCTTTCCCAGCACCTTCACAATTATTTATATCTTTCCCAGCACCTTCAAAATTACTTATATCTTTCCCAGCACCTTCACAATTATTTATATCTTTCCCAGCACCTTCAAAATTACTTATATCTTTCCCAGCACCTTCACAATTATTTTTAGTTTTCCCAGCACCTCCATAACTATTTCAATCTTCCCCCTTATTTTGACAAATATTTATATCTTTCACCGTACTTTAGCAATGCCCGGGTGGTCTGTCTCACTCCGGAGGGCAGTGCGGCAGACAATTATCATGTGTGAATCAACTGTCTGCCTGTCATTTTGTCATTTTCAAATCATTTTCAGTTTGTGCACCTTCACAATGCCCAGGTGGTCTGCTGCACTACCCGGAAGAGGGCATCAGACAGTTGTCATGTGCGAATCAACTGGTGACAAAATAAAAATAAACCTTTGTCTTTCTTTCTATCTTTCCCCTCACTTTCACAACTATTTCTATCATTCCCCTTACCTTCACAATCATTTATATCGTTCCCCTTATTTCACAACGATTTTTATCTCTCCCCTTACTCTCACAATTATGTATACCCCATTTCCTTAACAACTATTTCTATCTTTTCCCTTTCATTCACAAATATTTATATCTTTCACCGTGCCTTGGCAATGCCCGGGTGGTCTGTGTCACTCCGGACGGCAGTGCGGCAGACAATTATTATGTGCGAATCAACTGTCTGCCTGTCATTACGTCATTTTCGACTCATTTTCAGTTTGCGCACCTTCACAATGTCCAGGTGGTCTGCCGCAGTACCCGCAACATTGCATCAGACAGTTGTCATGCGCGAATCAACTGGTAACACAATACAAATAAATCGCTGCCTTTCTTTATATCTTTCCCCTTACCTTCACAATTATTCATATATTTCCCCGCACCTTCACAATAATAAATATATTTCCCAGCACCTTCACAATTATTTATATTTCCCCCCGCACCTTGACAATACCAAGGTGGTCTGCCGCACTCGCAGATGCAGTGCGACAGACGATTGTCATATCGGCGTCATTGGCTCGGTGAGCCTCCACAAGCCTGCAGAAGTCCATGTGGTAAATCTGGTCACTTGGCAAGACCTACGCATAGTGTAGGCTTGTGTTAATGTTTGTGTTAATGTTTGTGTTAATGTTTGTGGTGGTGGTGGTGGTGGTGGTTGGGTGCGGGCACGTCGGGGTCATTGGCTCGATGAGCCTCCACAAGCCAGCAGAAGTCCATGTGGTAAATCTGGTCACTTGGCAAGACCTACGCGTAGAGTAGGTTTGTGTTAATGTTTGTGTTTATGTTTGTGGTGGTGGTTGTGGTTGTGTTTGGATGCGGGCACGTCGGCGTCATTGGCTCGATGAGCCTCCACAAGCCAGCAGAAGTCCATGTGGTAAATCTGTTTACTTGGCGAGACCTAGGCAAAGTGCAGGTTCATGTTTGTGTTTGTGTTCTGGTGCAGGCATGTCGGCGTCATTGGCTCAATGAGCCTCCACAAGCCTGCAGAATTCCATGTGGTAAATCTGGTTACTTGGCAAGACCTAGGCAAAATATGGGTTCATGTTTGTGTTTGTGTTCTAGTGCAGGCATGTTGGCTTCTTTGGCACGATGAGCCTCCACAAGCCTGCAGACGTCCATGTGGTAAATCTGGTCACTTGGCAAGACCTACGCATAGTGTGGGTTTGTGCTTGTGCTTGAGTTAGTGTTTGAGTGCAGGCACATCGGTGTCATCAGCTCAGTGAGCTTTTGGAAGTCCATGTAGTAAATCTGGTCACTTGGCCAAATCTACACACAGTGTGGGTTTGTATTCATGTTTGTGTTTGTGTTTTGATGCAGGAACATCCGCGTCATGGGCTTGATGAGCCTCCGCGAGCTTTCAGAAGTCCATGTGGTAAATCTGGTCACTTGGCAAGACCTACACACAGTGTGGGTTTGTGTTTGTGCTTCAGTTTAAGTGCAGGCTTGTCGGCATAGGCTCCACGAGCCTGCAAAATTCCATGTAGTAAATCTGGTCACTTGGCAAGACCTATGCAAAGTGTGAGATTGAGTTCATGTTCATGTTCGTGTGTGTGCGTGGGTGAAGACATAGGCTTGTGGGACCATGGAAAAAAGAAAAGAAATACAAAATACATAGTCCTGCTGGACTGAGGAAAATAGACTTACAATGATGGCGGTTACTATGATGGGAGGTGCCGTTGAAAACAGAATTAAAAAGACAAAACGATGTCCTGTTGAACAGAGGAAAAAAGAGAAAGAAAAAAAGAGCCTTACAATGATGGCAGTATCGATTACAATGATGGGGAGGTGCCGTTGAAAACAGAACGAAAAAGACAAAACGATGTAGTCCTGTTGAAGTGAGGAAAAAATAAAAAGAAAAAAGAAAAAAGAGTCTTATAATGATGGCAGTAGCGGTTATTGGACGTGCCGATGAAAACAGAAAAAGACAAAGAGATGTCCTGTTGAACTGAGGAAAAAAGAAAAAGAAAAAAGAAAAAAAGAGTCTTATAATGATGGCAGTAGCGGTTATGGGACGTGCCACTGAAAACAGAACAAAAAAGACAAAACGATGTAGTCCTGTTGAACCGAGGAAAAAAGAAAAGAAGAAAGAAAAGGCTTACAATGATGCCTTGGCAGTAGTCAAACAGGAATTAGGAAAAAAGAAAATAAAAAGAGAAGAAAGAGAAACGAAAAGCCTGGAACTGACGTTTTGGCAGAAGTATAAAAGGACTGAGGAAAAAAGAGAAGAAAAAGAGGAAAAGAAAAGGAAAAAGGAAAAGGGGAAAAAGATTAAGAAAAAAATGGCTTACAATTATGTCTTGGCAATAGTCCAACAGGTCAGAGAAAAAAGAAAAAAAGAAAAAGTAGGAAAAAAAGAAAAAAGAAGAAGAAAAAAAGGCTCACAGTGATATCTTTGTTTTTGGACTTGAGGGCATAGGCTCAATCCATCCGTATCACTCAGGGTCTGACTTAGGCACCTATGGAGATAGGAAAAAAAGAAAAAAAGAAGAAGAAAAAAAGGCTCACAGTGATATCTGGCAGTAGTCAAACATGACTGACTCAGTGAGGAAAAAGGAAAAGGAAAAAAGGCTCACAGTGATATCTGGCAGTAGTCAAACATGACTGACTCAGTGAGGAAAAAGGAAAAAGAAAAAAGGCTCACAGTGATATCTGGCAGTAGTCAAACATGACTGACTCAGTGAGGAAAAAGGAAAAGGAAAAAAGGAAGAAAACAAGGCTTACATGGATGCCTTGGCGGTGGTCAAACAGGACAGGAAAAAAGAAAAGAAGGAAGAAGAGGCTTACACTGATGTCTTGGCAGCAGTCAAGCAGGACAGAGGAAAAAAGAAGAAAAAAAAGGAAAAAGGAGAAGGAGCGAAGAAGAAAAAGGAAAAAGAAGAAGGGGGAAAAAGGCGTACGATGATGCCTTGGCAGTAGTCAATCAGGAATGTGGAAAAAAGAAAACGAAGAAAAGGAAAAAAAGGAAAAAAGGAAAAAAAGAAGAAGAATAAAAGGCTCACAATGATGTCTTGGCAGTAGCGGTTACGGGAGGTGCCGCTGAAGTTGGATTTCATGAACTGTCGTACGCTGTCAGCAGATCCCTCTGCCCAACGCTTACTATCAGGGCCTGGAGGGGGTGGGGGTGTGGGGGGTAGGGGGGGTTGGGGTGGGGGGAGCGGGGGGTGGTGGTGGGTGTGTGTGTGTGTGTGGTGGTGTGTGTGTGGGGTGTGGGTGTGTGGTGTGTGGGGGGGGTCGGCATGGGGGGGGGAGGGGGGGGCTTGGTGGTGGGGTGGGGGGGGTTGGGGGCGGTGGGGGGTTGAGGCGATCTGGGGTACGGTTTTGTTTGTTTGTTTGTTTGTTTGTTTGTTTGGCTTTTGACTTTAGCACAGTCAAACTGCCGGCATTATATGATATCATATTGCTGTTCTAGTGCAGCGGATCAAAGCCAGAGTTTGTGACAAAGCGAGGGGACAACCGGACAACAAGGTTCCGCCACCCAGCAGGGGGGACTCCGCCAAAAAAACGCCAACAAACCAAAGAAGGGGGGGCAACACCATCACCACCACCCGCCACCGCCCACCGACACTTATCCGCCAACCACCCATATCCTCACCTGGGTTGCAGAGACCACTTCCATGTAGCCTGCAATGGAGGTTACCGAAGGGTGCAGAAGGTTAGGGCAGGTAATAGAGATAAAGTACAGAAGGTTATAGAGATAAGGTACAGAAGGTTATAGAGATAAGGTGTAGAAGGTGATACAGATAAGGTACAGAAGGTCATGGTACAGACGGTTACCAGAGGGTGCAGAAGGTGATACAGATAAGGTACAGAAGGTCATGGTACAGACGGTTACCAGAGGGTGCAGAAGGTGATACATATAAGGTACAGAAGGTCATCGTACAGACGGTTACCAGAGGGTGCAGGAGGTGATACAGATAAGGTACAGGAGGTCATGGTACAGATGGTTACCAGAGGCTGCAGAAGGTTATAGAGAAAAGGTACAGAAGGCCATAGGGATAAGGTACTCAGTGATGTAATTGGTAACGTTGGGGATTGCTAGATCGTATTTAGTGTGGTAGGTCATGTTTGGCAGTACTAGATTGTATTTGTCTGCTTTTGGCGGAGCCCCCTCCTCAAGGGGGCGGGAGCCCCCATGTTTACCCATTTGTCTGTCTGTCTGACCGAAAAATTGCTTGAAGCATGACACGTCATCCAACGGTCGTGAAACTAACTCGCTTCGGTCAGCTCCATCGTTGCCACCTTTTGTTCCGTTGCCAACACACTCCGCCAATTTTCCGCGTCGCTTGCGACGCTGCATAGGACTTGTCTCTGTTATGTCTGTTTTCACCTTGAGGCGTGGGGAGGGGAGAGAGAGAGAGAGAGAGAAAGAGAGAGGGAGACATACAAATACAGAGAGGTTATGTCTGTTTTCACCTTGAGGCGTGGGGAGGGGAGAGAGAGAGAGAGAGAGAAAGAGAGAGGGAGACATACAAATACAGAGAGGTCAAAACCTACCATCGCCTCCCAAGGGAATACCCGATGCTTGGAAGTTGTAGGTGGCGTTCAGGTAGTGGTTGAGAGAGGTCGACTGGTACTGTGCAAGAATATAGATCTTGTTAACCTGAGATGAACAGGTATGAGTTCTATGAGCACTATGTGTATGAGTACTGAATGTGTGAGCTTTATGATTGTTAATGTTAGATATTTCATGTATGAGCACTGCGTATATGAGTATTGAGTGCGCAGGCACTGAAAAATTTGCTCAACAAAATAATTTAAATCTTAATTCCAATTTGTTTCAAAATATTATTTCGAATTTGCCTGAGTAAGAGCTCTATGATTGCATGTGTTTGATATTTCAAGTATGAGCACTGTGAGTATGAGTAGTGAGTGTTGTGAGTGCAAGTTCAAGAACTAAGTGTATGAGCACTACAATCATAAGTATGAGTAAGCATGAATAAGTATGAGTAAGTATGAGTACTGCGGGTACAAGCTATATGAGTACGAGCTCTTTGAGTACGCACCGTACACAACCCTAAACCCTAAGACGCAGAGCGCAGATTTCCGTTTTCAGTTGAGTCAAAAGCGCAACCCAAAAGGAGGCAGTTGCGTCAAAAGCACTCAGAAAATGACAAAATGTAGAACCCTGATTGCAAGGGCAGGGTCTAGGGTTGTATTGTATACAGAATGAATGAACCGATATCAATATACATGCTTCAACCGTGATTCAACATGAGGTTTAGGGTTGTTTTATATACAAAATGAATGAACGGATATCAATATTCGGTCGATGCGTGCTTCAACGTTTAGTTAAGGGTTGTGTTGTACACAAAATGAATGAACCGATATCAATACGCATGCTTCAACAGTGATTCAACATGAGGTAAAGGGTTGTAGTGTATACAAAATGAATGAACCGATATCAATACGCATGCTTCAACCATGATTCAACATGAGGTTAAGGGTTGTAGTGTATACAAAATGAATGAACCGATATCAATACGCATGCTTCAATCGTGATTCAACATGAGGTTAAGGGTTGTAGTGTATACAAAATGAATGAACCGATATCAATACGCATGCTTCAACAGTGATTCAACATGAGGTTAAGGGTTGTAGTGTATACAAAATGAATGAACCGATATCAATACGCATGCTTCAACCGTGATTCAATATGAGGTTAAGGGTTGTAGTGTATACAAAATGAATGAACCGATATCAATACGCATGCTTCAACCATGATTCAACATGAGGTTAAGGGTTGTAGAGTATACAAAATGAATGAACCGATATCAATACGCATGCTTCAACCGTGATTCAATATGAGGTTAAGGGTTGTAGTGTATACAAAATGAATGAACCGATATCAATACGCATGCTTCAACCATGATTCAACATGAGGTTAAGGGTTGTAGAGTATACGAAATGAATGAACCGATATCAATACGCATGCTTCAACCGTGATTCAACATGAGGTTAAGGGTTGTAGTGTATACAAAATTAATGAACCGATATCAATACGCATGCTTCAACCATGATTCAACATGAGGTTATGGGTTGTAGTGTATACAAAATGAATGAACCGATATCAATACGCATGCTTCAACAGTGATTCAACATGAGGTTAAGGGTTGTAGTGTATACAAAATGAATGAACCGATATCAATACGCATGCTTCAACCATGATTCAACATGAGGTTAAGGGTTGTAGTGTATACAAAATGAATGAACCGATATCAATACGCATGCTTCAACAGTGATTCAACATGAGGTTAAGGGTTGTAGTGTATACAAAATGAATGAACCGATATCAATACGCATGCTTCAACCGTGATTCAACATGAGGTTAAGGGTTGTAGTGTATACAAAATGAATGAACCGATATCAATACGCATGCTTCAACCCGTGATCTCAACATGAGGTTAAGGGTTGTAGGTATACAAAATGAATGAACCGATATCAATACGCATGCTTAAGCATGATTCACATGAGGTAAGGGTTGCAGTGCATACAAAATGAATGAACCGATATCAATACGCATGCTTTCAACCGTGATTCAACATGAGGTTAAGGGTTGTAGTGTATACAAAATGAATGAACCGATATCAATACGCATGCTTCAACCGTGATTCAACATGAGGTTAAGGGTTATAGTGTATACAAAATGAATGAACCGATATCAATACGCATGCTTCAATCGTGATTCAATATGAGGTTAAGGGTTGTAGTGTATACAAAATGAATGAACCGATATCAATACGCATGCTTCAACCGTGATTCAACATGAGGTTAAGGGTTGCAGTGCATACAAAATGAATGAACCGATATCAATACGCATGCTTCAACCGTGATTCAACATGAGGTTAAGGGTTGTAGTGTATACAAAATGAATGAACCGATATCAATACGCATGCTTCAACCCATGATTCAAAATGAGGTTTAAGGTTGTAGTGTATACAAAAGAATGAAACCGATACAATACGCATGCATTCAACCGTGATTCAACATGAGGTTAAGGGATGGTAGGTAGTGTATACAAATGAATGAACCGATGATCAATTACGCATGCTTCAATCGTGATTCCACTATGAGGTTAAGGGTTGTAGTGTTGTATACAAAAATGAATGAAAACAGATATTCAATAACGATGCTCAACCGTGATCAACATTGAGGTTAAGGGTTGTCGTGTATACAAAAATGAGATGAATGAACCGCTATTCAATAAGCAGCTTCAACGGATCACATGAGGTTAAGGGTTGTGTGTATAATACCAACATGAATGAAACGATATCAATACGCATGCTTCAACCGTGATTCAACATGAGGTTAAGGGTTGTAGTGTATACAAAATGAATGAACCGATATCAATACGCATGCTTCAACCGTGATTCAACACGAGGTTAAGGGTTGTAGTGTATACAAAATGAATCAACCGATATCAATAAGTAGTCGAATCATGCTTCAACATTTGGGAGATAAATATATAATGCTTACCCCGCTGTTGATCAGGTTGGACATGGGAATATCGATCAGCCTGCAGCAGCAGTAGGATAGCTGTGCAACGCGATAGCAGGATAGGGTGGGGTGTGGGGGCGGACGGGAGGGTGTTGTTTGTGTGTGAGGGAGGTGTCCGTGGTGTGGAGGGGGTGTGTCGTGAGGGATGGGCTGAGGGGGAGGGGGGGAGGGGGGAGGTTAAGGGCTGAGGGTGGGGTGTGGGTGGGTGGGTGGTGTGTGGGTGTGAGGGTGTGTAGGGTGCGTTAGGTTTTTGGGTTGGGTGTGTACGGGTGTGTGGTGGGGGGGGGGGGGGGGGGGGGGGGGGGGGGTGGAGGGGGGGGAAGGCGTGTGCATGATGTGCTGCCGAACAAGGACTTTTAATATGTTGCCACAAGCTGCAATGGTCATGTGCAGCGTTATTTGTGGACATTGTATGTGTGTACACATATGTTGTACATGGTTAGTAAGTGTACCAATAAACCTATAGCTTGGCCAAGAGACATGTATTAGTACTAATATTAGATATTATACTGCCAAGAGGACTATATTAGGACTAATGATTATATATATATTATATATTATTATATATACTACGTTTACGTAGCCCCGTGGCCGGTGGGCCACACCTATTCACGAAGACCCCCCCCCCCCCCCCACCCCCCCCCCCCCCCCCCCCCACCCCAAAATCATAGACTCCATAGTAAGGTGCCGTTTGGCCTTTGGCCACACACTATTTGGGGCTGGTTACATACTGGTTACACATTAAAGCCCCCCCCTCCCCCCCACATTCACACACCACCCACCACCAAACCATTATCCGCCCCTCCCCCCTTTCCCTACGTTGGCCACACTGTTTTGGGCTGGGTTGCCAAAAAACGGTTGACTCTTCAGTGCATGCAAACGTCAATATTGACGGACGCATATCCCTTGCGATGGTCTCCTTGTGCCCCACAAAGCACACAAAGAAAAAAAACAGCGA